>OZ007595.1:8112500-8712500 GCA_963931845.1 Maratus michaelseni
TATTTTTGTAGATATATGTGTATGTATGTGTGTGTATATATATATACATGTATATATATATATCACTGGCGCCCGGCTAACCGAAAAGTACAAAAAAAAATACTGCAAAAATGCAGTCGTACACTTGAGAAAAAAACACCTTTTGGCTTAAAATCTCTCATCAAAACTTTTTTTCTTTTCTTTCTTTTTTTAAAATAAAATTAGTAACAGTTTTTTCTTTTATTTTTCCAGATGTATAGCCATTTCAATTCGTTCTGCAACAAAAAAAGACACCTTTTGGCTTAAAATCAAATTGTTTGGGTTCAAAAGTAAAATCAAAATTGCCAAAAACAAAAGATAAATCGCCAAATATTTTTCAATAGCAATCTTGCACCTTGAATAATTTTTTAAGCAATACGAACATTCCCAATCATGTTTAAATTAAATATTTTCGTTTTATAATATTCTCTCATCAAAACTCTTTTTTTTTCTTTCTCTTTCTTTTTTTAAATAAAATTAGCAACAGTTTTTCTTTTATTTTTCGACATGTATAGCCTTTTCATTTCTTTCTGCAACAGTAATGATCGCCAAAAAATTAGCAATGGTAACCTTTTCGGCCAAAATAACAGAACTTTCTATCAAAATTCTATAACTAATATACGTAGAACGTTGTGTTATATATTAAAACCTTCCCTGAAAAATTATCTATCGAACAGTGCAAGTTCCACCAAATTCCGTTCAGCAGAACTCGAGTTATAAAGGAACGTGGAACGAAATTTCCGTTTGTGTTTTATATATATAGTAGATAGTCCACCTTGTGACGTGACGTATTTATTCAAAAAATAAAATATATGCTGTAATGCTAAGAAACATTTGCAGTTTCATGCCTGAAATTAAAAATGAGTATTAATTTATTATTTTATTGTATAAAATTAATTTTTTCTTTTATTTTAAATATATATTAGTATAAATATAAAAAAATAGTTCCTGAAACTCTGTAATCTTGAAATTTTATATTTTTTAAGTGGTCATTTTCGCACCAGACTTGCTGATTATTTCCATTTGACGCCAACTATTACTCTTGATGTCAATGGTGTTGGTTTAACGGAAAAATACCGATTTTCCTCAAAGGGAGGATTTTGTAAATGCAGGTGTCTTGAGGGAGAACACAAAAATACAAATACCAAAATCAAATGTTTTCGAAATCTACATCATTCATTGTTTTTTACGACAGAAAATTGTTTTTCGGATTAGAAGATATGTATCCGGTTTTGTCGAGTAACACAAATGATTTCAAAGAAAATAAAACAATGCTCTATCAATTCTTTTATATGTTTTAGTATTTGCTAGTATAGTCCAACGGTGAGATTAAACTTGCCCCGAAGGGAGGATTTTGTAAATGCAGGTGTCTTAAGGAAGAACATCAAAATACAAATACCAAAGTCAAATGCTATAGAAATCTGTATCATTCATTTGTTTTTTACAACGAAAAAGTTTTTTCGGATTAGAATATACGTTTTAAGGTTTTGTCAAGATACATATTTGATTTCAAAGAGAACAAAATAAAGGTTTATAAATTCTTTTATGTGTTTCAGTATCTGCTATTATCGGCCAAATCTGAAGTTAGATTTGCCTCAAAGGAAGTTTTTTGTAAAAACAGATGTCTTGAGAGAGCACAAAAATATAAATACCAAAGTCAAATGTTTTAGAAATTTATATCATTCATTTGTTTTTACAACAGAAAATGTTTTTTTACGGATTAGAAGATATGTTTCTGATTTTGTCGAGATACACATTTGATTTCAAAGAAAACAAAACAATGCTTTATCAATTTATGCCTTTATCAATTCTTTTATATGTGTTAGTTTCTGCTAGTATCATCAAACTGTGAGATTAATTTTGTCTCGAAGGGAGAATTTTGTAAATGCTGGTGTCTTAAAAAAGAACATAAAGATACTAATACCAAAGTCGAAAGTTATATAAATCTATGTCATTCATTGGTTTTTACAACGGAAAATATTTTTGCGGATTGTAAGATATTTTTTTCCGGTTTCATCGGTTTTTCCGATTAGAAGATATGTATCCGGTTTTGTCGAGAAACACAAATGATTTCAAAGAAAATAAAACATTGCCTTATCAATTATTTTATATGTTTTAGTATCTGCTAGTATCGTTCAACTGTGAGATTAAATTTGCCTCTAAAATGCAGGTGTTAAGGAAGAACATCAAAATACAAATACCAAAGCCAAATGTTATAGAAATGTATATTGGTTTTTACAACGAAAAAATTTTTTTTTTCGGATTAGAAGATTTGATTTAAGGTTTTGTGAAGATACATATTTGATTTCAAAGAGAACAAAATAAAGGATTTTAAAAACACAAATTTCACAAATTGTGCTTATTAGTTGCTAAAATCAGTGTAAAAATTGTTTTAAACTCATAAAAGAGCTAAAATCCTACATGTTTCGGCTTTAAACTTAAAGCCATCATCGGGGAAGAGGAACAACACAAACGACTACTGATCTTTTAATTTTCGACACGAGAAAATTGAAATCAACAGTATGGAAAAATTTAAATAAAATAAGCGGGCGCTCTCTGTTGCTAAAGAGCGAAAAACAAAACAATGAATTAACAAGGGGTTAAAAATGTATCCCATAAACTAGGTATGTTGAAAGAAAAGTTATCATTACAAATACAATCTTTTCTAATTTTAATTTCCAATGATTCCCTAATGGCGGCTTTAAATGGGTTATTGAACCTATGGATAATTCTTGCTTTATCGAAATTAATTACAGTATTATTATTTTTAGCGTAAAACCGGGAGAGTACAGTGGATAACCTTCCAAATTTTATGTCGTTTTTATGCTCTTTTAACCTTTCCAAAAATTTTCTTTTAGTCATACCAATGTAAAAAATTATACTATTATTATTTAAGCTAATGGGGATTTCATAAACACCTGCGAATTGATCAGGGGGAATAGGATCTAATTTACATGAAACTAAGTCAACCAATTTTCTGGGAGGGACAGCAATAAGATGGATATTGTATTTACGGAGGGCCCTTTTAATCCTTTCAAATATAATAGGTATATATTGGAATTTCCGATAGTTTGGTTTATTATTGCTAGAGACAGGATGCTGAATTAAATGGCCATTGAATTTTTCTATTATTTTCTGTACGTGATGAGCGGGGAAACCATGGTCAATGGCGATATCTCTGATATAATTAAGTTCATCTTGGATGAATTCACTTGAACAAACCAGAAAAGCACGCTTGATGAATGAGTTGAAGGCAGCAATCTTATAAGTGAAAGTTGTAGAGGCATTAAATGGGATTATTGTGTGAACACAAAATAAAGGTTTATAAATTCTTTTATGTGTTTTATATCTGCTGTTATCGGCCAAATCTGAGGTTAGATTTACCTCAAGGAGAATATTTTGTAAAAACAGGTGTCTTGAGAGAGAACACAAAAATATAAATACCAAAGTCAAATGTTTTAGAAATCTATATCATTCATTGGTTTTTATGAAAGAAAATGTTTTTGTTTTTTGGATTAGAAGATATGTTTCCGATTTTGTCGAGATACACATTTGATTTCAAAGAAAACAAAACAATGTTTTATCAATTTATGGCTTTATCAATTCTTTTATATGTTTTAGTATCTGCTAGCATCGTCCAACTGTGTGATTAATTTTGCCTCGAAGGGAGGATTTTGTAAATGCTGGTGTCTTAAACAAGAACATAGAAATAGAAGATGCTAAAGTTAAATGTTATAGAAACCTATATCATTCATTGATTTTTACAACTGAAAATATTTTAGCGGATTATAAGATATGCTTTCCGGTTTTATCAAGATAAATATTTGATTTCAAAGAGAAGAAAACAATGCTTTATCAATTCTTTTTAATTTCGTTTTAATATCTGCTAGTATCGTCAAACAGTCAGATTAAATTTGCCTCGAAGGGAGGATTTTGTAAATGCTGGTGTCTTAAGAAAGAACATAAAAATACAAATATCGAAGTTAAATGTTATAGAAATCTATATCATTCATTGGAATTTAAAACAGAAAACTATTTTTCGCATTAAAATATGTTTTAAGGTTTTGTCGAGATATATATTTGATTTCAAAGAGAACGAAATAAAAGAGTATAAAATCTTTTATGCTGCTATTATCAGCTAATTCTGGGATTAGATTTGCCTCAAAGGAATTTTTTTTTAAATACAGGTGTCTTGAGAGAGAACACAAAAATACAAATACCAAAGTCAAATATTTCAGAAATCTATAACATTTATTGTTTATTACAACGGAAAATATTTTTGCGGATTAGAAAATACGATTTCCGGTTTTATCAAGATAAACATTTAGTTTCAAAGAGAACGAAACAATGTTTTATAATTCTTTTATGTGTTTCAGTAGTTGCTATTATTTGCCAACTCTGAGATTAGATTTGCCTGAAAAGGAGTATTTTGTGAATGCAGGTGTCTGAAGGAAGACATAAAAATACAAATACCAAAGTCAAATGTTACAGAAATCTATATAATTCATTGGTTTTTACAAAAGAAAATGTTTTTTCGTATTAGGATTTGAAGATATTTTTCCGGTTTTGTCGAGATACACATTTGATGTCAAAGAAAATAAAAGAATACTTTATCAATTCTTTTATATGTTTTAGTATATGCTAGTTTCGTCCAAATTTGAGATTATATTTGCGTAATACCAAAGTCAAAAGAAAATCTATATCATTTATTGGTTTTTACAAGATAAAATATTTTTCAGATTAGAAGATATTTTTTTCCAGTTTTGTTTAAATACAGTTTTGATTTCAAAGGAAATAAAACAAGGCTTTAACAATTGTTTGATGTGCTTTAGTATCTGCTAGTGTGAAAGTAAAAGATTTTGTATACAGATGTCTTAAGGAAGAATATAAAAATATAAATACTAAAATCAACTGTTCTCCAAAATCCAAATCATTTATTGGTTTTAAAACAGAAACTGTTTTCCTAGCTTAGAAGATATGTTTTTCGGTTTTGCCTAGATGCATATTTGATTTCAAAGGAAACAAAACAACGCTTCATAAATTTATTTATGTCTTTTAGTATATGTTCGAATCCTCCAAATCTTAGATTAGAGAAGCATCAAAGGGAGGATTTTGTAAATGGAGATGTCTTCAGGAAGGGCACAAACATGCAAATACCAATATAATTTTTTTTTTCGAAATCTATATCATTTATTGCTTTTTTGCAACAGAAAATGTTTGTTTTCCGGTATTGAATAGATACATATTTGATTTCAAGGGAAGCAAAACAATGCTTTATTAATTCCTTTATGTGTTTTAGTATCTGCTATTATTGTCCAAATCCAAGATTAGTGTTCCCTCAAATAGAGTATTTTGTAAACGCAGGTTTCTTAAGGAAGAACATAAATATATAAATATTAAAATTAAAAGGTTTTCAAAATCCAAATCATATTTTTTAAAACAAAAAATATTTTTCTCGGATTAGAAGATATGTTTTCGTTTTTTTCTAGATACATATTTTATTTCAAATGAAACTAGTCGTTGGGGGTCACCGTAATACTTACCCATCATAGATATGAATAGTATAAAATATGAAACTAAAACATGTGTAAACTATTTATACAATGCATTGCACTTCGAATAAAATCGTGACTTGATGACGTCATAAACTTTAAATTCTCTATTACTGAATTGCGTAAAAGAAACATCCTTATAACTCCAAAAATTATAATCCTATTAACTAAGAGTTTACTGCGTCGGATTAAGCGTCGCCTTTCCAATTAAAATATATCTTTGAATTGAAATTTGAATGAAATACAGGGTCATGAAAAATCGAAGAGTGTGGAAAATAGGATTACAAATATCTCGGTAAGTAGTAACCCGATCGATTTCATTTTTTATGCAAAATTTATATATTTTTATTATCTTTTATATTTACTCCTTAAAATAAACAATTTCGAAAATTTTTATATACCTTTTATCAGAACGAATATTTCGCGAGTCCGAAAAAATAGTTCCGGATAATCGAGGTTACTGAAATTCAAAAAGCTTCTTCTAATTATTACATACTAAGTATACATCAAATTTCAAGTCTCTATCTCTCAATTTGTTCGGGAGATGGAGCGTTTACAGACACACACACAGACAGACGGACGGCAATTTTTTTTTTCCTAAAAATATGTTTTTCGAAATCTTCAGTGTCTGAAACGTGTAAATCCGTCTTTTTTTTTTTCGATTTGCAAAACGATTACAAGACTGACCCTATACTACGTATGATGGATAAGTAATAAAACAATTATTTATGGATTCCTTTATGTGGTATATTATCTGCTATTATCGTCCAACTCTCAGATTAGATTTACTGAAACGGAAAATTTTCTAAATCTAGATGTCATAAGGAAGAACACAAAAATAAAAATACCTCTATGTTTAAAATGTAATGCTGTATTTGGAATGGTTTGTGGATTAAATAGTTTCTCTAATTATTAAAATATTTCAATTTAAGATTTCCAGGTCTGGCAATATTTTACATATGAATGGAAAATTATTTTGTGTGATTGAAAATATGTTTTATTATCTTCTAGTATAGTGCAAGTATGATATTTTAAATGTGTCCCTTAAACAGGATTTTGTAAATCTTTGTGTCTTACGAACGAACATAAAAATAAAGATACTCTGAGAACAAAATGCAATGTTGCTTTTAAAAGAGATTTAGAAAAGAACCAGAAGGCCCGTTCGAGGATTTCGCACTGAAATCTAATATTTTTAGGTACTTCTCTATTATCCCGTCTACCACTTTTCATAACAAAAAACTACTGCCAAACTGTAAGATTAAACGCCAAAAATGCAATCCCATTTACTTGATGTCAGAATCATTATGCGTGTTTGTTACGTCATCTAGTGGTTTTACATTCAACATTTGCGTGTATTTTTCATTCTGTTTTACTGATTTAGTAGTTATTTTATTAATTAAAATAACAATTGTGTCCTTAAATTCTGATATTTTATTTATTTATTTATTTTTTGATATTGCAATGGCAACGTTCTCCCGTTTATTTGGCGATAGTTTTTTGTTATGAAAAGTGGTCGACGGGATAATAGAGAAGTATAATTTTTCATCAATATGTAATATTTATTAAATGCAGGTTTAAGCTTCTAAAGAAAAAGCAAGCATAAAAATATCTGCAAACAACATTTAGTTGTTAGTCAAGCCAGAATATCATCTAATTTATTCCATCAAAGTTAGACTGAAAACTGATCCAAGGTTGCTAAAGGCACGCGCGAGAAAAAAAATTAACAATCGTATTTTGACTGCATTAGAGGATGACGTCATCCGCTTCGGGAAAACCATGGGACTTAGAAATATAAATATAAACATTTCAATTTCAATTTCGCTTTTTAATCATAAGTATAAAATAAACCCGTGTGGTGTTTTTTATAATAATTGCTGAGCATCATATAATGTAGTATTTTATTTTTTTGGCAACAATAATTTCAGGAAAACCTTTCATTTCTCTTCTGAAAACAATGCTGATTTAATTTTTAATTTTCAGCAAATTTTAATCAAAATCATGTTTTAACGAATTGTTAAGTAAGCTATGTCAGAAGCCGGTTCAAAAACCTTTCATATGGTATCTCATTCGTTGTTCAGCGTTTCATATTTTCTTAGAAAAAGGGATGTTGACAGGAGAAATAATATATGTGATTTTTATAAGCGTTGAAAAATTTCAAATAATGATTTTTATATTTGATGATATTGTTGATACCGGTGAAAGTTTATTTAAAAGATTTTAACCCTTTAGGTCACAAATCAGGAATTACAAACGATTTTCCCTCAAGAATTTTATTTTTTATGTTTTAATATAGCTAAGATTATGTATCTAATAATAATATAAAAATTATAAATTTTTCCTTTCTTTTAGAAAAAATTATTAAATCGGTAGTTGTTTAAGCATGCATACTTGGCGGTCTCCCTTTTATTTTATCGTAAATATTAGGTTTTAAATTGATACTAGTAGAATATGTTTAAATTCATAAAGTAATACGCATTTAAACACTTATTTAACCAAAAGCAAGGGATTGCACCTGGCAAGGAATTGCACTTGGCAAGGGAAAAGCTTTTCTCGCCAAATATTTTATCGTTTGTAAAAGCATTTTTTCTTCAAATACTCGAAAGTATTTTACTTTTTTACAGATTTTCTATTTTGATTCGGCAGCTAAATTGGACTGATTCTTTATTACGTATGTGAGTAGTTCCATTAGCATTTTTTTTTTCAAAATATTCTGAATATCCGCTTTAAAGATACTTTCCTTGTAGACTTAATAATTGTTTAAAATCAACCATACTATTAGAAGATGCTTTGTGCGTCAATATTCCCATTTTTAGTATAATCAGTGGAGAAAATTCAAAGTAAACTTCATATGTTAATGAAAATCGGTGTTGTCTGCAGATAATTGAATGAGTAAATGAATGAAAGTCTTCCTGAAAAGTAAAATTATTCCGATGTCATATTTAAGAATTCCATATATTTCTCAGTATATCTAATTATGTGTCTGCTACTGATTGCGTGCGCATTAAAATGTTCAGCTGTAGAGTATGAGAGGTTTCGTTAAAGTAAATTTAAGTTCTTCTTAGATTTGCAACTTATGATTTTTAAGCTTCAGAGTTTTTACATAAATAATTAGTATTTTGTATGCTGTCTTCATCACATATATCTTTATCTCTCCCCCCCCCCCGTCATAGACACCAAAAAGGAATAAATTTCCAACATTTAGACATATCTTGATTAAGTAAGCAATATATATATACATAAGTAACAGGATTTATTCAAGGAAAACTTTCGAAAATCCAAATATCAGCACGTTTTCATGTTTGAAATGTATGTCAGATGATAATAATTTAAAATTTCTTGTTGTAGTTGTTTTTGATACTTTCTATTTAATAGACATCCTACAAAATACTTAGTCTTAGTAATTGTTTAAAGAACTACAGTATTAGAAGATGCTTTATGCATGAATATTCACAATTTTATTATAATGAGCGGAGAAAATAGAAAGTAAACTTCATATGTTAATGAAATTCGGTGTTCGTCTGCAGATAAGTTATTGAATAAACGAATGAAAGGCTTCCTGCAATGTAAAATTATTCAGATGTCATATTTAAGAATTCCATTTATTTCTGAAGAAATCTAATTATGTGTCTGCTACTGATTGCGTGCATATTAAAATATTCAGCTGTAGGGAATGAGAGGTTTCTTTTGAGTAAATTTAAGTTCTTCTTAAATTTGCAACTTATAATTCTTAAACTTCAGAATGAATTTTTTATACAAATATGTAATTGTATTATTTTCGTCGTTGTTTTCATCACATACATAGTTATGTTATTTTAAGTATTCTTTATTGTAGATATTTTTATATCGAACCAAATTGAAAAAAACAAATACATACATATTTTATTATTTTGTTAATGTCTGCCTTAACAGCAAACCAATATCGGCTATATTGGTAATATTTTGATGCAGTATTGCTTTAGTTTCGAAATCATCAAAATAATTCAAATAAAATACCAATACCAGTTAAATATTATCTTCCATTAGAAATGTTTGCAATGAATTTACACTTTTACATAAACAAGCACTTTACATTGTAAATGTATGCATTTAATGACGCTTCTACTGAAATATTAGTTTCACATTGGAAATATTTTTAACAGAACACCAATGTCGCAAAAATTATTGACTTCGCACTGGAAAAATTGGCGAAGAATAAGCAAAATTTTTCTTGACAATGTTGCAAGGCCTGATTACCGAAAAGTCTTTCATTTAGAATATTCCAACAGGGCTCCCAAATGGCAAAAAACTGGGCCCCCGATTGCTCTTTTTTCAAATTATCAGCGTACATGAATAAATTAATCGCGATAACACTGATTTTTCCACAGATTCCATCTTAAATATGGATAACCTCCTTACTAAATGAAAATACTCCTTAGTAAACCTTAAATAAAATACGTATAATTTGCATGTGCGTATTTTACATGAATGACATCTTGAGATGTAATCACTAATACTGATGTCTGAAAAACCTTATTACCGCAGAACACCAAATAGACAGCAATACACAACTAACATTTTCTAGGAAAATCACAAATACCAGTACAGTAGAGAAAAAACGACATTTGTTAATACTGCCGATAGTTAAATTACGTTCATCAGTGTAGGTGGCCCCCAAAATGAGGTTTTTCTTCCCTTAACATAGTAGGTTAACCCTGTAATATTGGTGCAATATTTGCAAAAATAGCCCCCCCCCCCCACCACCACCATCAATATTAAAAGAAACTTTCGAGTGAATATTGCGTATAATGAACATTAAATAAGGACGATATAGTCGTATTGGGTAAACAATAGCTATGGAAAACAATTTATCCCATTATTGTTTTACCTTGGCATTAAAACAATAATAACAGATTTACAACTTCTTCGCAGTTCACCAGTTTTTCGTATTCGCAAAACAAAAGAACATAGGAGTTACATAAAAGTTTCACAGCTAAAAGGAAAACATAATAAAAGCAAACCGTATGTGTGCTTATTATAGTTTGTTTTCAAGTTATAATGGTAACCAATGGATTAAAATTTTAGAAATGTTTTTAATTTTTGTCTCATTTTTTCCCTTATTCGCTTTACATAAATTTGAAAATTCATATCAAAGGATTAAAGTTTTAGAATTGTTTTTAATTTTTCTCTCAGTTTTCCCTTATTCGCTTGGCATAAATTCGAAAATGCATAATATTTATATTAAGCCTTTCATTGCGAGTTAGGATAGCAACTAATTTTTATATTCAATCGTATCACAATATTTTCTTTCTGGTTGATTTCTCTTGAAAATATCGTAGTATAAGTGTGTGGCAGAGTAATCAAAAAGTGGTACGAATAGAATTTAAAAAGTCTTTGACAATGTACTCAGGATAGTGGAAGCTACATTTTACAGATAACCTAATACAGGAATATTTTAATAATTTGACATTAACCTTGTAGCAAACTTATATCGGCTAAACAATCGTTCAATCCAATATTGTTTATCTGGATCGAATTTTGCGAATTAATCTGAAACACATGCAATTACATAACAATGTAGTTTTACGAATCTAAATATTTTCAAAAGTGGATGTGCCAATTAGGTACAGATAGCTTCTATGAAAGTTGTAATGGACATATTACGCTAAAAGAATCATCCATACACTGTAAAAAAAAATCTGTAATTTTGACAGAAAAATATTTTTTTATTTTTTACAGAAAAAACAGTTTTAAAGAAAAATAGTTTTTTCCTTTAAAGAAATGGTGATATTGTAATTTTTAGAGAAAAAAATCTATATTTTTTACAGAAAAAACTGTTTTAATGTAAATATACAGATATTTTCTTCAAATTAAACGGTTTCCACTAGCACCAAAATTGACAATTTTTTTTCTGTCAATTTGAGATATTTTTCTTACGGTGTATTCCATATCTTAAAAGTGTGTTTTATGTTGTTTTTTATAACAATTGACAAATATAGAAGAATTATATTATTTGTTAATAATTATTAATGTGTTGCTATAATAAAATACAATATATATATATAAAAATAAATTAATTAAAATAATACTTTATGTTTTATAAAGACAGTTCAAGGAACGAATCCTTACTAAATTTCATAGTTTTTTTAAATAAATTGTTTAATCTATCATAATCTATATTATAAAGCAAAAACGTGCTCGTGAGTAACACTGGCAACACCTGAACAATAAATTTTGCCTTCCTGTATTTTGTTTAATTTCTAAACATCGCACCATTTCAATTTTTACTTAAAAAAATAGAATAAAAAGTGTTCTTTCAAATGTGATATGTTTGAAAATTCTATCTCTTTTTTCTGATTTTCGTTTGGTTTTAAAATTATTTTTTATTCAAGCATGATTTTTTTTTAAAAATCCATCTCTGTAGCGTGAAATTCAATTACAAAACAATCACTCGTTTGCATTTAAAACAATGTAATATCTCAGTATTTGTCTAATATTCCATAAAGAAATGAAATATTCTTCAACACATAAATAAAATACAAATTTAACAGACATATAATCCAGCAACGCGATTAAACATCGGAAATAATCATAATAAAATTGGTACTGTAAGTAGTGAGCATTGGCGTCTTTGGCAATTTCGTCGGCTAATAATCGCTGAAATGCGGCTAATATAAAATTATTGCTTTTAATAATTTTCAAAACTCTTCTTGATTACATTACTGTTTTTTTAAAAATTAAAATGCTTTTTGGTGTCGTTAATGGTCAATCTAAAAAATGTATATTAAGTGTACAAAATCTATGAGAGTTTTAAAAATAAAATTGTTTTCACCCATATTCTGTAACCCGCAGACCCCGTTTCTGAAACCCTAGTAGTATATTTAAGGGGAGCATTCTTGAGGTAATGTTTGATCAAAATAATACTGGGTAATTACAAATGAATATCCCAAATTTGAAAGGCTATATCTTCTGAAAAATAAAAGTAGTGTTCCATTTCACACATCGAAGTGAGTGAGAAGTTATGAAGTTTCATAAATGTAGAAAGAAGAAGAGACACGAGCCAGTTTGCGCCACTAGCAGAAACACGAACGACAACCATTCTGTAGGAGAATTCGTCCCACACGGTTTTCAGCACGTCGGGTGTTACAGTTGCATTCTTCTTTTTTATGTATATCGGTGGCAACTGACTGAATGAACTCGCAACGAAACGTGTCGGTTCACTTTCAACCCGCCGCTCGTTGCGCCATCTCTCGCCAAAAAACGAAGCTTTACATTTATGAAACTTCATAACTTCTCATTCACTTCGATGTGTGAAATGGAACACTACATTTTATTGTTCAGAAAATATAGCCCTACAAAATTGGGATATTCATTTGTAATCACGCTGTACCTTGAGACATAATGGTTAAAAGCATTTTAATACTTTTTTTTAAATTTTGTATATACAATATTGCTATATCATTTAATTATTTCCTTCTTACACTCGTTTATTTAGCTGAACTTGGTTCATGTACGTAAATATGAAATTTTGTAATCCATTTTTCGTTCACTAACTGATATGGTAGAATTATAAAAATTATATACACATGTGTGTTTCCGATGAGATTAGATAATTTTAATATTTTTAGAATTTAATTATAAATTAATAAATGACTTTTAAACCTCGGACCGCCGATCAAAAGAGCAAAATTACAATGTTGTTTTCTCTTTAATTCTTTTAAAATGATAAAAAGAAAAATATATGATATTCCAAATATGATATAAAAATCATATAAGTTGTAATTTTCCAACTGAACGAAAAATGTCCGCGCCAGGATTCGAACCTGGAATCTTTTGTCTGAAGCTGCCGGTGCTCTACCTAATTCATCCATTAAACCTTATTGATAATTGTTACTGGTCTGATATCTGAATAAGCTCAACAGAATAAATAGCAGATAATTTGGAACTCCAGTAACCGCTGGGTACGTGAATACACTAGATTTTAATTTTAACACAGTTATTCAAATTGGTAAATAAGTCATAGACCGGGATGGCTCAGTTGGTAGAGCACTGGCAGCTTCAGCAAAGAGATCCCAGGTTCATATCCTGGCCCGGACATTTTTCATCCAATTGGAAAATTACAACTCATATGATTTCTTTACCAATTGAATAATTATGTTAAAATTTATCTAATGATATAAAAAAAAACTTAATTAGCATATGAATATAAACCTTGAGACTATTAATAATTACTTAATGTTTTAAAACTACCTTATATTTGTAAAATTATATTAATGTAAATAATGCTAATATTGCAGTGAAGCTTACAGGATAGTGAACGGATATATCAGTTCACGGCCGGTGCGCGGTGAAAGGCATTTTACTTTTAGCCGACCGCTTGTGAAAAATCGCCAAGTACACGTTTTATTTGTCGTTACAAATCTATACGAGTTAAAACAAAGAAAAAAGAGTTATTTTTGTGCCAAACTATGTTCACTAAAATACTGACTGTGAAACTGCAACAAAAAATATTTTAAACTCTAAAAAGTATAAAAAAATTAAATTGTAATATATATTTTTTAATAACACTTTTATTAATTAACTAGCAAGCTACGCCCGCTGCGCTGGTCGGTTTCTACAAATGAACCTTGAATCAAACGAAATATAATTTGACCTTGTATTTGAAAGCAATCTGTATATTTTCCTGGAATATCCTTCCACATTACTGAAAAATGAAGCCATTGCGCTATTATATTTTCTAATGTGCAGTCAAAATTTTAGCTGTTAAGGACCAACTATTTTATTTTGTAATTTACAGTTAGAGTTTGCTAAAGAATGATAAAACTATATGTAATATATTAATACAATCACTAAAAATTATCGAACTAACAATGCAAACAAATTAACTAACAAAAGCCATCCAGTTGAAGTTTTTATAAAGGCTAATCTTTGATAATCGGGTTCATCTGATTATAGAACTTTTCCACATAATTCTAAAACTAACATAGAACGATATGAAATATGCTAAAACCATCCTTAAAAATTATCTACTTAACAATGCAAGTCGCAAAAAATACGCCCAGTAAAAACTTTCAAAAAGTCTAATCTTTCGGAATCGGGTTCATCTGACTATATAACCTTCACACATATCTGTTTGACTAAGCAACGTAGAACAATATGTAGTACACTAAAACCATTCCTGAAATAGGATCTAACTAACAATACAATTCTCATCAAAATCCGTTCAGTAGAACTTTTTCAGAAGGCTAACCTTTCATAATCAGAATCAAATATTAAAAAGGCTAATATTTGATAAAAAAGGGTCACCCGATTTTCGAATTTCCCAATCTATAATTCTAGAATTAAGCAACGTAGAATGATATGTTATATAATAAAACTTTCCCTACAAAATTATCTAACTAACGGTGTAGGTTTCATCGAAATTCATTCGGCAGAATCTTTTAAAAAAGCTAATCTTTCATAATCGGATTGATTTGATTATACAACTTCCCATAATAATTCTATAACTAAGCTACGTAGAACGATATGTTATACAATAAAACCTTCCCTAAACTATTATCTATCTTACAGTTTAATTTCTACGAAAATCCATTTAGCAGAACTCGAGTTATAAGAAAGCAATATGGAAGTATATTGCTATTAATATAGTTTACATTTGAATGAAAAAAGGTACTTTTCGGTTAACCGGGCGCCAGTGATATATGTACATATATATAAATATATGTATATACATATGTATATATATCTTCATACATATATGTGTATATATATATATGTATATATGTATATGTGTATATATATATGTGTGTTTTCACCTACCTATTCAAATATATACACAAAAAAAACACCTTTTGGCTTAAAATAAAATTATTTGGGGTCAAAAGTAAAATCAAAATCGCCAAATATTTTTTCAATAGCACGTACATGTATATATATCACTGGTGCCCGGCTAACCGAAAAGTACCTAAAAAAACTTCAAAAATGATGTCGTACACTTGAAAAAACATATTTTGGCCTAAAATCTCTCATCAAAACTGTTTTTTTTCTTTTTTTTTCTTTTTTTTTCTTTTTCTTTTTAAGTAAAATTAGTAACAGTTGTTCTTTTATTTTTAGAGATGTATAGCCATTTTAATTCTTTCTGCAACAAAAAAAACCCCTTTTGGTTTAAAATAAAATTATTTGGCGTCAAAAGTAAAATCAAAATCGCCAAAAACAAAAGATAAATCGCCAAACATTTTTTTCAATAGCAATCTTGCCCAATGAATAATTTTTTAAGCATTACGAATATTCTCAATCATGTTTAAATTAAATATTTTCGTTTTATAATATTATCTCTCATCAAAACTGTTTTTCTTCTTTTCTTTCTCTTTCTTTCTTTCTTTCTTTTCTTTTTTTAATAAAATTAGCACAGTTTTTTCTTTTATTTTTCGAGATGTACAGCCTTTTCAATTCTTTCTGCAGCAATAATGGTCGCCCAAAAATTAGCAATGGCAACCTTTTCGGCCAAAATAACAGAACTTTCTATGATAATTCTATAACTAATGTACGTAGAACAATATGTGACATGCTAAAACCTTCCCTGAAAAATTATCTATCGAACAGTGCAAATTCCATCAAAATCGAGTGATAAAGGAACGGAACGAAATTTCCGTTTGTGTTTTATATATATAGTAGATAGTTTAATAATAATTAAATTATGATTATACGTTCAATTTAGAAAGCCTGAAAGGGTAGTTAATATAATGTTTTTATTCTTTCCTGTTGCCATATCTTTAAAAATAAAATGATTAATTTTTTTTTTTATATAAATTAACTAGTCCGCGCTTTCTGCCAAGCTTAAATCAATGAGCTGATTTTTCCATAATTAGGGCTTACTTCAAATTAGTGTATTATAGTGGAAATGTTTTGGAAAAATATGGATGACAGTCTTTAAATTAGGCTTGGTTTTTCAGATAAACATTGTATGCTTAGGAAAGAGAGATTTTTATTTCTTAACTACTTTTAGTTTTCTAATTACTTTATTTTTAAATGCCTAGATAAAATTTCTATTTTCCAATTCATTTAAAAAACAATGACACATTTTGAACCCTGTGATATCTTTACTTTTATGGTCTTTCTTAAGAACCTCCATTTACGAAATCCTTCTTATGGGACAAATCTAATCTCATAACTGGACGATACAAACGCAAAAATAAAACTAAAACACATAAGAGAATGGATAACATCTTGATTTGATTCTTGCGAAATCATATATGTATCTAGACAAAATCAGAAAACACGTTTTTTGATCCGAAAATACATTTTTCTTTGTAAAGACCAAAAAGAAAAATAAGATTTAGAAACACGTTTGAATCTTGTTTGTTGGGCATTTTTTATCGTGTAAAGTTTGAACCTTTTATTTTTCTACATTCTTGAAAGCATCTCTAAAAATGTATGGATTTCAAATATATGTATATATTGTATATAAAATTCTATTTGATAAAAAATAGGTTCTACTGAAATTGAACATGTCAATATTTTTTAAATAAAATTTTAACACTTTCTGCGGGACGGATTTGTTAAGCACCATTAATGGAAAATTGTTATAAAATATATTTATTATGTGTATTAATAACAGTAGATGTTATTAATGCAGCAATTAACTTCAATCATTTCATACTTTGCTTTACTCTGTTTATAAAGCACAATCTACTTTACGCAGCTAAATATTTTCTACAATGGATTTGTTCGCAATTATTTATATATACTTAAACTGTACGAATCGAAACTCTTTTGCGGCGATTCCAATGGTATCTTTATGACTCTAAAACTCCTAAACTATTTGGCCGATGACGCACTCAAACACTGGAATAATCAGAATTAAGAAGGTTTCTTCCAATAGTTAAATCTTTGTCGATATATCTTCTTACAATCGAAACTTCATTACTGATGTCTGGATTGTAAGCGTCTTGAAAATGACGTCATTTTCATATAGTCCTTCTAGATTCAGTTTTTATGAGTGAAAAGAAAACTTTCATTTAAAAAGTAATACCATACGAAAAAAAAATTCACTAAATGCTACGATATTTGGTACGATTTTACTTAGCAGAAATATATTTATTTATTCGTTTAATCATTAACAAATCACTTGATGAAGACTGAAATTTCATTAGCATGTGAAATTTACTTTGTATTTTCTCTGTTTAATGGAATAACATTGTGAATATTGAGAAATAAAACATTTTCAAATACTCCAGTTTCTTCAGAGGTTGGCTAATTTTATAGGATGCGTATCACAATGAACAAGTTGAAAATGTTACGTCAAACATAACAATTGAGGTGCGTTCATACTATTATTATTTTAGTGAAATGAATTACATTGTCTGTTATTATGATATGATTTATTTCCGTAATAAATTATGTACATTTTAAGTTGGCAACATTTTATAATTTTGTTGGCATTTACTGAAAATTACAATGGGAAACTTAAGCCTTGCTTTCAAAGTTTCAGAACTTGAAATCCATATTGAGACTCTTTTTTCATTTAATATCTATTTCTCCGGAAACATCTATCTAAAAAATTATCTGTAGATTATAGGATTACTCTAATGAAACAATTTTAGTATACAAATTCAGTTTTTAAATTCAGTAATTCGGAAATAATAGGATACCATCTTAAATAGGACGTAATCATTATGGCAACGTAGAATCATTACCTATCATGGGATATCATTGAATTAATTACGTATGATAGGATTTAACAGAATGAAAAACGTGACTATAACTTGATCATAGAGGTTATAAAATGTCATACATGACTATAACGTCATACATGTCAGATAACTTGGAGATACATCTCGATTGCTTGACGATTAACCTTCGGAAGCTGCTATAACAAGGATGTACCGATTTAAAAAAAATCAAATTACTTAATATATATTTTTATTAATATCTTTTTATGTTTTGATTCGATTTTCATGAAATAAGAAATGACTCGACAAAATTCTGCAGCAATTATATATATTGAATTTCAAACCATTCGGTTGGGTTGCTTTTGCGCTGTAAAACACATTTGTTAAACCACATTTTTTGACTAAAAATTTCAGTTATTTAAAAAATTCTAAAAAAGTACCAGCCAATAAATTCAAAGATTGCTGTGCAAAAGCCTTGCACGTCTCCACTGGGTTTTTATTATTTTAACACTTCGATATTTTCAGTTTTTAATCAGAAAAAATATGTGTGATGTAAACAATATATGTGTGTTGTAATCAATACATGCGTGGTGTAGTAATCAATATGTGTGTGGTGTAATCAATACGTGTTTGATGTAAACGATATATGTGTGATGTAATCAATATTTGAATGATATAGAGTGGCACAGATGGTTGAAAAAAATTTTTTTTTTCGTTATAAAAATACGTTTGATAACCCCTCTCCTATAAGATAATTTTTTCAGACAACTAATGTAATTTTTCATGGAAAAATAGTCTTTTAGCGAATTATATTTTTTACTAACATTGCTTAGTTATCTTTAATTTATTTTATATTGATTTTCTTTCAAAAAAAAAACATTAATATTTGAATATAAAAAAAGAAGAAAAATGCAGTTGGCCTACGTTATATGTTTGAAAAAAATATTCATTATATTGAAATTACTACGTAACTTAAGCGGAGAAAAATTGTTTTATGTAACGTGTAGGCATTTAGAATATGAAAAACGTCAACAACAATCATACTATATTGCATTCCAATGTTCCCGTCCGAATGTTTACTAGAAAATTTCTGCGACACATTATTCTTCACAAATTGTGACAGCTCGTAAACATGTCACACGTCTGAAATATATTGAAAAAAAATTGAAATAAGCAGACACGTAATTTTATTTTTATTGACAAAGTGAATTTCAATGTCACTTGCGATAAAAAAAAAAGATACTTCAAACTAAATTATATTAAAATAAATATGTACTATTTTAGAAATAAATTATATTAAACAAATTTCAGACAATTTCGTCGAAAAACACGTCACATTTCCGGAACTCTTTTGATAAAATAAGACTTATGTTTTAACTTTAAAAAATGTTTAGAAAGTAATGTGTAGAAAAATGTTCCTTAATTTTGTAGATTTTTTTAACTAAGCGGTTAGGTCTTATCAAGTCAGTTATAATGATGGTACTAATCATAGAAGCAAAAGAATATATTATTTCTACAGCTAAATGACTGTAAATCATTTAGAAAGTTAATGCATTAAATAGTTAAAATCTTAAATTTTCATGAATATTTATATAATTTTTTTAGAGCGTTAAATTTTATTTTACAGTTTTACATTACTTTAAGATATTTTTAAAGCAACAACGAATAAATATAATCTTGTCTAATTAGGAATGTACTTCCCCTTAACAGAAAGTAAATTTCTTGAAATATTTCTTATGTTAAAGCTATCCCTTTAATATAAGAAATCACTGTTGATATTTTGTCTTGAATTGCTGTATCTCACGTTGTAATCTACGGATATAAGTAACTGTTATTAGATACTTTTCTTCTTTAATTAATAGTTGGAAATTACTAAAACTATTTTACGTAATTTAATTAATTTTAAAAATGCTTTATATGTTTGGATGCAATATGTTATAACCTAAACGAAAATTAAATGAAGCGTTTAGAAATTAATATTTTATATGATGGTAATGTTTAAAATTTTGTAAATAAGTAAAAAAGAAACTATTATCTTCTATAAACCATCACTATAAATATATCACTATAAACCATCTCGACAATAACTATTGTCAAGATGATTGTATTTGAAATATAACGCCGTGCGTAGAACTATTTATTATTGTGTACTACCGTAATTTCGCGCGTATGCGCCACACTTTAGGTAAGTCTTTTTCAAACCGGAAATTTTATTGAAAATAAGAAGTCAAATAAGTGCTGAGCAGAAGTAAGTCACATTTTATTTAAAATAAATTCTGGTAGGAAATCGAATTGTCTGAGGTGCGGCGTATACGCGCGAAATCACGGTACTAATTCGGAAAGTTATATTCACCTTATTTAATCGTAAGATTCTACGAATAATAACGCGAATATTACTAAACAGAAAAAGTGGTACTCAAAAATAAGCACATTTGCAAACGCTGTATGTATTGTATTATTGATTATTGATTGTTAGTATTGCGATATAATTTTTAATGTTTTTCATGTATGATTTTTAATGCAAAACTTTGCAAATCTCTTTTCACTTTTCGTTAAATTTAAAAAATAACTTAATGTAAAAATGCAATATAAAAATGTTGTACATATTTGAAAGTTATGATTTAAGAGCAATGTTATTTGAATGATGTTCAAAACAATATTTATTTTCATACTACGCAGTATGTCATTAATATAAACATGAATTGGGAAAAGAAAGAACTAACATATGTATAGCTTGCTTTTGAAAATTTTTTGACGATTGGGAAAATGGTTGTTGTTTTCGGTCGAGAATGGACCTCTTGATGTCGTCATTTTATTTCACGTCGTCACTTTTTTTTCAAGCGCTTTTAATGAAATTCTGTAACTTTAGAAGAAGTTTTCTTTGAATAGGCAATAGAAATGCATAAAATCGTTACAAAAATGTTAAAGTTACAAAAAGGATAGATGCAAATTATCAGGTATAAAAAATAAAGTAAAAATTTGGTACTTTCGTGTTATAGCGGCCCCGAAAGGATGAATAGTCAAGCGACCAAAATTTATCGCAAATTATAAAGCATGTATGACATTATAATAATATAAGTAGATATAAAAGGACAGTTCTGCGCCAGCGGCGTACGCGGCGTGACCTCTGCATACTGTAGAGGACATTGCGGCGTGCGGCGGCGTGAAAGTCATGGCGGCGTGAAGGTGACTGTGCGGTGGAGAAGTGCGATAAGAGCATTGGGTGATAAGAGCATTGGGCGATAAGGATGTTTGATAAGGAGATTATTTTAATTAATTTTAATTGGGGAACTTAGAAAATTTCGAAGCCATTTTTTTTTCAACTGTAGTAGGGTGGGAAATATTTTTTCAATTTGTGAATTGTATTTAAAAATATGAATTAAAAATTTAATTAACTTTAATTGGGGAACTTAGAAAATTTCGAAGCATTTTTTTTTTCGCGGAGATTTGGTAGACGAGGTGAATGTCAAGGGATTTATTTGTGCGAATTTGAATTTGAATTAATTTTAATGGGGGAACTTAGAAAATTTCAAAGCCATTTTTGTCAACAAGAGTAGGCTATTTGTTATAAGGTGAATTTTAAAAGTCAATAATGATTTAATTAAAAAGGGTCATTAATTAATTTTAATTGGGGAACTTAGACATTTTTCGAAGCAAATATTTTTTCAACGAGAGTAGGCTATTTGTTATACATGTTAGATTATATTATAGGTGAATTTTAAAAGTCAATAATGATTTAATTAAAAAGGGTCATTAATTAATTTTAATTGGAGAACTTAAGAAATTTTGGCGAGATTTTTTTTCCCTCAACGAGAGTACGCAGTTTGCATGTGCAGTAGAATGGTAGATGCTAGTAATTAAAAAGGGTCATTAATTAATTTTAATTGGCGGACTTCAACATTTTTAGGACAAACAGGTGCGTTTTAATGAATACTATACAGTTTATGGTAAAAAATATAGGGTCCCATATGAATTATACTGCACTCAATTGAATAGCTCCCCCCTCCCCCTCCCCTTTTTACCCAGAGGGGCCCTTCGATAGACTAACAATACACACATAAAAAAAAAATATAGAAAAATATAGATTCGTACAAAAGAAGAATTTTAACGTATATAAAATAAAAAATAAACAAGAATGAAAAATCATGCATAACGTCCCAATTCATGAATCACTTTCCAACATTGTCGAAGTGCTATGTGAACAAAATAAAATTTTACCATCTAGTGCATAGTTAATTAAAATAGCGAACAGAACCACTTTTGAAATAAAAAGACGTCCTTCACAAAAAATCCAATGAATTATTATGGAAACCTTTCAGTTCATTGAACCTTTTTTTCCCCCTTCGAAGTGAGAACTCGCATTAGGCTATAGGGTCCCTTCATAAAATAAATGAGACACGTGACATATTCGAATAAAAAAAGTCCTTCACAAAAATTGTAGGGGTTCCTTTTTGGAATAAAAAGGGACCCTTCACAAAAATCCAATTATACATAAGATCCCTTCCTAATATCAGGTAATTTACACTTTACCCTTTTTTTTTTAATTTAAGTTAGGCTAAAAGTACAGCTTACACATCGATAGGTTCAAAATATAGAAATATTTCAAAAGAAACTAGAAAAAGTTAAAGATTTAATCCCTGCTCCTAAAATAATGTGACTACCCAGCGTCCTTCACAAATAATATAACCAAATTCGAATCCAAGCGTCCTTCACAAAATAAATCCAATAGATTCATGGTATTTTATGGCGACAGAAATACGAGAAACCTTTCATAAAAATCCAAGATCACTGTTTGAAAGAAAATACACCTTCACAAAATAAATCCAATAGATTCATGTTTTACCAACTTTATCAAACAAATCTGTAACATAGGGTAGAGCGTTTCATGAAAAATAATTGAATTTCGAATGATTATGCTTTAAAAAACATATATTTTAACATTAAAACTAAGAAATGAGTGTTACACCCTCAACATACATGTCGCTGAATCACAATGAGTCATATTAGCAGATAAGCAAAGATCCTGCTTTGACACGGTGAATCACTCACGATAAGAAATGCGGCTATTGGGCTTTTTCTCAAATTTAAACAGTTTATGACACATTTTTTGTTGGTAAATGTATGAAATGAACTATTTAAAACTGTAAATGTATGCGAAATATTTCGTGTAGCCGTATATAGGTTCTACTCTTCATATATACATATTGTGATATATATATATACTAAAATCTGTTAAGTTTTAAAAGGCTTCACTGTGTATTCATTGATAAATAAGAACTAAGAAATATCCCTTAAGAATTTTGAGTATAAGATACGGGTTTAAAGAAATTTGATATGTGTTATGGTAGAAAAATACAGGGTCCCCTATAAGATATAGGAATTAAATTTTAAATAATATAAAATTAAATTCGTTTATGCTTTTTGTATAGAAAAATTATACTAAATTGGGTTTTTACTATTCTAACTTAAAAACTTCTTTTGAGGAATGAATAGAATAACTAAGCTTTGTTAAATAAATTACTTCTGTCACATAACTTACTTATTAACATTTTAATAATTCACATTGGAAATGTAAGAAACTATTTTTAGGATTTTAGATAAACAAAAAATGTATAGATTTAATCTTTCTAAACATATATATTCTAAATGTATAAGAGAAATAAAAATTTTCATATTGAAGAAACATAAATTTTGCATACTTTATACAAACACTTGCAGTATGAGAAATGATTGGTACTATCACCCATATGAGAAAATGAATCATCAGCAAATCTTATCTATGTGTCATATTTAACCAGCAGGTTCGATCATGAGTGAATTTTGACTAGAATTAATCATTGAATGTAAAAATGGTTTGTTTTTAGATACAATATTTATACCGTTTAACATTTTAAAAATATATACATAAACTAATCTTACCTTATTCACAAGCTTGCAATATCATCTTCGACATATGACAACAGCATGAAAAAAACATATGTGCTACTTCTATAGCAATTAGGACAGAAATGATTTTCAGTACAAGTCCATTATCTTATTGTTAATCTATAACTTAATAACATCACGTGACTTGCGGACGTCACTGATCGCGATAACATTCTAGATAAGATTTACTGATAAGAATACATTTCAATTCATTTTTCCCAAAGCAAGTATACAAGTTGATTCTAAGGTCTAGGTATGTAGATATATAGTAGGTTAGTAGTAATATATTTTTAAAGTACTTTTTATTTTGTTTTAAAAGAAATAGTTATTTTTCTCTTTACGTAGGGTAGACAAAATTAAAACATCAAATATTAAATTTAATCTTTAGTAATACAAAGACTTACACCTACAGAAACGCACACATCCTTTTCGTTATATTCATGAAGATTTTAAGATATATTACATATGTTCTTTCTTTTACCATGATACATATGGATTTTTCAAATCTATGTCACGTGACTATCTAAAGCGAGATTGATACTTAAAAACATTAATATATGTGAATTCTTTCGTATAGCCCTGTATAGATGCTACTCACCATATATATATATATATATATATATATATATATACTAAAATCTGTAAAGTTTTAAAATGTTTCAATGATTATTCAATGAAAAATACTAACTATGAAATATTAATTAAGATATATGATAATATTTGAACTTAAAAAATTTTTGGGATAAGAGATAGGTTTTAATTAAATAGGTTAATGAATCTAATTCGATACAAGCCTTGTTAAAACAGAGATTATAGTTAAAATACACATTAATTATACAGCATTACACTGTATTACACAATGCGCTACCTCACCTATATTATCACAGAATTACTTTCGATAAAATTTAGACTAACAATACACACCTAAAAATTATATACCGAGAACCCAGAAAATGATAGGAATGAATGAAAAATTTTAACATAAATTATAAAATAGGATCTACAGTAAGTGACAATATATAAATATGAAAGAAAAATCATGATTCATGGTATACTTTATGAAACACTTTCCAATGCTATGGGACTATCGTTAAGAATTTGAAATAAGTGAATTAGATTTAATAATTCATACTGGAAATGTATTTTTTTTTAAAATTAGTAGATTCGCAAACTTTTAATTTATTCAAGACATATGATGAAGATTTAACCGCTGTAGAACGACTAAAAACTAGTATCTTAATGAATCGACCTATTTACGTCGTGTTCACAATTTTAGAGCTATCTAAATTATTAATGTTTCAGTTTCATTATGATTTTGTGAAGGCGACATATGGAGAAAAAGCTCGGCTCTTATTCACCGACACCAATTCTCTGACATATCACATAGAGACTCTCGATATTTATAAGGATCTGGAGTACCATCATGATTTTTTCGGCTTTTCTGAATACTCTGAAGTCCCATCGTCTAAACCGCACAAGTTTCGAACCCACAAACATATAAACAGACTTGTCATTTTATAACCACGACGCTAACCACAGGACTAAGTGAACCCGCGCTTTTTTTATAGTCACCATGCTAACTATTGGGCTTAGTGAGCCCCCAGGCTAATTTATACCCACCACACTAACTATTGGGCATAGTGAGCCCCCGCTTATTTTATAGCCACCACGCTAACCACAGGGATAAATGAGGCTCCGCTTATTTTATAGTCACCACGCTAACTACTGGGCTGAGTGACCCTCATGCTGTTTTATACCTACCATGATAACTACTGAGGTGAGTAACCCCCAGGCTATTTTATACCCACTATGATAACTATTGGACTGAGTGAGCCCCAGGTTATTTAGTCACATGAATATAATTTCCAAGGTATATGTCCTAACTTGATTTAGACCATTGCCTATGGTAAGATAAAGCTGGAAAGTAAATTGCTAAACTCTGTTCATTTCCCTCGAAAACTCACTTATATTTTATTAAATATCTATAGAAATCAGCATAGTATATTAAAATTATATACATTCTTATTAGTTTATGAATCTACTAACTTATAATATCTATATGATAACTTGGATTATTAATATTCCCACTTAAAAATTTCTTTTGCAAATTTAATATAATAAACACTAACATGAATCTGACTAAACTTTTACCATTTTAATTTCAACTTAGATTTAGAAAATTTATCTACATAGCTTTAAATTTTACTGTTTAGTTAGTCTATTATTTCAATGTATTATTTTTAGTTCTAATATTTAAAACATATTCATATCGTTTTACATAGAAGGTATCAAATTAATTTAAAGTCATATGAAATATATATATATATATATATATATATATATATATATACATATATATATATACAGATACTATTCTTACCTAATACGCCAGCTAGCTAAACACCCAACCGTCTCACACCAAGACTCTGAGAAAAGTAAATGCTTGTTCAGGGCCTTATCAGATAATATAATCACTGATAAGATTTAATCACATGTTATGTGACGTCACTGAATAAGTAATATCACGTGACCATGTGATATCATTCAATACGTCACCAGTGATGCCAGAGATCACCTGACTAGTTCATAAAAGAACCAATTACTAATTGCAATTAACAAATTATCTTATTAATTTATCTACATATATTAAATTGATTTTTATCATAGTGGGTATAAATAGCCTGGGGGTTACTCAACTCAGTAGTTATCACGGTAGGTATAAAACAGCCTGGGGGTCACTCAGCCCAGTAGTTACCGTGGTGACTATAAAATAAGCGGAGCCTCATTTAGCCCTGTGGTTAGCGTGGTGGCTATAAAATAAGCGGGGGCTCACTATGCCCAATAGTTAGTGTGGTGGGTATAAATTAGCATGGGGGCTTACTAAGCCCAATAGTTAGCATGGTGACTATAAAATAAGCGCGGGTTCACTTAGCCCTGTGGTTAGCGTCGTGGTTATAATATGACAAGTCTGTTTATATGTTTGTGGGTTCGAAACTTGTGCGGTTTTGACGATGGGACTTCGAGTATTCAGAAAAGCCGAAAAAATCATGATGGTACTCCAGTTCCTTATAAATATCGAGAGTCTCTATGTGATATGTCAGAGAATTGGTGTCGGTGAATAAGAGCCGAGCTTTTTCTCCATATGTCGCCTTCACAAAATCATAATGAAACTGAAACATTAATAATTTAGATAGCTCTAAAATTGTGAACCCGACGTAAATAGGTCGATTCATTAAGATACTAGTTTTTAGTCGTTCAACAGCGGTTAAATCTTCATCATATGTCTTGAATGATTTAAAAGTATGCGAAGCTACTAATTTAAAAAAAAAATGCATTTCCAGTATGAATTATTAAATCTAATTCACTTATTTCAAATTCTTAACGATAGTCCCATAGCATTGGAAAGTGTTTCATAAAGTATACCATGAATCATGATTTTTCTTTCATATTTATATATTGTCACTTACTGTAGATCCTATTTTATAATTTATGTTAAAATTTTTCATTCATTCCTATCATTTTCTGGGTACTCGGTATATATTTTTTAGGTGTGTATTGTTAGTCTAAATTTTATCGAAGGTAATTCTGTGATAATATAGGTGAGGTAGCGCATTGTGTAATACAGTGTAATGCTGTATAATTAATGTGTATTTTAACTATAATCTCTGTTTTAACAAGGCTTGTATCGAATTAGATTCATTAACCTATTTAATTAAAACTTATCTCTTATCCCAAAAATTTTTTAAGTTCAAATATTATCATATATCTTAATTAATATTTCATAGTTAGTATTTTTCATTGAATAATCATTGAAACATTTTAAAACTTTAGAGATTTTAGTATATATATATATATATATATATATATATATGGTGAGTAGCATCTATACAGGGCTATACGAAAGAATTCACATATATTAATGTTTTTAAGTATCAATCTTGCTTTAGATAGTCACGTGACATAGATTTGAAAAATCCATATGTATCATGGTAAAAGAAAGAACATATGTGATATATCTTAAAATCTTCATGAATATAACGAAAAGGATGTGTGCGTTTCTGTAGGTGTAAGTCTTTGTACTACTAAAGATTAAATTTAATATTTGATGTTTTAATTTTGTCTACCCTACGTAAAGAGAAAAATAACTTTCTTTTAAAACAAAATAAAAAGTACTTTAAAAATATATTACTACTAACCTACTATATATCTACATACCTAGACCTTAGAATCAACTTGTATACTTGCTTTGGGAAAAATGAATTGAAATGTATTCTTATCAGTAAATCTTATCTAGAATGTTATCGCGATCAGTGACGTCCGCAAGTCACGTGATGTTATTAAGTTATAGATTAACGATAAGATAATGGACTTGTACTGAAAATCATTTCTGTCCTAATTGCTATAGAAGTAGCACATATGTTTTTTTCATGCTGTTGTTATATGTCGAAGATGATATTGCAAGCTTGTGAATAAGGTAAGATTAGTTTATGTATATATTTTTAAAATGTTAAACGGTATAAATATTGTATCTAAAAACAAACCATTTTTACATTCAATGATTAATTCTAGTCAAAATTCACTCATGATCGAACCTGTTGGTTAAATATGACACATAGATAAGATTTGCTGATGATTCATTTTCTCATATGGGTGATAGTAGCAATCATTTCTCATACTGCAAGTGTTTGTATAAAGTATGCAAAATTTATGTTTCTTCAATATGAAAATGTTTATTTCTCTTATACATTTAGAATATATATGTTTAGAAAGATTAAATCTATACATTTTTTGTTTATCTAAAATCCTAAAAATAGTTTCTTACATTTCCAATGTGAATTATTAAAATGTTAATAAGTAAGTTATGTGACAGAAGTAATTTATGTAGATAAAATTAAAATAATCACTCCAGGCTTTTTCACTCACAAAACATTTATTGATCGATTTCAATAGTTACAATAGCATGTTATAAATATTGCAAAAGAAAGGTACAAAAATTTCAAGTCATGCCATATTTAGCTGTAGACAGTTCTATATTTAAAATTTGTTCTAATGTCCAACCAGACCCCCGTTGAGTGAAATTCTCAAAAGAGTTAATCATTTTTGCAAATGCATCCTCAACATTGTCAGGTATGTTTTGATTCGTCAATTCAAGTATAGTTTTTGAATGAAAGTATGGAGTGGCAGTCTCGTAACCGTCTTGTGATTCACGACTTACAATACCCTTTGCAGTTGCATACCATTTCATGGACCTTTGATAATTTAATTCATTCAAAACATCTGGTCGAACGCTATTAAAAAATGTTTGGAAATCTTTATCATTTTCCTCGTTAGACTCAATTACAGTCTTAGTAAATATATTAAGGGCATTTTGTCTTTGAAAGTGTTTCACTTTCTCATATAACAAATCTTTTAATGATGATGATTTGATAGCTTTGTTTAGCACTTTATGTGCAGTATCTACATGTCTAATTAAATCATATTTACGATTAAATATTTCACTACACTGGATTCAATCATACTGCTTTCGGGGTTTATGGATCTCCTTATGTTTCAAAAAGTCGCACTTTCTCGAAAAGACTTCAGTGCATACATCACAATTATATTGTTTAGGTGATTTGTGAATCTTCTTATGCTGATGTAAATCACACTTTCTCGAAAAGACTTCAGAGCACACATCACAGTTAAAAACGACTGGAATCTTTAAATGAATCTTCACATGATTTAATAAATCACTCTTTTGAACAAATTGTTTTTCGCAGATGGTACACATAAAAGGTTTTTTCTCCAGATGAGATCTCATATGTCTATTTAAGACAAACTTTCGGGAGAAAGCTTGGTTGCATGTAGTACACACAAATGGTAATTTTGGGTTATCCTGTCTTGATGAGGAAGGTTTCACATCATGATTCGAAACGTGTGCTTCTTTGGGTTGCAGTGAAGATACCATGTCTTGTTCCTTCAATTCTGCTGATAGAGCTTGACTCATCTCGGGATCACTTAACGTAGAAGAATACATGTCTCTTTCCATAATAATTTTAATATAAACTAGTTTAAACGAATAAAACACTTGACTACGTACTCACACGGTGATAGCAATGCACAGAATAAGGAAATTGTCTCATTACATACATATTTATACTATCCTAGGGGGCGCACGTGTGCATATACTTTAAAAATAAACGTATGGGATTGGTTTATGAATAAACAGATATGATTGGTTAATAATGTCTTAATAAATTTTACTTGTGCGATACAAAAATAAATCCCACATAGTGTCCCATCCCGTGGTGTCACTCATCCCATAAATTGTTAGTATGTATTCTAAAAATAATTATTTTTTAAATCAATTAGAGGAAACATGCAATAAAAGCTATTCATTCTACCATACGCTTTATCCATAACGTCATAGTATCCCTTGGTTTTAAGAGATAAGCGAACACGTTTAGTTCTTTTAAGACATGCATGCAGTCGAGTTTGGATGGAATCCAGAACATTATGGTTTAAATTTTTAGGTAAGATACATTTTTATATATATTTTCAATATTAAAAACAATAATTTTTAAAATAATTCCCTAACTAAATAGTACAATATATATTTTATAAAAACAAAGCTTAGTTATTCTATTCATTCCTCAAAAGAAGTTTTTAAGTTGGAATAGTAAAAACCCAATTTAGTATAATTTTTCTATACAAAAAGCATAAACGAATTTAATTTTATATTATTTAAAATTTAATTCCTATATCTTATAGGGGACCCTGTATTTTTCTACCATAACACATATCAAATTCCTTTAAACCCGTCTCTTATACTCAAAATTCTTAAGGGATATTTCTTAGTTCTTATTTTTCAATGAATACACAGTGAAGCCTTTTAAAACATAACAGATTTTAGTATATATATATATCACAATATGTATATATGAAGAGTAGAATCTATATAGGGCTACACGAAATAATTCGCATACATTTACAGTTTTAAATAGTTCATTTCATACATTTACCAACAAAAAATGTGTCATAAACTGTTTAAATTTGAGAAAAAGCCCAATAGCCGCATTTCTTATCGTGAGTGATTCACCGTGTCAAAGCAGGATCTTCGCTTTTCTGCTAATATGACTCATTGTGATTCAGCGACATGTATGTTGAGGGTGTAACACTCATTTTTTAGTTTTAATGTTAAAATATATGTTTTTAAGGCATAATCATTCGAAATTCAATTATTTTTCATGAAACGCTCTACCTATTTTACAGATTTGTATGATAAAGTTGGTAAAACATGAATCTATTGGATTTATTTTGTGAAGGTGTATTTTCTTTCAAACAGTGATCTTGGATTTTTACGAAAGGTTTTTCGTATTTCTGTCGCCATAAAATACCATGAATCTATTGGATTTATTTTGTGAAGGACGCTTGGATTCGAATAGGGTTACATTATTTGTGAAGGACGCTGGGTAGTCACATTATTTTATGAGCAGGGATTAAATCTTTAACTTTTTCTAGTTTCTTTTGAAATATTTCTATATTTTGAACCTATCGATATGTAAGCTGTACTTTTAGCCTAACTTAAATTGAAAAAAAAAGGGTAAAGTGCAAATTACCTGATATTAGGAAGGTATCTTATGTATAATTGGATTTTTGTGAAGGGGCCCTTTTTTATTCCAAAAAGGAACACCTACAATTTTTGTGAAGGACTTTTTTTATTCGAATATGTCACGTGTCTCATTTATTTTATGAAGGGACCCTATAGCTTAATGCGAGTTCACACTTCGAAGGGGGAAAAAAAAGGTTCAATGAACTGAAGGGTTTCCATAATAATTCATTGGATTTTTTGTGAAGGGGCCCTATAGCTTAATGCGAGTTCACACTTCGAAGGGGGAAAAAAAGGTTCAATGAACTCTAGGGGTTTCCATAATAATTCATTGGATTTTTTGTGAAGGACGTCTTTTTATTTCAAAGGGGGTTCTGTTCACTATTTTAATTAACTATGCACTAGATGGTAAAATTATATTTTGTTCACATAGCACTTCGACAATGTTGGAAAGTGATTCATGAATTGGGACGTTATGCATGATTTTTCATTCTTGTTTATTTTTTATTTTATATACGTTAAAATTCTTCTTTTGTACCAATCTATATTTTTCTATATATTTTTTTATGTGTGTATTGTTAGTCTATCGAAGGGCCCCTCTGGGTAAAAAGGGGAGGGGGAGAGGGGAACTATTCAATTGAGTGCAGTATAATTCATATGGGACCCTATATTTTTTACCATAAACTGTATGGTATTCATTAAAACGCACCTGTTTGTCCTAAAAATGTTGAAGTCCGCCAATTAAAATTAATTAATGACCCTTTTTAATTACTAGCATCTACCATTCTACTGCACATGCAAACTGCTTACTCTCGTTGAAGGAAAAAAATCTCGCCAAAATTTCTTAAGTTCTCCAATTAAAATTAATTAATGACCCTTTTTAATTAAATCATTACTGACTTTTAAAATTCACCTGTAATATACTCTAACATGTATAACAAATAGCCTACTCTCGTTGAAAAAATATTTGCTTCGAAAAATGTCTAAGTTCCCCAATTAAAATTAATTAATGACCCTTTTTAATTAAATCATTATTGACTTTTAAAATTCACCTTATAACAAATAGCCTACTCTTGTTGACAAAAATGGCTTTGAAATTTTGTAAGTTCCCCCATTAAAATTAATTCAAATTCAAATTCGCACAAATAAATCCCTTGATATTCACCTCGTCCACCCAATCTCCGCGAAAAAAAAAATGCTTCCTCAATTAAAATTAATTAAATTTTTAATTCATATTTTTAAATACAATTCACAAATTGAAAAAAATATTTCCCACCCTACTATAGTTGAAAAAAAATGGCTTCGAAATTTTCTAAGTTCCCCAATTAAAAATAATTAAAATAATCGCCTTATCAAACATCCTTATCGCCCAATGCTCTTATCACCCAATGCTCTTATCACCCAATGCTCTTATCGCCCTCCTCCACCACACAGTCACCTTCACGCCGCCATGACCTTCACGCAGCCACACGCCGCAATGACCTCTACAGTATGCAGAGGTCACGCCGCGTACGCCGCTGGCGCAGAACTGTCCTTTTATATCTACTAATATATGATATATATATATATATATATATATAACATTTCTTGACGTATGTGGCCAAGTTATAGTCATACATGATGTATATATGATGTATATATATGACATGTGTATATGATGTATATACGACATATAAGACGTAAATAATATGTGTATAACGACGTACTTGGCACATATAGTCGTTTTTTAGTATGGCACATACAGTTGTTTGAAATATATATATATATGCGTATATAGGATGCATATATAAGCTTTGCGATGATCTTGGCGAAATCATAACTGCAACCTTGGCATAATCACAATTGTGGGGGTTGCTATAGCACGAAAGTACGGTATTTTTTTATGCTTTCGAAACATTTTCCCAATGGTTATTGTAATTTGTTAAATTGTAATTTTTTTTGTTATTAATTTTACTTGAAAGAAAACGTTTAAATGTAATTTAATTTTAATTTTCAACCTGTTAAATTGACATCAAGGTGAAATAATGCCGATGTGGCTACTAAAATTACGTACAATATATACGTAGTTAAATTTGTGAAACTATTCACATTTAACAAATTTATGATAAACTAAAGTTTTCCTATAAGTATGTTCAATCAATTTTTTAAAACACTGTTATCTCATTATTTTTGTAGTTTGGAAAACTTATATTCTGAATATAAACAGCACCGTAAGAAAACTTATTTCTAAATGTATGTATAAAGATACTTCAGACTCTCTATAATTGTGCAGATTATTGTACCTGAATGTTTTTGCATTGTTCTGTAAAGTAAGTAAGCTAAATGGATGTTTATCACGAAACAGAAAATCATCATGATCATGGTACTCTAAATAAGTTGAGATCTCGGTACATTGTCTCCCTTTCCAACTTTTTGTTTAAAATTATTGCTTAGTTATAAGTTAAAAGTAATGAATAAAAATAATTTAAATACTGTCAAAAACAATATGTATACGGACTACTACGTTATTAATAGAAGCATAAATTTTAAACGAATTATGAACATCTATATTTTGCTATGAAAGCGCTTTTATTACTTTTACCTTTAAAAATAATTTAAATAATAATTAATGTTAAATTGCAACAAATTAATTAAAACACACATAAATAATGTCTGCATTCAGCATTTTAAAGATATACAATTATTATATAGACATAATGTATGTATGTATTTAATGTATGTATGTCTGTATAATAATTGTAAATCTTCAACAAATTAAAATGATATCAAGAGGAAATACTGCAGAAGTCGCTGCTAAAATGATTCACAATATAAAATTTGTGAAATAAATATTTTACATATTTAACAAACATGTAAAAAAACAACGCTTTCTTATAAATATATTCAATGACTTTTTTTTTTTATAAAGATTGTAATCGCATTATTTTTGTACTTTGTTAAAACTGATATTCTGAATACAAACAGCACCGTAAGAAAACTTATTTCTAAATGCATGTATAAAGATACTGCAGACTCTATAATTAAGAAAAGAGCTACATGCATTCGCCATTTCAGAACCAGATTGTTTTACTTGAATGTTTTTACATTGTTCTGAAAAGTAAGTTAGCTGAATGGCTGTTTATCACGAAACAGAAAACCACCATGATCAGAGTACTCTAAGTTAGTTAAAGACACTCGGTACATTGTCTCAGTTTGCATTTTCTAAAAAATACGAAACTATCAAAATTCCAACTTTTTGCTTAAAATATTGCTAGTTATGAAATAAAAGCAATGTTATTTAAATATTTATAAATACAATATTTATGTCAAAAACAATACATATACGCACTACTATGCTATTAATAAAAGCTTAAATTGGGAAATGAATTATGAACAACTATAGCTTGCTATGAAAGCCCTTTTATTACATTTACCTGTAAAAAACCTTTAAATGACAATTTTAATTTTGAACCAATTAAAATGACATCAAGATGAAATAATGCAGAATTGGCTACTAAAATTATTCAAAATATGTATATAATTAAATTTGTGAAAAAAATATTATACAAATTTAACAAACGTGTAAGCAAATAACGTTTTCATATAAATATATTCAATCATTTTTTTTTAAATATTGCAACTTCATTATTTTTGTAGTACGCAAAACATATGTTCTGAATACAAACAGAACCGTAAGAAAACTTATTTCTAAATGTATGTATAAAGATACTGAAGACTATCATGGCCAGAGTACTCTAAATAAGTTCAGGAGATCTTGGTACATTGTGTCTTAGTACAACAGTGAAGAACATATCAATTTTCCTATTTTTTACTTTTTAGTTATGGGTAGTATACTTTTACGAAGTATACTTTGACGGAAAAATCAATATTATGAAAACAATGTTTTCTTAAAAAACTCTTAAAACATATATTTATTTTTAATTTATTTTTACTGACAGTATTTTTAACCCTTTTCTGCATAGTGGACGAATTTTTATGAATTCGGTTTGTCAGGCCGTCTGTCTGTGCTCCAATTCGCATAAATAGGTCAGATTGCAATATGATTGGTATATGTTATTGTGGTTTACCACAGCATGTTTGGTATTGAAAATGAAGTATGTAGCAGTGTGTAGTATTTTAGTTCATTTACTCAAAAGAATCCTTTTACATTATAGTTTATTTGGAAAACTCGTTTGTAGTGTATTTTAACGATGTTACACTACATAAAGACTATTAAAATTAATATTGCGTCACTCATGTGTACTATGAGATGCTTACTATAGAAAATTTTATACGTATCATTTATCGTTTATTTACAAGGACACATAAAATACTTCGGTTATACTAATATAATGCTTAATTGCTGGAAGTGCGTTGTCAAATTTGATATGCGTTTTTAATTTTAACTAATGTTTTGCATATTACATTGTGTATGTATGTAAATTCTATGGATCATATACAGTGCTACAGAAAAGAATTCGAGTATTTTTTTTTGCTTATTGATGGAAATTGCTGAAAGAGGATTTTCATATTTTATGTTTTTCTTAACTGAACTAAATTTTGGTTATTAGAAGAATTATTATACATACAAATCTATACATCATACACAGGGCTTCACAAAATAATTCAGAAAAGTTTTCCGACTATAGATGTTAAATGCTGAAATTCGGTTTTCATATGTGTTAACGTTTTTCAATTTGTTTACGTAGATATTACTTTCATCTTATTAAACGTTCAAATTTTGTTACAGTATTCGGAATGTGTTGTAAAGTGTTTCATAATCAATAATTTACGCATTTTTGGGGGTCTTCATATGTGTTATGTGTTTTTCAATTTGTTTACGTAGATATTACTTTCACCTTATTAAACGTTCAAATTTTGTTACAGTATTCGGAATGTGTAATAAAGTGTTTCATAATCAAATCTTTACGCATTTTTGGGGGTTTTTCATATGCGTTATGCGTTTTTCAATTTGTTTACGTAGATATTACTTTCATCTTATTAAACGTTCAAATTTTGTTACAGTATTCGGAATGTGTTGTAAAGTGTTTCATAATCAAATCTTTACGCATTTTTTTGGGTTTTCATATGTGTTATGCGTTTTTCAATTTTTTTACGTAGATATTACTTTCATCTTATTAAACGTTCTAATTTTGTTACAGTATTCGGAATGTGTTGTAAAGTGTTTCATAATCAAATTTTTACGCATTTTTTGGGGTTTTCATATGTGTTATGCGTTTTTCAATTTGTTTACGTAGATATTACTTTCATCTTATTAAACGTTTAAATTTTGTTACAGTATTCGGAATGTGTTGTAAAGTGTTTCATAATCAAATCTTTACGCATTTTTTGGGATTTTCATATGTGTTATGCGTTTTTCAATTTGTTTACGTAGATATTACTTTCATCTTATTAAACGTTCTAATTTTGTTACAGTATTCGGAATGTGTTGTAAAGTGTTTCATAATCAAATCTTTATGCATGATTTGGGTTTTCATATGTGTTATGCGTTTTTCAATTTGTTTATGTAGATATTACTTTCATCTTATTACCGTTCAAGTTTTGTTACAGAATTCGGAATGTGTTGGGAAGTGTTTCATAATCAATAATTTACGCAAGATTTTTCTATCTTGTAATAGCTATTTTCATTATTTTTGTTTTCACAAAAACATTTTCTACGAATTGCACTGTAATAAAATTATATTTTAAATAGATGTTAGAAAATTCTGCACACTGTAATTAATAGTAGAGTTACATAATTTCTCCTTTCGTATGCAGAGTGGCTTTAACGGAAAGTTTCGCCATTATTCTAGGGAGCACGTTAGCTGACTGGATGCTTATCACGAAATAGAGAATCTTCGTGTTCACAGTACTCTAATTAAGTTAATTATAGCGAAGATATGCATATGCCTACGAAGATAAACTTCCTTTTAAGCTTAAATAAATGCATACATATACTCATGTGTTATTAATTGATAGTTAATAAAAGACCGTTTACAGAATTAAAAAAGTACCTGTTTCTTAAGATGTAAGTGCTATATTTTATACTTTAGTAGTTGCGGAAAATTAATGTCACATTGAAAGATTTCCATCACTTACAAATTTTACAAAATTAATTAAAAAAAAAAAAAAAAAAAAAGGTATAAAATCAAAAATAGTTTTTTTAAAAGCTCTTTTATGAGAATTCAATGTTTATCTTGAATATAACGCCTAATTACATGACTGAAATTCACGTTTTTCCCATAAATTTTCATTACAACATTGTCAACACCGAGTTTGAATAATGAAAATTCACTGTTTTTTTATAAGCTTGGTAGAAAGCGCAAGTAAGTGAATTTATATAAAAAAATAATTTTGATCTCTTTCATTTTTTAACGTATGGCAACAGGAAAATAAAAGTAAACATTATTTAAACTGTTTTTAAGATTTCAAAATTGATTTCTGAGCGTGTAATCACGATTTGATTAATATGAAACTTTTAATTGATTAAAGCATATTTAAATGATATTTTGCACTTTTTTTATACTTTATGTATATTCTAAATATTTATTAGTTATATTTTCACAGCCATTTGGCCATTTTTGCTAGCGTAGTTTGTCACATCATTAAATCAAGTTGTTGTTGTAACCCGTATACAATTGTAACCATAAAGAATAATCGCATTTGGAGATTTATCCCCTGTGGCGGGCAAACGGAAGAATGCCTTAAAATTAATGTATTTATTTATTTAAGTTCTAAAATTATTAAAATGTTGCATTTTCACCGGTTCACACATACGAACGTACTTTTATAATTCTAGGATTTCAAGAGATGAGTGGAATATCCGATTACAAAATGCCCTCTTTATATACAAAAACAAGTTGATTTACGTACAAGAGTATAACCATGCTAATTTTACTCTAATTTTGCATTGGGTGATACAACGTATGAATTTTGTCATTTAAATTTAATAAAGAATGCGGCTGGCACCGCAACCGTCTTCAGAGAAAAAAATTTCCTTTCTTTTCCTTTCCGTCTTGCATATCTGAACATTCGTTTTGTCTGGAGGTGAAAAGTCCATTATTCCTCCCCCCCCCCCCTGTGTTTTACATATGTTTTCAAATTGTTTATATTTTCATTCAAGGTATCCATAGAAACCTACTCAAGCAACCAAAAAACTGATGGACTTTTCCACTTTAAGATGAAACGAAGGTTCAGATATCCCAGAACGAATTAGAAAAGAAATTTTTATCCCTGAAGATGGTTGTGATGCCAGCTGAAAGTACTTGGAGGGGTTTTAACATCTTTCAACATCTATCTGTATTTTTAAATGTCGCCTTTTAAGTGACAAGGAGCTCTATTGGGTTTCATTTTAGTATTTTATTGGTCTTCTACAGAAAATTATCAAAGTAAAATTGGTTTCTCTTCTATTCTTACATTTTCTATTGAGGTAAAAAATCACAATATGTGTTTGAAAATTGCATGCAATTAAAATGATAGTGCAATGGTCTTATACGTGCTATAGAAACGCCCAAAAAGTCCAAAATTTGAAAGGAAAATGTCTTTATATTACAGTGTAATAAACTTTTTTTGACATAATTGTTTTAGAGATTTATTACCTATACGAAACACTCATCGTATATTGAGAAATAGAAAGTTGGATAAAATTTGTTGAGTATTTGTATTAACGCAACTGGATTCACTTGAAAAGCTTTTATACATTATAATATAATAACATATAACAAAAAAAAATATTAAACCAAGAATGAAAATTATTATTTTAGCCGACTGAAAAATTTAACATTAAATGAATATAGAAATAGAGCAGCAGGTTCTATCGAGGAGTTTATAATAGCAAGATGTATGGTAGTTGTAATATTTGTATTTCAGTTAATTGTCTCTAGATAGCAGCACTAAAATTTGCGAATAAGTATCTATGGTTACGCCATCTATTTGCATTATTACTTTCTTCTATCTTTACAAGAAGAAAAGTATTGGATTCATGAAAATTTTCGACTTCCGATTTTCAACGGATTTATACGTTTTAAAAGGTCCTGAACACGATGATTTGAGTGTTTTTATAAAATGTCTGTCTGTGAGTCTGTGACTCTGTGACTCTGTCTGTCTATATGTCTGTCTGTCTGTCTGTATGTGACAAAAATTTTGTGAGCGGCTCTATCTCAAGAACTAATGCACGAAATGTAATGAAACTTTATATTCAGTTAGTACCTAATATATATTGGTGCTGATTAGTTTTTGGTGAAAATCGCCCAACAGATGGCGCTGCTATGCTGAATTTTTCGCGATTTCCACAATAGTTCTATCTCAAGAACTAATGCACTTATTTTCATCAAACTTCAGATTCCGTTTGACCTTGACATAAATAGGCGCTGATTACGTTTTGGTGTAGATATCTCAACAAGTGGTGCTGCTATACTATATTTACATGACTTTAACGATAGCTATATCTCAAGAACTAATGCACGGAATTTCATCAAACTTTAGATTCGGTTAGACCTTGACATACATAGATGCTGATTACGTTTTGATGTAAATAACCCAGCAGGTGGCGCTGCTATGCTACGTTTATCATTATTATCAGGATAGCTATATCTCAAGAATTAATGCACAGATTTTCATCAAACTTCAGATTCAGTTAGACGTTGACATAAGTTGTTTTTGATTATGTTTTGGTCTAAATCTCTCAACAGGTGGCGCTGCTATTCTGCATTTTTCAGGATTTATACGATTTTAGCAACAGTCATATTTCAAGTGCTAATGCACGTAATTTAATGAAACTTTAGATTCAGTTAGACCTTGATATAAACTGGTGCTGATTCTTTTTAGTGTATGCAAAACCTGTGTGAGATAGAAGAAAGTTTTGGGATTGGCACATACGAGTAGGTTTTATTGTAACAGTAAATAGTCTCAGAATGTTTTAAATGTTCGTTTACGTTTTCATGTTCAAGTTTCGTATATTAAAGCTCTATTTAAAATGCCTTACTCGTACCACTCATTGAAATATGTGCTAATCTTAAGTTACTATTCTTCAATATACTAAAATAGTATTGATTGGTAGTTTTATAATATTCATGATTGTTCTTGATATAATATTATGCAATATAAAACATAATTCTAATCAAAGTGGACTTGTCTCAGTTTCAAAATCAACCCAATATCGTTACCAAATGAACTTCATTGACAAATGTATACTGATATTAAAAGATATTTACTGTTAATCTATTATAAACACAACTTTTCTGTTACTTTATAATAAAATTTAGCTTTAACTAATGTTTTCCATAAAATGGATTTGCCCTACTAACAAAATCAATGTTTCAGTTATTCCTTATTCTAACTGTGAATCATTTAGAGAACTGGAAATTCTAACATTAAGAAAAAAAAAATGCCATTCTTAAAAACAGTTATTTTTTAAGACTTTCCAACGTAATTGAAAAGTGTTTATGACTTCAGAGTGTCTCGACGTCTGACTGTACTTTAACTGTCGTAAATATACTCGGACTGCCCTGTAATTCCCTTATGCTTTTGACGTTTACTATAGCATGATTCCATATTGAAAATGAAATTTGTAATTTTTTTAGAGGGACAGTCAAAAGTATTTCGTTACGGTACAGTAAATGGGAAAAAAATCGTTACAAGTGCATTTTATGAGGTTACGTCATTTCAACTGAATGTGGGAGTGCATTGCTTAAGTGTACTTTTTAATTGTGTTGCGCATTTTTTTGAACTATATTTAGTAGACTAATAGAAGTTTCTAGAATGTAAATAAATTCATAAACAGAGAAACGCAGGAACAAAACACATTGCCGCTTATGGTTTGTAATTGCCGGAAGTGCGTTTTAAGTTCCCTTTTGGGTTTTCTACATGACTTAAATTTTAGCTTAATATGTTATGTGTACAAATGTCATTAGATAATATACAGGGCCGTACAAAAGAATTCCAGTGCATTTCCGTCGATTGGCGAAAATTGGTAAATGTGAATTTTCTAACTAAACTAAATTTTATCATGCTATGTAATATATATCCAATTCTATAGATCATATACAGGGCTGCAGAAAATAATTCGACTACTTTTATGACCATGGAAGTTAATTGCTAAAACTGCAATTTTAAATTTGTTATATTTTCCCTAAACTGTTTACTTAAATATCTTTTTTTACCTTATTTAACGATGGAGTTTCATTACACTTTTCTACATGTGTTGGAAAGTGTTTCATAATTCATGCGTGACACATGATTTTTGGTTCTGTTATATACTGACTGGTGAGTGTATTTATTCTTGCTTTTGTTGTAAATGAAAACGTATTTTCTAAGTATGAATTTCTTTGTAAGAAACTATACACTACATGCCTGTGTAATGACGTTTCTGACTATAATTAAGAAGATAGTTCCATAATGTTGTGTTTCGTATGCCAACTAGTTTTACCTAACATTTTGCTACTTTTCTGGAAAGCAAGTTAGCCGTATGGATGTTTATCACGAAATAGGAATCCTTCATGTTCCCGGTACTGTAATTATGTTAATTATATTGAAAATATTCATAAACGTATAAAGATAAACTTTATATTCAATTTAAATGAATGTTTGTATGTACCAACGTGTTACAAATTAGTAGTAGTTGGATCGAAATGTTATAGTATGAATCTTTAAACCAATAAAAATGAAAGGCATGTTCACAAATTTAAGAGATTTGTTTCATGTTTTTATTTGAAGGAACAATAAAACTATTTATTAAAGTATGAATTACGAGGGGTGATCCAAAAAAAAGTTTACAAGGCAAAGGAAAAAGTATTTATTAACAATAGAAACAAGATACAAATGGCAATCAAGAGACACATCTGGCCTTTACTTTTCCACATAGTCGCCAAACCTGTTTAGGCATTTGTCAGAACGTTCGACCAACTTATTTATCCCGTCTTGGTAGTAATCAGGGCCCTGCTCATTGAACCATTTCTCGGCAGCTGTTTTCACTGCATCGTCTGAGGTGAACCGTGTTCCGGATAAGTTTCGCTTCAACGCCGGAAAAAGGAAATAGTCACTTGGAGCCAAATCGGGGCTGTATGGGGGTGATTCCAGACCTCCCACTTGAACATTTGCAGCAATTCCTGAGTCTGGCGAGATGTATGGGGCCTGGAATTGTCATGCAGAAGAATGACGCTTTTGAATTTCGGATGCGGCCACATTCTTGGCCCATAAGAATTGAATTACGGCTCGCACCTCTATGCGAGACCACTTTTCTAGACGTCGTGCCCTTATTGTCGCCCTTGAGTGTCTGCGTACTGACGCTACTTACTCGTAGAACCGCTGTAGGACAACTAGCGCCATCTGTCAACCACCTTGGGTGGAAATATTCGCTCCACAATTATTACGTTTCAAATGCTTCTGCTTGTAAACTTTTTTTTGGATCAACCTACGTATATAATTATACTATATATGTAATTTTAATTGACTTCTGTATGTCAGTTTCCCTGTCCTTATCTTTACTCAGTTAATATGGTAATACCACATTTCGGTGACTGACTGCCCTTTTCCCCTCACCCTACTTCTGTGCTAGGCACGCGCTGCTAAATCTTTTACTTCCAGTTTCTACCTCCAAGTAGAGCATTTTGTTCTAAATAAACCTATTTCCGAGCAAAACTCCGGCACTAGTTCCTGTCGCTTACTGCACCGCGTAGAAGGCGTGCCACGCATGCTTGAAAAATCTGTTAGTTCCACTTTCAACCGCCAGGGAGTACCAAATCTATGTCTTAAATAATTAAGTATATGTTAATTAGTTCATGTTAAGTTCAATGAACCAATTCCCGTTGAAATTGGACCCACAGAACCGGTGAAAATAAATCACCTCCTGGATATTAATATTCATAAATGGTGGTCACCAAGGGCTGAAAAAATGATACCGAAGTTTTTTAGTACCTGGGAGACCTCGGAAGAATTTCAGAAAAGATTTCGTTTGAATCCGACCAAGATTAAATGCAAAATATTTTAGTTACATTGTCCACCGCCAGGGGGTGCACTCTGTTCTAAACAAACATCTTTCCGAACGAAATTCCGGCACCTGTCCCCGCGGCTTAGCGTATAGAAGGCGTTCTGTGTACGCGCAGAAAGTCTTTTACCTCCGCTTTCCACCGCCAAGGGGCACCAAATCTATGTCTTAATTTGTTATCTATAACTTAATTATTTCATGTTAAGTTGAATGAATCAATTGTCGCTGAAATCGGGCCCTTTGTTTGAATCAGACAAATTTTAATTGCAAAAGTGTTTAGTTTCACTTTCCACCGTTATGGGTGCACTCAGTTCTAAATAAAACTCTTTCCGATTGAAACTACGACTCGCGTCTTGTTGTTATATGATAACGAAATGTTAAAGTGGGAAGGAGGGATGTTCTTGAGAAACCCATTGGAATTACAAAGAGCATAACATTCTATATTTTGAAAAATAAAAGTCATTTCGTTTCAGCATTCGATCATTAAAGTATTATTAAAATCCAAAGAATCAATGTGACATTCATATTGGGAACTTACCTTCCAAAGAAAAATGGGAACTCACGTATTTTAACCAGTTTTCAGAATCTTGTTATTATAATTTTAGAGAATGAGCATGGTTTTTATTTTTTTAAGTAAAGACAGGTTCATTTTAAAGTAAAATCAAGATGAACTTTTACAGCCGCATTAGGTTAGAAAAGAAATGAATTATAATTTGTATCTGTTACTTCTTAATCAAACTCTTACATCAATTAAGAAAAGTTATGAGAAAACAAGGGAAGTTTTAAAAATATTTTCGTTAAATTGTTTCTGCACTGGCTGCATTTGTGTATTTATTCTCACGCTTGTTAGTTAACCATAAAGACTTCTAAATACAAAGAAAAAACTTTATTCGAAATGCATGTAGACTGTGATTACGAAGACAATTACATCATTTGTCATTTTGTTTTACTGAAAGTTTTGCCATTTTTCTGAAGAATATGTAAGCTTAATGGATGCTTATCACGAAATAGAAAAACATCAGATTCACAGTCCTTTAATTAAATTAATTATACCAAAGATATTCATAAATCTATGGCGTTAAATTTAATGCTTCGTTTAAGGCGGTTCTGAATTTTACATTTTTCCTAATTTGAAGCTATAGAGATATACAAAATTATATATGGATGTACAAGGTGGCCATAATTAAACTGACGGTACTCAGAGTGTTCTGTAGCGCGATCTAATTGCGAGAATGGTGCCAAATTTTGTAGGAAGATTAAACAAGACGGGGGACGAAGGATTCAGCAATAAAAAAAAATTAGTTCCAAAAGTCACCGCCAGGGGAATATGTGGCGCTGTGTATTCGAAAAAGAGAGTTTCAAAAAAACGAAGAATCAATACTGAAATAAAATAACCGCTTATTTAACGAATTTAGCAATTAAATCCAAGCTCAAAAAGGTAACAGTTTATAAAAAGCTAAAAATTTACATAAACACTGCTAAAGTTTCTTTATCTGCAATTTCACTTACAGAGCCCCAAAGAAAGCAACAGCAGAAGAAGAAATTTTTTATTCAAATTTCACGTTACATCTTTTGGCCCAGTGCCAGCTTGTTCGGCCTTAAAAGGTAATGTGCTACTGTTAGAAGCAATTTCATTGAAAGTTTTCTTTCATAATGTCTCCTTCTTTAGTCGAGCGAGCTCTACTAGTCAAATTCTTTTACCTCAACCAGTGCAATGCGCCAGCCGCTCTTCGTGCTTTTAGAAACCACAAAAAATTGCGTAAAGGTAACGGTCCTCTGTCAGGCATTGGTTGAGAAGTTTGAGAAAACAATTTTCTCTAAATGTTCAGTCAGGCAGACGACGAAAACCTGTATCGCGCTCGTGGGATAGCTCGGAATCTGGATATGCCTTCATGTACGGTATGGAAAATCCTACGAAAGATTATCCAATTGTATCCGTACAAGATCAACCGTGTACAAGAGTTACATCACACCGACCATGATAAGCGATTGACATTTGGTCTCACTTTTCTTGCCAGAATGGAGTTGGATGATGCTTGGCCCTGGAAAATCTTATGGGGAGATGAGACTCACTTTTACCTGAATGGAACTGTAAATACCCAGAACTGTCGAATTTAGGATAACAAGTCACCAAGAGCATTCAAGGAAATTCCTTTGCATTCACCAAAGATAACTGTTTAATGGACTGTTTAATGAAACAGTCAAACAGTCACCAAAGATAACTGTTTAATGAAATTCTTGTTTAATCTTCCTACAAAATTTGGCACCATTCTCGCAATTAGATCGCGCTAGAGAACACTCTGAGTACCGTCAGTTACGGCCACTTTGTACATTAATATATAAGTAATTTAAATATCTGTTTTAGTTATATATTTCTTTCAAATATATATATCTTTCAAAAACTTTTTTTTTCATTCAAATATTTTATTAATTTTCTTAGTTTATTATTATTACTGTTATTATTATTATGTTTCTTCTTCTTCTTCTTCTTATTATTATTATTATTATTTATGAATACTAAAGGCCTCACTAGTGTTCTGTCCTCTATGAACTAGGCTCATCAACACCCGTTCAGACACCGCAGGCTTTAAAAACACACTAATTTGCTCTGTTTTAAAAATATTACAGAAAATTGACGTATAATTATATGACCAATGGCGATCTTCTGTAATCGGGTTGCCATTAAATTTCCTTTGACTGACGGATTTTTTCTTTTCTTACGGTCGAATTAACTGAAATCCTGAAATTTAACACCGACATTATAATATTTTTTTTTTTTTTAAATAAGTCGTTTTAAATGAATGAAAACTTTAGAATAATTAAATTTTTACATACGAAAATTATTAAATAGGAGAAAATTACGTCATAAAACCTCAAATAATAATATCATTGAATATTTAAATATGACCCAATTTTCTCCAAGGTTCTCTTTCTCTTTACAATATTCACGTGTAAATACATTTTTTATTTGAAAGGGAATATTATTATTTGCTATGCTTTAAAATTTGGCAAGAGTAGGTAACAAAATGAATTTTTCGTGACATACAAAAAAAAAACTCACGTGTAAATTACATTTTTAAAGTAAAAGTGTTTGGAAATATTATTTGGATTTTTATAACATAATTCCCCCATATTTAATTATTTTCATATGTAGTAATTTAATTAGTTTAAAGTTTTCTTTCTTTTTTAATATCCATGTGTAATTATAGTGTAATGTTCAATTGTAAAATATTTGGAAATATTATTATTTGCGCTTTTTTTAAAATTTGGCTACAATATATATATATATATATATATATATATATATATAGTTAAATTACTGTGCATTGTTTTTTATCTTATAAAACGTTTTTAATAGAATTACTTAAACCGACTACAACATTAAGTAACACTTAAAATAATTCTATTTAAAAACTGTCTATTTCAGCGTGTTTATCGAACATTTCTCTATAAACTTATACCAATTTTTATTAGCAGTAGTTTGCTTAATATTAGCCTAGAAAGATACCCGGACGCAAAAAATTCATTTACAGTGGAGATAGCATGCATTAGTTACCTTTTTCAGAATTGATGGAATGCTACAGAGTGATCAATTAAATTATTTGAATTTAAGTCTGACTGCATAGGATTTACCACTATATTGCTGTTTATTGATTAATATGAGTATTTTAAATTATCCGAGACGTATAGTATTTATTTTGCACCTATGACTCTAAGGATCTGATATGATAATTTATACTTAGAAAATTTTATTAGACAAATTATCAATTAATTATAGAAAAGAAAAAGTTGCGTTGTGAATTATTTTTGAAGTTCGGATCCTCTTTGAGCCAATTACAATCATCAAAGGTTACCTGCAGAGAGTTATGTAACGTTAAATAAATAATGGCTTATTTTAAAACCTAGATTGTAATATTAAAGAAAACACTTCCTAAAATAAAAGACTTAATATTAATTCAATAAATTAAGTAAACAAAATGAAAACTGACTAAAATTAATTGAATATAAAATTGAGTTTATTTACAAGGTAATTATAAACATATAATTAAAAACAAACATAAATGTTAAAAAAAAAAATATTCAATCCTAGTTGAGAACTGTATTCTCAACATTTATTTTCTGAGAATTACAGTTTATCTTACTGAATTAACAAATTCGATTTTGAAAGGCAGAGTTCCATACCCTAGAAGTATTTATTTGATTAGCCTTTTTATGTTTAGATCGGGGTAGGATCTTCATACACACGTAAATTCGTATTATTAAAAGAATATAGCTTAATTAAATAAAATGGAACAATGGTGAAGGAAGATTGTTTGTTACCTTATATTACTAGATAACGTTGACAGCAGGAGGTAATGGCTGACGCGTTTTCGCTTTTTCTTAGCGCGTACATTTCCATCTATTGGCACACACACTCAAAATCTGTTTTTTAGTTAGAGAGCAGTCAACCTTCTACTTTTCCATCTTTTTTTGAATCTCTCTTCTCAAGAAAAATCACATTCTTTTCGTGGAGCAAAAAAAAAGGGATGGAACCATTTTTCCCTTTTCACATAAAATTAAGGCCTTATACGTTTTAACTTCTTGAAAATTTGCATGTTTCGGCCATACCTCTGATTTTAGAGAGATGACCATTGGCAGGCGGGAGAAATTTGGTACTCCCCTTGAGTGTTTCATAGGTCCGTCGGTACACTAGCGATTCCTCTTGACGCCGTGCTGTGTCTGGGAGGTAAAGATGCTTTTACTTGGGAGGTCTTCGTGCCTATTTAAGCTCTCATAAATAAATGTGTCATATTATTGTTCTGACAATTTTCTCCATGACATTTTTATTAGGTGTAGTTAAATCATTCGTGGGAACGGAAAACCAAATATTTCCTTGACTGCCGTGGTTCACTTTGTTCCATAATTATCTATCTGTATGCGCTGATCCTAAAATGGATCATTAATTTGTATTGTTCACTGTTCACTGATTAAAATGATACCAAATACTCTGTTAATATGCAGAAAAAAAACCAAATACTTTTTTTTTTATAGTGTGTGCTAGTTTAGATCTAGATGGTGATATTTCTCACCATCAAGAATAAAGAAACTTATTGAACAAACCTGTGTATCCATTTGTAGATTCGTTGAAAAGTCTATATTGAAGAAATATTTTGGTTATATTGAATTTTTATAAAAATTTCAAACTTTCCGCATTGAAAAAAATAGCTTTTAAAATCTAAATTTAGGCTAAATTTAAATTGAAAACACATATTTCTTGTAACTGTGTGATTATTATAGTCATTAGTGCAGTCATTTTAGTGTAGTCATTAGTATAGATATTTTACAATTTAAGCTAAAATTGAGGCGTATTAAGCATTTACTTCTATACGATCTACTATATATATAAAACACAAATAGAAATTTCGTTCCGACTGCTTATAACTTGAATTCTGATGAAGGGATTTCGGTGTAACTTGCACTGTTCGATAGATAATTTTTCAGGGAAGGGTTTAAATAAAACACTTTTATCTACGTAGATTAGTTTGGGAATTATGATAGAGAGTTATGTCTTTTGGCCGACTAGGGGGCTCTGCCCCCTGCTCGCTACGCTCACCAACCCCCGTTCTGATTTCACAGCCTCTTAAAACCTGGTAATATATCTTGTTTTAAAAAGATGATGGTGATATCACGAACGGCGACTTTCTTCTGTAATCAGGTTATAATGCTTTTTCATTTAATTCATCTTTTTTATTTTTAATATTCATGTGTAAACCCGATTTTTATGACGTAATTTTCTTTTTTTCCTGCTCACTCACCAAATTATACAAATTGACATCATTTTTATTTTAAATAACGAAAAAACAAATAAATTAGTATAACATTAATAAAAATATAAATAAAACGTCGAAATAAAAAGAACTTGATGACGTAAACACGTGTTCTCAAGTGAATGTAACATTTTCGATCAACCATTATTGGCATTTAATCTTACCTAATCTTTAAAGTACCTAGTAGACCAATCCTCGCTCGGTAATTTATTTCAGCCGGTATTTATTTATTTATTTATTTATTTATTTATTTTGCTAGCTTATTTTAATTACTTTTTTTTATTCATGGAATTTTCCAATCGATTTTTAACACAATTCCTGATATACAAGAATTATATAAATTATGTTGAAAAGTGTTTTGCCGATGACAATACAACATTTTAATATTTTTACAACTTAATTATAAATTAACCAGTGCGAGGTTTATATACCAGTGCGAGGTAAATTAACAAGTGCGATTTCAGTGCGAGGATTTCACACTGAAATCTAATATTTTTTAGGTACTTCTCTATTATGCTGTCGACCACTTTTCATAACAAAAAACTATCGCCAAATTGTAAGATTAAACGCCAAAAATTCAGTCCCATTTACTTGATGTCAGAAGCATTATACGTGTTTGTTAAATCATCAAGTGGTTTTTAATTCGACATTTGCGTGTATTTTTCATTATGTTTTACTGGTTTATTAGTTATTTCATTAATTAAAATAACAATTGTGTCCTTAAATTCTTATATTTTATTTATTTATTTTGATATTCCAATGGCAACGTTCTCCCGTTTATTTGGCGATAGTTTTTTGTTATGAAAAGTGGTCGACGGGATAAAAGAGAAGTACCATTTTTTATCAATATGTAATAGTTATTAGATGCAGGTTTAAACTTCTAAAGAAAAAGCAAGGATAAAAATATCTGTAAACAACATTTAGTTGTTAGTCAATCCAGAATATCATCTAATTTATTCCATCAAAGTTAGAGTAAAAACTGATCCAAGATTGCTAAAGGCACGCGCGAGAAAAAAAATTTAACAATCGTATTTTAACTGCATTAGAGGATGACGTCATCCGCTTCGGGAAAAACATGGGACATAGAAATATAAATCTAAACATTTCAATTTAAATTTCGCTTTTTAATCATAAATATAAAATAAACCCGTGCGGTGTTTTTTATAATAATTGCTGAGCATCATATAATGTGGTATTTTATTTTTTTTTGGCAACAATGTTTTGAGGAAAACCTTTCATTTCATTTAGGAAAACAATGCCGATTTAATTTTTAATTATCAGCAATTTTTAATCGAAAACATGTTTTAACGAAATGTTAAGTGTGCTATGTCAGAAGCGTTTTCAAAATCCTTTCATATGCTATCTCATTCGTCGTTCTGCGTTTCGTATTTTCAGAAAAAAAGGGATGTTGACAGGAGAAATAATATATATGATACATTCACTTGAAATTGATTTTCTTTGTCAATTAGGCGGTCACAGGTGATAAATCGCCAAATATCTCTGTAACTCGTGCAATTGTATGGGAGTTGAAAAACAACGGATTTAATTATGTGACAGTAAAATGCTCGCCAAAATAGGCCAAAGCGCTGTGAAATGGCAAAAGTCAATATTTTAAAGATTTAAAAGTAAGAAATAAATTGTTTAAAAAAATGTAACATACAGAATACGCTTTCATCAATTAATAATTAAACATCAATAAATTTACGATTACACGATGACAAATAAATTTAAAAGAGTAAAAAGATAATTTAAATAATGTTTCATTTTTCTTTCTGATTCTCTTTTGTTGATAAATAAACAGAGAAAAAAGTATATATTTCAAATAAATTCATTATTTTGAGCTTCCTGGCAAACGTATAAAAAAGAAGTGAATTTTTCATAATAGAGGTCTTTCCCCAGGCCAAATTAATGCATTGTAATAGATATTTTACGTAAAAAATATGAATTGTGGTTAAAAAAATTCCGCGGTGTTTTCAAGATGACCATTGGTTGCTTATAAAAGAGTGTTTTTAAAAAACTATTTTTGGTATTTCCGCAATATCCCGTCAACCATTTTCCATAAAATAAACTATCGCCAAAGTAATCGCCAGACCCAGACTCTAACGCCAAATATACAAATGTGTGAATGTTGGCATTGGAATAAAAAAAAAATAATAATAATAATAATAATCGGAAAAGCTGCATTTACTCAAGTGTCAACTATCAATATTTTATTAAAATAAATTTTAAAATGTATTAAGGAAAACAGAAAAAAAATAATATTGGATATTTATTTATTTACAATATTTTTCATAATTATCCCTCTCGACTAGAGCTCCTATAATACAGGCTGAATCATACCGCCATTTAATAACCCAGCGGACCAAAAACCAAGCTAAAACCGGTTTGCTTACCGTACTAGTGGACCGCGAGTGACAGTAACAAGTACGGCAAACACCTGCTCAGGCGGTTTCCTAATGCTGAGCTAGGTCACAATATGGCGGTTATTTTGGGCAACATAATGGATATGCGTCAGCTCCCTTTATAGGAGCCTTACTCTCGACAGGTGAATGTTTGTGACGTCAGTAGAAACTGATCTAATCTATGTAACTATGCATCACTAAATTTTTTCAATTATTTTACCGCTTTTAAAATTTTGTCGAGGCCGTTTAAAAACACAATTGTTAGTTAAAGAGGATACTACACTCACACAAAAATACTCGCTGGCTTACTTTAGTCCTGTGGGATATATTTGTTTTAATATCTCGTTTGCATTTCAATATTTATGAATGTTTTTTTTTTCCTTTATTGCTTTTTTTGGTACATTTTGGTTCGAAAAGCACCCACTTTTTTTTGGCACTGGATAGCTAAAGTCGATCTGGACAAAGAACTTTCTGTACTTTTTCGATTTTGTTTCAAGACTTGTTTTTTATACCACGTCGAGTTTTAAACACAGAAAACGAGTTTTCTCGAATTAGTGACCCAGCTAGATCGATTTCTTGTGCTCGAATTAGTGTAGTCATTAATTTTTGTGAAAATCGTTAGTGCCGTTTTCGATATATCAGCATTCTTAGTGCTGAGTTCCTTTTAATAGATCAAAATTACCTTTCCCGAATTCTAAACGTAGCTAGATTGATTTCCCGTGCTCGAATTAGTATAGGCAACACGTTTCGTGTAAATCGTTTGAGTATTTTTCCATTTATAACAAAAAACATTTTCAGGACTGAGTTTGTTTTACCCTGTAAAAACGAATTTTCTTGTATTCGGAACCTAGCTAGATCTTTTTTTCGTGCTCGATTTAGTACAGGGGACAATTTTCGTGAAAATTTTCCACGTCGTTTACGATATCATTCATAATCAGGAAAATCTCTTGCTCGTTTAATATATATGTGTTTGGCGACAGTAATTTGGTCGACAGGATAATTAACAAGAACCAATTATATATATAGTGTTACGAACATTGTAAATAGCTAGTGTTTGTGCTTAAACATAATGTAAATCGTTCAATTAAGCTCTATTCATAAGCTAATATTAATTTTTGTTGCATTGCAATATCTTAATTTGGTGATTTTTTGTAAGCGAGTAAACGCTATTGGATTTCAATAGGAGTCTATGGAAATTTGGCGAAATATTGGAAATAGCGTCAAGTTGGCGCCACTTTTGGCAGCTAATTTTGGCCGCCAAATTTCCCGATATATCGCCAAGTTGGCGCTAAAATTGGCGACAGACTCGGGTCTCTTCCTCTTGGTAACCCCTCTAATAGCGTCCATCCTATCTAAATTCTCTACTTTCATGTTAATTCTCCCTAGCACTTTTAGTATTATACAATTGTACTAAACAGTTTTATAGAGTTACGTTAAGTTGTAACGATATTGTATTATATCACACTTGTTACAATGTTTTTATATAATTTAAGAAAGTATAACTAACAAGTAATTCAAGTACAATTAATTCAATAACAAGTAATTCTTTATTGAGTTTAAGTGTACTATGTCATGTAACATATAAGAAAATTCTCCACATTAAATAATTCTGTAAAAGTATCTTAACAATGAAACTTTTAACCCTTAATCAATTTCATGTAAGTATAATCTCATCAAAAAGTCACCTGTAAAAAATGCAGCCAAGTCTCGTAACTCATTTACCATAAAAAGTACTGAGATCGTATAAAGCCATGTTTAACTATCTTATTAACTCTGAAATTTTCATTCACAAATCACTCCTAGTCTCTACATCTTTAGTTAATTATTAGTTTGTGACTTGGCAATTACGTAGCACGAGAATGTGATGTATATAGTTAGTCATAATCAAATATTACTATAACACATTAAAGTGTAATAACTTCCCTGTGCGTATATAATTTGCCTTAATTAAATTATCCCATCCCATCCCATAACATAGTAAGGTGTAATAACTTCCCTGTGCTGCGTAATTGCCAAGTCACAAAATAATAATTAACTAAAGATGTAGAGACTAGGAGTGATTTGTGAATGAAAATTTCAGAGTTAATAAGATAGTTAAACTTGGTTTTATACGATCTCAGTACTTTTTACGGTAAATGAGTTACGAGACTTGGCTGCATTTTTTACAGGTGACTTTTTGATGAGATTTCACTTCTTTTTGTAAGTAATCCTCCTTTTCTCGATTTTGGGTTCTTTTTGGAGATCATCCACTGATTTTCGCTAAACCCACACTCTGTCCCTATTATTTAAAGGTATAAAAAATTTGAAGCTTTAGTTTCGTTTGCAAAGTACTGTAGATAAAAAGAGATTCCAGGTTCCTAGGCAAGCACTAAGTTATGGGAGGGGGAGTGTCAAAAGTACTCTCATTTGCTTCCAGGATAGGTGCTATCCATCTGAGATATTACTCGCAGCCCTAGATACTTGATATTTAACATAAAAGAACTTTTTAGTATAAAAAGAAAGGCAAAATTAAAATTTCCGGAAATTTCCAATAAATCAAACTATATTCCTTTTTTCGATGTTTTTTTCCGTTTTTTTTTTAGTCTTTTTTTTTATTATTTACGGATTTTTTATTTTTCCTTACTTTGTGTACTAAACCCTGCCTTTCTGCAAAATGTCAAGCTTCTAGGACTATAAAATCGAATTATTTTAAAATTTTCGACTTTTTATAAATTTATTGATTTTTCGATTTTAATTCTAAGTTACCTGATTGTCATGCCAATATAGTAATTCTTTGATCCGTCTTCTTAGGATCATTTAGGTTCAATTTAGAGATAAATCAAGATAATCTTAGAATCACCATGATTTTATTTAGAAAGCACTATCAAGCCATAACCAGCCAGTAATGTCGGGAAGATAGGGGGAGCTGTGAAAATTTTTGTGGGGCTAACATCATTGAACAATCCATATTTCATATGTGAAGTAAATAGAGTACAATCTGTGAAAGATAACAAACCTGTCTATGAAGAAATCGCCTATATCGTAGCCAGTCTATAGCGGAACTTTTCTATAACGAAATTCGTAAACGAAAGAAAAGAAAACCATAATCCGGGGGAAATAACATAAAACAATTAGGGGCGTTCTACTAGCTAATAGGACAATTATCTTAAAGCTAATGTTTCTAGCACTACAAAATAAAATTGTTTTCGAATTTTCGATTTCTTAAAGATATTTCGATTTTTCGGTTTTATTTTCGAATTTAACGAATATTTTAATTGTTCCTTTTATTGAATAGTAAATACTACCTTTACACAAAGTTTTAAGTTTCTAAGACTACAAGATAAGATTATTTTCAATTTTTGATTTTTTCGAATTTTTTTTATAATTTTCTGAATTTTTTAATTTTTTCCTATTTTGTATCCTTTATTACAAATTTCAAGTTTTTAGCGCTAAAAAATCGAATTATTTTGAAATTTCCGATATTTTTCGAGTTTTTTATTCTATTTTCGAATTTATTGTGTTTTAATTTTTCCTTTTTCTGTATCCTAAACAATAAGTTTACGCCGAATTTTAAGTTCTAAAGCTACAAAATCGAATTTTTTTCAATTTTTCGAATTTTCGAATTTTTATTTTCGAATTTTACAGATTTTTTATTTATTTCTTTTTTTGTATCCTAAATACTACCTTTATTCCAAATTTTAAGTTTAGCTTTACAAAATCGAATTATTTTCAAATTATCGTTTTTTTTTTCGATTTTTTTATTTTATTTTCAATTTTTGTTGTGTTTTTAATTTTTTCTTTTTCTGAATCCTAAACACTACCTTTACACCAAATTTTCAGTTTCTAAGACTTCGAGATCATATTATTTTCAATTTCTCTCTTTTTCTTTCTTTCTTTCTATTTTTTTTTGAAATTTTTGATTTTTTTTTAAATTATCCATATTTTTTAATGTTTCCTTATTTAGTATCTTAAATATTACCTTTATTCCAAATTTCAAGTTTCTAGCGCTATGAAATCGAATTATTTTCGAAATTTCCTTATTTTTCGATTTCTTTCGATTTTTTTATTTTATTTTCGAATTTTATTGCGTTTTTATTTTAGCTTATTCTGAATCCTAAACACTATCTTTACAGCGAATTTTAAGTTTCTAAGGCCAAAAGATCAAATTATTTTTTTTTTTCAATTTTTTTCGAATTTTTCGAATTTTTGATATTTTTTTCGAAATTTCTGGATTTTTTAATTTTTCCTTATTTTGCATCCTAAATACAACATTTATTCCGAATTCCAAGTTTCTAGCGCAACAAAATTGGATATTTGAAATTTTTCGATTTTTTTCGATTTTTCGATTTTATTTTCATTTTTTTTTTTTTTTTTTTTTTTGTGTTTTTGATGTTTTCTTTTTCTGAATTCTAAACACTACCTTCACACCAAATTTTAAGTTTTTAAGACTACAAGATCGTGTTATTTTCAATTTTAAATTTTGTTCGATTTTTTTGAATTTTCGAATGTTTTTTTCTTTTTTAAATTTTCCAGATTTTATAATTTTTCCCTTCTTTATATCCGAAACACTAGCTTTATTTCAAATTTTAAGTTTCTGTGGCTGCGGGATCTACCCAATCTTTTTGATGACGCGAGAGTGAGTGAGTTTGTGAGTGACAAAAAATCGAAACTTTGAGTTCATATATCGTCTGCACTAATTTATGGGTATTTTTTGAATTATCCATATTTTTGAATTTTTCCTTATTTAGTATCTTAAATATTACGTTTATTGCAAATTTCAAGTTTCTAGCGCTATGAAATCGAATTATTTTCAAATTTTTCTTATTTTTCGATTTTTTCGATTTTTCGATTTTATTTTCGAATTTTATTGCGTTTTTTATTTTAACTTATTCTGAATCCTAAACACTATCTTAAACACTAAGCATCGTAAACACTAAGTGAATTTTAAGTTTCTAAGGCTAAAAAATACAAATTATTTTAATTTTTTCAATTTTTCTCTAATTTTTCGAATTTTTGATATTTTTTTCGAATTTTCCGGAATTTTTAATTTTTCTTATTTTGCATCCTAAATACTACCTTTATTCTGAATTCCAAGTTTCTAGCACAACAAAATCGGATTATTTGAAAATTTTCGATTTTTTTCGATTTTTTCAATTTTGCTTTCGATTTTTTTGGTGTTTTTGATGTTTTCTTTTTCTGGATACTAAACACTACTTTCTCACCGAATCTTAAGTTTCTATGACTACAAGATCGTATTATTTTCAATTTTCAATTTTGATGGAATTTGTTAAATTTTCGAATGCACAGCTTTTTAGACTGTTAAAAATATTGTTCTTAAAATGCACAGTAGTTTTACAAAAACTGTCATCCATTAAAAGATTTAAACAGCCATCAGACTTAAAAAACATGCTGTTTTTCAAGCTACGTTGTAATACACATTACTTTTAAATGAAAAAAAAATTAATAACACATATTTTATGAAACGATGTCTAAAGCAAACCGTATTTTGATTTCCCTCCATTTTATGTAATTATCGGTATCTGAGATTGTTAAAGAATTTTTTATATTTAAATACTTCATGTAATTTTGTTTGAGTGGTAACTCCAAGTCTAGATTTTTGGCCATTAGATTCAGCAAGTAACAATATATATATATATATATATTATGATATTATTGAAATGCTATAACTAGCACCCAATTTTTGAATGCCTTCTTATTCGACTTCATATCTTGAGTTTCTATTTTTAATTCTTAAAGAATAATCTCCCCAATCGAGAAAATTTTTCTTTTACAGTTTAACCAAAATTTTAAAGATCATTTTATGTTATTAATTGTCGTAAATAATATGCAGTTTTAAAAGAATAAAGTGTTAAAAGTAAAAATTATTTATATCCAATAATTTGTTGAGAATAATCAAACTTTAAGCATTCAAAATTATGAGAATATCCATGTTGTTACCTTAGGTAAACACACATTGTTTGTAGATGATCAAAATTTCCTCTAGACAACTAACATTGAGAGAATATTATTATGAAGACGAACATTAAGCTCGAAGCTGCTGCTGTCGTCCAATGATGTCAGAGCCCCGAGCCTAATCCTCGCCCCCTTTTCGGTGCATGAAATTTGTGGAATTTACAGTTTAAATTTTTCTATATTGAATTCAGCTTTTAAAGCGTCTGGTAGAGTGTCGGGAAAGGAGCGTAGGGACGGTAGACGACTGTCCAACGTTCCTACGCCTTTTACCACGATATACCTGACCAGCATTCAGATGCGAAATAAAGATGCCACTGGTAAAATGTAAAAGCCTGATATGATAAATTTAATGCCTAGAAAAGCAGGAAGAGTTGGTCCCTGGACCCTGAAGAAATCAATGAAATTATTGCCTAGAGCAAGAATCTTTGTTTAATGAGAAAATCAACTTGATCTTCTTTGGTTCTGAATGACTCTCACATCAACAAATTATGCTACCTTTTTCTTTTTTTTTTAAATTTTATGTCTGTTAAATATTGTGCATCTGATATTGCACACTTTTACCAATATAATTTTAAGTCAGAATGATATAAACACGAAACATAAATTACGGCTATTAGTCAGCCAACTTCCGAATTCCCTTGCTAATGTAAAACTTTTGGGCATAAAATGCATTCATATATTTAAGATAATTAATATTTTTAACCTCTCTTTTCTGTGTATATTCCTGTTGTTTTTAAAGGATGTCTCTTTTTTTTTTCTTAATTGTCAAAATATTTTTAAATTATACACTTAATTTTATGTGAGGTGTTAAAATCTTAACCACGGCTCTTCAGCTTTTAACACATACAATATTAAATTAAGCATAGATTTTTGAAATATTTTGAGAACTAAGAAAAATAAAAAGAGAGACATCTTTTAAGAAAAGTACAAAGGAAAAATAAGTTAAAAATATAAATTTCTCGAGGAGATATTTTAAATATACATATGCATTCTACTCCCATAATGTTTAACATTAGCGAGGGAAATTGGGAAGTTGACTGACTAACAGCCTTAACAATAAAATTAATCTCTTGCACAGTAAATAATACAAAATAAATTTATTAAAACAATATAATGGTACTAAAAATATTAAAAAAGATATTGGTCAAAATAAATTTTAATATAATTTACAAAGAGCAATTTCAATTTTTCTGTTAAAATATATATAACTTTATCACTGTTATACACTGCTGGCCATCTAAAATGCAACACATTGAAGGAATGCAAATAACAGAATGATATTTATTGGACAAATACATTATAATGGGAAGGACAAGTGATTACATTTTCAGAAAATTTGGAGGTATAGATCCTGAGAAAACACTACCCAAAGCAGCCACCTCTGGCTGCAATAACAGCATTTATCTGCATATCCATGGAGTCGAAGAGAGATTGGATGTCATGTACGGGTACATCAGTCCATGCAGCTTCAACACTATGCCACAGTTCATCAACCGTAGTGATGGGCGAGTGGTAGCGGGCCAGTTGCTCAGAAGTCATTGACGGGACATTTTCAGTTGTTGAGAAATCAGGAGAACGTGCTGGCCAGGGCAACAGTCGAACATGTTCTGTACAAAGGAAGGTCAGCATTGTACGAGCAACATGCGGTCGTGCATTGTCCTGCTAAACAGTAGAGTTGCAGAGACATCGAATATAAGGCAGAACCACGGGCCGTAACACATCAGAAATGTAACGGCTGCTGTTGAAATTGCCGACAATGCGAACAAGAGGTTACCGAGATGTGTATGCTATGGCACTTCATACCGTCACTACAGGTGATATGACAGTATGACGTTTCGAATGCAAGCTGGCAATGTGCATTTTCCACGATGCCGCCAAACATGGATGCTAGGCTAGCATCATGATGCTGTATATGACGCAAGAATGGCATCTTACGTCATCTTTGATGAATTCTTCGCTATTGAAGAAGAACTTTTTTCAGCAGTTTTCTGCACTGTCGCTTAGTCTTTCTCAGCTGACCCTCGGCATTACCTCTTCATCAGTATTATTTACGACTGAGCTTTCTTGGGACCTAAAAGGAAAATGAATTATGAGTAATTAGATAAAAATATCAAAATTAAAACAAGTAAATGATCTATCTTCATTGTTTATCTATATGTGAATATTCCATTTAAAAAAGGGTTCAAGATATAAATTTATACAAATTTGAGGTTTATTTAAGGTTATTATCATGGTCTCGGGCAACGCCAGATGGGTAAGTTAATAATAAACAAAACTTATATTATGAAAACAGAATAATGTGAGTTTGAGTATGAAGTTTAAATAAGATTAATCAACCTTGGCATTAAACATGCTAATGCGAAAATGACATTCACAATGTAACTAGAAACCCTGTCACTCAAATTTTACACTCTACTCTTTTTTTTTTTTTTTTTTTAATATTGAGTGCTTTTTCTGTTAGCCAGATCACCAAATATGCTTCAATCCCCATAACTGACATTGTTATGTGATTAAGCCCATTCATCATATGATCCGATTTTAAGGAAGATCAATGGTTTTTGTACTGATATATTCATGTTTACATACTTTGTCAGGATTTTTGTACAGCTATTTTAATTTTTTAACAGATTTTTTGCCTTTTACATTTTAGATTTTAAAACGTACATAAAGTTGTTTATAAAATAATTAGTATGTTTTTATGACAACTACTAAGGTTTCTTATGGCCACTATAATTTATTTTTCAATTATATCCGTGCTATATAATAATGAACAATGTTCAAGGCAGAAATTTTTGTATGATCATATTAGATATTATTGATCCTATGATCACGAATCTCAATGTTTGTCAAACGCTCTTAAATTTATCCCTTTTATAAATATATAGAGATAGGATATCTGTTGTTATTAAAATATTTTTGCCCCTAATTAAAGAAAAACAGCAGTTTTGATCTTTGCATATGAAAATAAGAAACAATGTAAATGTTGAAATGAAATATTTTTGATTCAAGGTATTTCTCATTAGAACATTTTTTTGTTATTTTAAATGAAGGACTGAAAATATTTTTTTTAATGTGTGTGTTTTCCCTTCTAATATAGGAGTTTAAAATCTTTCCCCAAGAACTACATTGTGACCCTCCCCCAAAAATAAAAAATAAAATAAATAAAACCTAGCTAACCGAAAAGTACCATATATTGTGACGTTATTTTCTATTGAATGCAAGCAAACTAAACATTAAATTTGCTGTTGGCATACTCAAAACAAAATTAATATTATCTGGAAGATTTTATGGTACTTATGGGTACTTATGGTACTTAATCTGGGGTAGGAGATAGATAGCCAAAAATTGTTGTCAATTGCCAATCTTGTTTATTGTTGCCAATAATGTGCAAAACAGTTATTTAATATTGTTAAATACATAAAATTGTTGAAAGTGGTAAATAATATAAAATAAATAAATAAATAAAATAAAATAAAATAAACAAAAAATAAATAACAAAAAACTGTAACCTATAATAAAAAAAAGATCCCTGACAGTTCGGCCTGCAGGCGCAGGTAGATTTCAAAGACGCAGACTGTGAGGCGCTTGTTTGTTGAGAATTACATAAGAAATGACTTTTTTGCCATGATGTGTCATTTGGAAACGCCCACTTTGAAACCTAACTTGTTTGCAGGCGGAGCCGGCAGGGATTTTTTTTTTTTTTTTTTTTTCTGTAAAAAACTTGTCAATATAAAAGTTTTAGGTAATATTAACAGGATTTATTATAAATTTAAGCGGATTTGAAATCTTCTGAATTGACGAAGTTATGAATTTTTTTCTTCAACCCCCCCCCCCCCCCCCCCGGGGGCCATTTTTAATGATATCAATTGACACCATGTATAGATAATTGGCACCATGTTTTGCTCAGTTGTATCTGACCTGGCCTGGATAATATGTAAGTACCGATTTTTTTTTTTCATACAATAAAAATAATGAATTTTATATCGATGTGACAATAGAAGTAGAAGTATAAACTTTTGTGATATCTCGGATCACATTTTCCAAGGGAATTTGATTTTCTGCCATTGAAACCGAGCATGCTCTTTCCTACAACTCTTTTCCAATAGTAATCTTTGTTATATTTAATAGTAATCTTTGTTATATTTAATAGTTATCTTTGTTATATTGTCTAGTAATGTTTACTGTGAAATAATGTACAGATTATTCTCCGGAAAAGTGTTGTGAAAGAGCATGCCCAGTTTGAATAGTGCAAGACTCGCCTTTTATAAGACCTGCTAAATTTGATACTAGATTTAAAGGAGCAGTACTTTGTTATGCTATTTATTTGAAGGAACCACATAGTCTGTCAATGTTTGAGTATGATTACATCTAACTCAAAGAAATAAAAATAAAAACAGATTTACCAATTATTTAGTTTCTTGAGATTTAGACCTTATATTCCATCAATAACAGTCCAATTCCCTTTCAAACTGATTTAAATCACTTTAAGAAAATTAGACTACATTCTTGTTTCTCAAATAATATTTTTTTATTTATTCAATTTGTGAATAGTTTATTTTCATTTTAAGCCAGATGATTGGTATAAAAAAAAACCTAGGCTCGTCTCATCCCTAATACCTTAGGTTATCACTGAGTGGAACGGAAGACAGGAGAGAGGAGGATTCTCTCCTCCAAAGTTCATAATTTTCTTTATCAAAAATATAAGACTTCCAGACAGTGGTAGTCCTTCTGCCACACCTTAAAATTTTATCGTTTTATCGACAGATTCCGGGTTACATTTCCACATATTTACACTTTCTGGTTAAATAGACACAGCTGTCAAACACCAATAATTGTCATGGTAATTTTAAGCCCCTCCCTAATATGTCATAGCGATGGATCTGTGTATTTGATGTGCAAGTGAGATTTTTAAATAGATGCACATTTCTTAAAATGAAGCATATAAACACAAAATAAGCAAAACTAAGAATTTTTGACATACAAGAGAATTTTTAAACATGAAAAGTAATACAGCAATGTAACAAATAAGCAATAGTAAATATCAAAAAGTAAGTTTAGTAGTTTTTTTTTTATGAATAATGAAACAGTTTTTTCATTTGTTATATTTCGTTAATTTTAGATAATTTTTAAACAAATTAACATAAAAAAAATAAATTTTATATTATACAAAGGGTTAAGGGGGCCCTGCCCTTCTCATATAAAATCATTGCTTATTTTCTCTTGTAATACTTCATTATGTTGAGTCAATCGTGAAGAATAAATTATATATTTTTTCAAAAACTCATTAGAGAATAGGGAAATTTTTTTAATTAAATTTAAAATTGTAGGCATGAGCAATGGCATGTCCTACCCCACCCTTATTTGCATCCATCTTCCAGTTCCAATTGAACATCTTTTAAATGAGGAAGAAGTAGACATAATCTAAGTTATTTTACCATATCGAATCAAAAACTTCCAAGCATAAAGGAAAATAATAAATTACTACTTTCTTTAAATTAAAATTGTTAGATTATTGCTGCGAATGTCAAAGAAGGTACATTTGGAATTAGCTCTTTAAATATATCTTACTGTTAGAATTTTTATGTTAGTGCATATTTATGTTATTTATAGTATGTTTACTTAGAAATTAATGTTTGTGCATATAAAATACTGGTAATATGTGCTACCAATTATCTAATGATTTTAATTTTCTGATATATATTCGGTCTTACAAATATTGGATAATTGAATAGTATTCAAAATTTTAAGAAAGTTCCAAAAATTAAATTTTTATTTTCAGTAAAAATTTTCAAAGTGAAAAGAATCAAAATTTTCCCCTGATTTAAAATAATAGTAATAATAATAGTTATTTAATATTTATATTATTGTTACTCTTGTTTTTACCTTTTAAATAAGAAAAATAAGTACTTTTATGTTAGCCGGATGTCAGTGATATTAGGTGACTGGCTAACATAATAGAATAAATATATATACCTGAGCATATATCTGAACAAGAAAGAAGTAAATATTTGTAAGAAAATGTAAAGCTTTTTTTTTTCCTTCAAAAAATTGATTAATGAAAAACAACGTTCCAAATTAACAACAACAAAAAAAGTAATTGTGATGAAATATTAAAAAACTTTCTGAAACACCTTCACAAAAATTTAATTTGGTTTCAATTACTTTAAATTACAATAAAACTGGGGAAAATAGTTAAAAACTTTTTAAACATATTTGAAAACACACACACAGAAAAAAAAAAAGTCTTACATCCGATTATCTCTTATTTCATATTTATTACTTTTTTGGAATGTCATTAATATACACTCAGTGAGTTACAACGGAATTTTTGGGGTAGATTATAAAATCAGTTGAATCAATAGATTATAAAATCAGTTAAAATAAAATGCTGCGAAAGTTATTTCACTTTTTCTCAATAGACAAACAAATTCTTGCCTCCTCCATATTAACCTTTCCTCGAGATTGATATTGAAGGAAATAGAGAAAAAATACGTACAAACATTGCCAAATCAAATCACACAGTAGTAACTAATGTTAAAAGATTTCGTATAGAATATTAGCAAGAAAGCCATGACCTCAAATTACAACTTACTATAACTAATTTTAAATGTTTAAGTTTACATTTAAATTCTTGCGATAAAATGATTACAAAGAAATGGAATACGATATTCATATTGTTAAGTAAGTAGGTATATAACAGAATTCATATAAATTAATTAATTACCAGTGATGTGGTTCGTACGTGAATACTTTTGCTAGTTTTTCCAACTTTTAATTATTTTTAGGCAGATAGATATATATTATTTTTAATTGAGAGTTTGCTAACACTGAGTATTCATTAGCAGGAATTATTCATTTCTGTTCATTTTAAGTTTAAGATCAGAAAATGTAATTAGACTATTTTATTTTCAACCTGGGAAGAAAACAGTAAAATTTCATTTTTAACATTAAATTGACATATATACCGCTGATAAAATAAAATGTAAACAAACAGTTTGGCGAGAAAGTTTTGAAAGAGCGCCAAAATATCATTACGGAAATTACGACATTAATAAGAATAACAACAATGAAATAATTTTAATGAGTACGAGAATGAATTAAAGAAATTAACTGCTATTGTATTTAACATTAGATACAAGATAGTTTAGAATAAAAAAGATAAATAGAAAAGTGACACTTACTAACTATAAAGAGGGAAGCAGAATATGTATCTTGCAATTCTCGGCTTATGTGAAGAAAACCTTTCACTACACTTTTCATTTTGAAGAAATAGGTTTGTGTGTGAGCTTTAAAAGATATTGCGTGACAAAATAAATAAATAAAATGCTCTTCGTCGAGCTGAGACAGAGCTTCGGCAGTCGCCATGTTTTTAGAATCCAGAGAGTGAAAACGTGACGTCAGTTTCCTCAGCATTTGATTGGCTGTTAGAGGCGATATCTGGCTGTTAGAGGCGATATTGCCCGCTTCGAAGCGACAAAATTGCTCCAACAGAAAAAAGTTGCTTGCTGCCAAGCAACTCCTCTGAAGCCATAGGTTAACATGGATGTCGCTTGGAAGTAGCGGCGACTCGAAGCCTCGTGTAATAGCACTTTTAAAGTGTTATTACACAAGGCGTCAAGTCGCCGCTACTTCCAGGCGACACCCATGTAAATCTACTGTTTTAAAAGAGTTGCTCGAAAATCAAGCAACTTTTTATTGTCGGAGTAATTTTGTCGCCTGTGGTGCTTCCACCTTCTACTTCCTACCAATATCGCCCGGAACAGCCAATGAAATGCATGGAAAACTGACGAGGAAAAAGCATTTACTGTTAGTATATCGTATCGTAATTGTAATCGTAGCATTACATCTTAAATTTTATTGGATGATACTTTTGTGTAAGCTTTCTTGCACGTCTGGGAAACATGACTGCAGCATCCCAGACGAATTTATAAATATAAGTGATGTTCAATTTTCAGTCAGTTACTATGTTTTTGTCATTGTGTAATGTTCTTTCGTAACTCAATATATATTCGATCCAAGGCCTCGTCTATTTATTTGCTTTGTTATTTCATCATGTATAATACTAAAAGTGCTATTAAAGTGTTATTACACAAGGCGTAAAGTCGCCGCTACTTCCAGGCGACACCCATGTAAACCTATTGTTTTAAAAGAGTTGCTCGAAAATCAAGCAATTTTTTATTGTCGGAGTAATTTTGTCGCCTGTGGTGCTTCCACCTTCTACTTCCTACCAATATCGCCCGGAACAGCCAATGAAATGCATGGAAAACTGACGAGGAAAAAGCATTTACTTGAACAGCCAATGAAAAGCTCGAAAAGCTGACGAGTCACTTCAATTTTTGTCGCTTCAAATTACAGTAACACCTCGTTATATCACGCCTCGGTGTATCGCGCTTCGGTGTATCGCGCATTCGGCTATTTTGCTCTTTTTTCTTACCCATCATGCGTAGTATAGGGTAAGTCTTGTAATCGTTTTAAAAATCGAAAAACATTTTTTGACGGATTTACACGTTTTAGACACTGGATATTCCGAAAAACATATTTTTAGGGAGGAAAATGTGCCGTCCGTCTGTGTGTCTGTATGTCTGTAGGTCTCTGTGTCTGTATGTCTATATGTCTGTGTGTCTGTAAACGCTGTATCTCCCGAACAAATTGAGATAGAGACTTGAAATTTGGTATGTACTTAGTATGTTATAATGGGAAGAAGCTGGTTGAATTTCAGGAACCTCGATCATCCGGAACTATTTTTTTCGGACTCTCGAAATATTCGTTCTGATAAATGGTATATAAACATTTTCGAAATTGTTTATTTTAAGGAGTGAATATAAAAGACAAAAAAAAAATTGCATAAAGAATGAAGTCGATCGAATAATGAGTTGCCAAGATATTTATAATCCTATTTCCCACACTCTTCGATTTTTCATGACTCTGTATTTCATCCAAATTTCAATTCAATGATATATATTTATTGAAAATGAGACATTTAATTCTACGCAATAAACCGTTAGTTAATATGATTATGAATTTTGAAGTTATAAGGAGGTTTCTTTTACGCAATTCAGTGATAGAGCATTTAAAGTTGATGACGTCATCAAGCCACGATTTTATTCGAATTGCAATTATTTTATAAGTAGTTTACACATGTTTTATTTTCATATTTTATATTATGCATAACCATGATGGGTAAGTATTAGGGTGGCCCTCAACGACTAGTTTAATTGACCCCAGATAAATTTTCGTTTTTCAGCAACTGTTCGTGGATAGTTAAAAGATGATGTCAAACTACGAAATTTTTTACAAGCCGTGAATGAAACGCCCAAGTTATATAGAAAAAGAACGAGAGTCAATGATGAAGAAGAAATTCACGAAGCTTTGTTTTTGTGTTTATAGAACAAAGAGCCATTGGAGCTCCTTTATCTAGACCTATCGTGAAAACTAAAGCTAAAATTTTGGCTAAACTGATAAAAGATGATCCAATCTACAAATTCACATCAAGTTATGGGTGGTTTTGGAGATGGCAGAAACGGTGTGGAATAGTTTCAATACACAGAAAAGACAATCTGCTGATTATGATTCCGTAGAAAATTCTTCTGTTGATTTAAGAAGTATTATAAATAAACAAAAGAAGTCTATGTAGATGAACAGATTTACAAAAGCTGATGAAGCGGCTTTATTTTGAAAATGTTTGCCAAACTAAAACACAGGAAGTGAAAAGTGTACCTGGAACTTCAGGTTACAAAGAAGTAAAGAACAGATTTTCTCTCTTATTTACTGCAAATAAGACTGGAACTCACAAACTAAAGTTACTTTTAATTGGCAAATGTAAGACACCGAGAATTTTGAAAAACGCGAATCGGAAGACCTTACAGTTTTGTATAATTTCTCACAAAACTGTTGGATGACGCAAAAAAATTTTAAGTGGTGGTTCGGTGATGTGTTTGTACCTTCAGTTCGGTTACACCTTAGAAACAAAGGATTTGAAGATAAATCTTTGCTCTTTCTCGACAATTGCAAAGCCTAATACTGATGAAACAGAGTTTGGTACTTCTCTATTACCCCGCCGACCACTTTTCATAACAAAAAACTATCGCCATACTGTAACGCCAAATAAGGAGAACGTTGCCATTGGAATATCAAAATAAATAAATAAAGATAAAATATAAGAATTTAAGGGCACAATTGTTATTTTAAGTAATGAAATAACTAATAAATCAGTAAAACATAATGAAAAATACACGCAAATGTCGATTTAAAAACCACTTGATGACATAACAAACATGTGTAATGCTTTTGACATCAAGTAAATGGGAGTGCATCTTTGGCGTTTAATCTTACAGTATGGCGATAGTTTTTTGTTATGAAAAGTGGTCAACGGGATAATAGAGAAGTACCAAAAATTCCTTGCTATTTTTTTTACCATTGGACGCAACAAGCTTAATTTAGGGGGTTTTATTTTTTATTTTTAAACACTCTTCTCGCCCTGCCTCTTTATATCGCGCCTTTTTCTTATCTCCTACGTAGAGCGATGTAGAGAGTTTTCTGTATTTACATATAATAGCACTTTGATAATTTGAAGCGATAAAAATTGAAGCGAATCGTCAGTTTTCCAATTATTTCATTGGCTTTTCCGGGCAAATTTGGTAGAACGTAAAAGGTGGTAGCACCACAGCCGACAAAATTGCTTCGACAATAAAGTTGCTTGGTTTTCAAGGAATTCTTTTGAAGCCACTTTTTAAGTACTTTTCCAAAATTAAACTAAAATTTTTGAAAACCATAGAAAAGTCTCTAGTAAAAGAATTAGGTATTTGTCGCTAAAAAGAAAAAGGATTCACAGTAAATAGAAATCGTGGTGGGATCTAAATGAAATAGAATTTTTATAACAATTAATATCCATATCAATATGCTATATTAATTCTGCGGCATTAATCTCAATACTTGCGTAACTTTAGGTAAGCGAAAAAATCCATCATTTTTATTCAATTATAGTAATTTTTTTCACGTGTATTTATTATGTCATTTTTCACCAGAGGAAGCATTCCGGATTTCTAAATTTAGAACCTGGAGTTAAAATATTAGTACTATTGGCTGGAAATTCAGTGGAAATAAATTCTTTGATTATTGCGGATATTTCTCAAGATTACTTTCCAATGGTTAAAACAGTTACTACGATAAACTGCAATTGCGTCAGCATTAAACCGATGAAATTTTACTAAAACAGTACAGTTGCATGTTTACATCCTTTTGTTTAAAAATGACGTCATTTTCATTGATTGATATTTCCCACACTTACAAGCTTAAGACAGTGATAGAAAATGTGAAACAAAAATTAAATCATAAGATAATTCTCAAAACATTTGAGACGCAAGAGCACGCTCAACTAGTAGTGCTCAACTCGACTTACAATATAAAAATTGTTTAACAGAAATAGAAAGATATTATAAATTAATTAATATTTAAAATTAAAGAAAATATAACTTTTTTTTAAAGTGAATTGACGATTGAATAATAATGGCAGAATCTGATGATAAATTTCAAGTCACTATCGATGTTACGGATTACTCATCAGAAGAAGTTAAAGTAGAGAACGATGGCAGGTAAAATGAAAAGTATTTTAAATGTAAGGTACTTCTCTATTATCCCGTTGACCACTTTTCATAACAAAAAAGTATCGCCAAACTGTAAGAATAAACGCCAAAAATGCAGTCCCATTTACTTGATGTCAGAAGCATTATACGTGTTTGTTATGTCATCAAGGTTTTTAATTCGACATTTGTGTGTATTTTTCAATATGTTTTACTGATTTATTAGTTATTTCATTGATAAAAATAACAATCGTATCCATAAATTCTTATATTTTATTTATTTATTTATTTTTAAATTCCAATGGCAACGTTTTCCCGTTTATTTGGTGTTACAGTTTGGCGATAGGTTTTTGTTATGAAAACTGGTCAGCGGGTTAATAGAGAAGTACTAAATTTAATTTTGTAACTGTGTAGGTATATATTTTTTAGCTAGTAAATCATATATCTATGTCTAGCGCTTTTTTAGTTATAGCTATGCCACTCATTTTTAACGCCATATCTCCAATGAAGAAGTATTTTCTTCCCCAAAATATTTTTTTTTCAACGTATTTCGAAAAGTGGGAAAAAAGATAGAAATTCATGAAATATAAATTAATATAGCAAAACGGTGAAGTACTATTTATTGCATCTTAAAAGGTCAAATAAGATAAATAATACAACTAAGCAAAATTACAAATAATTATTTGTACTGAAAAAAAATAAGTCTAAATATTAGGCATAAAATTTGGATCAGGTAACGCAGACGCACCGGGGTTGGCACGATATTTTTTGCGCCATTTTGGGATGAAACTTCGTTTTCAAATAGTTCTTAAGCCTAGTATATTAGATTTATTTGGAACAAATGTCAAAGACTCACCGGGGTTGGGGCAATTTTTGTTTTGCGGCATTTTTTCAAGAAAACGTCGTTTTCGGGTACCTGTTAGGCCTAGTTTGCGAAAATAGCATGTTAGTTTTATTGGTACATTTATGATACCTGGGCGCCATTGAAAATTCGCCAAATCTTGTTTCAATAGGCATGATTTGAATTGAAACCCTTTTAATTCAAATTATTTTTATTCAATTCTTGACATTTTGTTATTTGTATTGATGTGTTTGTGGGGAAGAGTTCCATATCCTGTGCTGGTTGGCGCGATTTGCAGAAAAATTCAAATTGGTGCCAAAAGGGGTGTAATGTCACGTATATAAAATCCATTGCAGTAGTCAAAAAAGCAACCCCAAAGACTGACGATCGCAACAACCATATCAAACACTTATAAAAAAAAAAAAAAAAAAAAAAAAAAAAAAAATTCGCCAAATCTACAACATAGGATATTGCACTCTTCCCTGTTTGTGTTTACGTATTTTATCATGATTACATTTTAGCTATTTTTAAGTAAATTTTTAAAAATATTATACATTGAAACTCCAGTTATACGTTTTGCCCGGGACCGGACAAACGAAACGTACAACTCAGTAAAACGTACAACTCAATTAATGGTTTACTGGAACAATTTTTGGTGCGATACAAGGGTTCACCACTGCTTGGCGCGTTTTCAAAAAATTGCCAAATTTGTGCGTTTCTGCCTGTTATCTGCCGGAGTGGTAACCTCCAGAAGACAACAGGCAAAAGCGCGCAAATTGAAATGGCGATAATCGAAATAAAGCAAAAATACATATTTTAAAACATTTAAAAGCAAAATAATGTCAAAATAACGTTTTTAAAAACACAGATTTTTTGTTTAAAAAAAAATCCACTTTTTGGAATGGCTAGGTAAGAATTAAACTCACCTGCTTTTGTGCGGAAATTCCGAAAACCACGCAAATTGAAATCGCGAGAATCAAAATAAAAGCAAAAATAATTAATCTAAACAAGTGGTTCCCAACGGGGGGCGTACGCCCCACAGGGGGGCAATTTGACTTTTCAGGGGGGCAATTTAACTTTTCAAGGGGACAATTCGGAATTTCTGTGAACCCATACCTTCTGAATTGTTTTCTAATAGTAATGTTGTAGACTGAAAATAGAAGTTACACATACAAATTTAAAAAAAAAAAAAAAAAAAAAAAAAATTATTCAGTTTGTAAAAAGTATCCATTCAAAAGTTTTAAATACAATGCTACCAGAATAATTATAGAATTTTTTTTTTAAGATATTAAGATACTTATATATATATATATATTTATATATTTTCTTTTTTATAATTTTTCTCATTTATAAGTATTTTAGAATTTTAAACAACTTTATCGATTATTTATTGAATGAGTCGCACTGCAATATGTCACATGAAAATCAATTTTACACGTGAAACTATTCAAGTGTATATTTAACAATTACTTAACGACCTTCCTTTACAGAATCTTTTATCACGTTTTATTCTGATTAGAAATTGTTGCGTAATTTAATCGCAGAAATTCTGTGATTAAATAAAACAAAAATGTTTTATTCAAAATTATTGATTTTTCTAATCAAAGATTCTGAGTACTCTATGCATCACGCATACGTGGCGACCGTGTGTCAGTAAACTACGACGAGTATCAGACGATTATAAAAAATATTTGATTCATCCATTACTTTCGGCAACGTTTCAAGATCAATATTAAATGCTTTTTACTCTATCAGGAGTAAATTCTTTTAAAATTTTATAATCATTATATGTTATAGGGGGAGGGGGGGCATTATCATTTTAGAGATGTTTTGGTGGGGCGCGGCTAAAAAAAGGTTGGGAACCACTGATCTAAACCTTTAAACAGCAAAATAACATCAAAATACATTTATGAAAAATAAAAGAGAACCAATGATCTCGACCTAATCCTTACTCAAGCCACCATTTAGCGCTTTTAAAAAATGATGCCACATTGGCGATTTCTAAATTGTTTACTTACATTTATCGTATTGTAACCCACAATAAGCAAGTGGTAAAATGTTGCCATTCTTAATTTTTAAATAGTTACACATAGGAAAAGTAATGGATTTAGCAATAAAAAGGTCCCTGAAAAATAGATTGCATTTATACGAGAGTAAAATTTTATTCGTTCAAAACAATTTGGACAAAAGACATAATTTAAATACAGAATTATTAAATTAAACCTTACAGAGTTGATTTTTGTAGATACTGCATTTATGAGTGAAATAAAATATTTTATTTGACAAATTTAATAATTTCATGACTGGCAGTGTCAAAGTTTATGGCAACCCTTTTTTTTTCCTCTTCTACTACTGAGTAGGAGAGACGAGAGCAGTTGTTGGCGGGAGGCCAAAGGAATCGGATATAGGTGTGCGGTGGGCACGTCATGAAAATATGTAATTGTGTCGATAGAAGAGTAGTAATATAACTGCTGCTGCTGCTATAAATATCTTTGTTTACATCTGTGTGCCTTCAATGTTTGTGATGTTTCGTCCTATTAAATAAACTTGTGTTTAATCGTGAAAAATAGTTGCATCCCTGTGTTATGATGAAAGAAAAAAAAATGGTATTAATAAAATATCGGTTCTAAATTATAAAAGGCTACGAATGTGAAAGAACCAGAAGTAAAAGGGTATTAAAGATGTATGACACGCTCTCTTACGAGAATCAGAGATTGGATTTCTGAAAGAAGTAAGTCGCATTTCTTTTTTTATGTTTATTACTGAAGCAAATAAGAAAGAACTTGAGTGAATCATGTTTGAGAAATATTTTATGTTTGGAAACGATGTATTAACTGTAATATTATGACCTTTATTAGGTGCGTTCGTAATTATATAAATACGTAGCACCTATAGTCGTCGTTTGGTCCGTCCGTCTGTCCGTCCGTCTGTCTGTCTGTCCGTCCGTCTGTCTGTCCGTCCGCATATAACAACGCAAAAACTACCCAACCAAATGGTTTGCAATTTAAAATATATTATCTGTGCAGAATTTTGTCGAGACATTTCAAATTTTATTAAAATCGAATCAAAACTTTAGGAGATATTAATAAAAATATTTATTAAGAAATTTGAATTTTTTTTTTTTAAATCGGTGCTTTTTTGTTATCGAAGTTTAATCGTCAAGCGACCAAGATACTACTTATTTTATGACAGAAATTAATCTGCAGACGATATAATTCATTTCACAGAATTAAAAATCATCAAGATCTGAATATTTATATAACTAGCTGATACATATATATCTGAATATTTATATAACTAGTTAAGATATTTGTATGAACAGTGTCATAAAATATATACTTAACTAGCTGTTTAACCCGTTCTACGCACGGGATATCATGAATTTAATTCTAAAACGTGCGTACGAACGCACCTCGTTTGTAACGTTTGACGTACAATTTCCAACTTGTTTGAAACGAGATAGTATAGATATTTATAGAGTATATTTAGAGTATTAGTAAATAAGTGTTATTAAATAAGTGTTGAGAGTTGAAAGCAAAATGTTTAACATAAAAGGATTAAAAAAAGAAGACTTAGTTTTTGTTGCCACGGAATTGGGCCTAAAAGTAGAGAGTGAGCACAGGATAATTGATTTAAAAGGATTAAATGAGGGAAGTGATCAGTATTCAAAAGATAGCGAATTTGTAAAAGAATTTTTAAATACAACGGTGTCAGACCGCATAGAAAGAGAGAAGCGTGAGGCAGAAGTCGCGAAAGTTGATAAAGAAAAGTTACAATCAGAACAAGAAACGTTATTAGAAATTGAAAGAACTAAGCTTGAACTAGTTAAAGCTCAGATAGAAATGGCTAAAATCCAGAACGAGTATAAAAATTCTGATACAGGGGTGGATGGACCTAAGCCTAATTCGTTAGAAACACTAATCAAAAGCGTCAAAACTTTGACTATTACAGTCCCCAGCAGGCCTGAATCATGGAATTTATTTTTTACGTCGCTCGAGAAAGCATTCGAAATTAAAAATGTCGCAGAGGAATTAAAGGTCGAGATTTTGTTTAATTTGGTGGGTGAAAAAGCAGCGCATTTGTTAGTGTACGCAAACACGGAAGAAATGAAAGATTATCAAAAGGTTAAGGCGCTAATCTTAAAAGAATTTCAACCCACACCAGAGGCCTGTCTCGAAAACTTTCTTTTTGCAAAACGATCGAGAAATGAGAATCATATGCAATTCGCGAGTAGTCTTAGAGCCAATTGGGATTTCTATTGTGAATTGAGAAAAGTAAATGATTTTGACACGCTTAATGAGTTAATTGTCAGCGACAGATTATTAAGTTCACTAGATTCGGAGACGCGAAGTTATGTTAGGATAAAACAATTAGATAATTGGTTAAAACCAAGGCAAATAGCGGAAGTATGCGACAATTTTTTTACGTCGAAGGGTAGAACATTTTCGGAATTATATGATAAACCGGTAAAACCCCGCAGTGACGAATCCGGAACTGGAAATTACAATAATGGAAAATATATACCACCCCATGTTAGAAATAATTTCACTTTTCGTAGTGATAGAAAATCAAACGCGTCAAAAGAATGTAGACTTTGTAAACAAACGACGTATTTGCGATTTTGTCCGAATAATAGAGAAAAAGATAAAATTGGAAGTTTGCAAAATCAAACGAAAAAAGATTCTTTTGTCGGAAAAATAAACACGATGATAAAATAGTCGCCAAGGTTGAATGTTTTGGAAACGAGCCAATAAGTACGCTACAGCCACTTCAATTTGAACATTTGTGGATTGGGGGGAAGGAAGTAAAATGTATTTTAGACAGCGCCGCAGAAATACCTGTAATAAACTCTAATCAATTACCGGATTCATTTAAAAATAATGAAAATTCAAAAATTCAGCTAATATCGGCTTTTGGAGAAAGAATAATTGCTAATCTTATGACACTACCTGTAGCTTTAAAATCCGGAGAGTCAAATTGTATATTTAACAACAGTGTAGACGTACTGTTTGCCGTTACGGATAAATTATATGGGACATGTATTATAACACCGACAGTTTACGAAATCTTACAGTTAGCTAGTAACGAGGGGGGAAAGGAATGTTCTTTGGAAGATGATAGACAGAAATGTTCTTTGGCGCCAGTAAATGATACGCGATCGGAAAAGGGAAATGAAATTGAAAGAAAAGAGGGGGAAGGCAACCAACCAGAGGGGGGTGATATAAATATTGAAAATTTATGCTGGCGAGGTGAAAATCAAAACGCGGAAAGAGAATTAATGATTAGTTGTATTGAAAAGAAGGATACTAATGGAGATTTGAATGCGGTTCAGAGATCGGACGCGAGTATATACAGGGAGCAACAGAAGAGTTGCGAAACGTTACAGGGTGCTTTCAAAGACGCGGAAAATGGTAAGAACGGGTTTGTTATGGTAGATAATTTGCTTTATCATAAAGAAAGAGTCACGTGGATTGTGTTACGCAATTAGTGGTACCAAAGGTAAGGAGGGAGGAAATTTAAAAAATTGCTCATGAATCGATTTTCGCTAATCATTTCGGCATGAAAAAACAAAAGAAAGAATTCGTCATTCATTTTATTGGCCGAATATGTCACGGGATGTAGAGGACTATTGTAAATCTTGTAAAGACTGTCAGTTACGGAGTAGAGAAAGGGCTAGCGATCAGATACCCATTGTTCCAATTGAGAGACCGGAACTTCCGTTCGACGTTGTAAATATTGATATAATTGGAAAAATTGAACCACCTTCAGCGCGTCGACATCAATATGTACTTACCTTAGTGGATCAGCATTCGCGGTGGCCGGAGGCGGTCCCGTTAAGAACAATTACGGCTAAAGCTACGTTCGATGCATTGTTAGAAATATTTATGCGAACAGGGATACCCCGCGTAATAGCCAGTGACCAGGGCAGGGATTTTGTTTCATGTTTAATACAGGAGTTTCACGCTAGGCTAGGAGCGGCTCCTAGATTTGCAACGCCAGGACATCCGCAGAGGTCGGGATTAGTGGAGCGATATAACCAGGTTCTGAAACGCATGTTACACCATATAATTCGGAGCGATTCCAAAAATTGGGATAAACACATTCCTTATTTATTATTTGCCTATAGAGAAATTCCGAATAGTGCCACGGGAGTATCGCCATTCAAATTAATGTACGGAAGGGAGGCGAGAGGCCCATTAGCAGTATTGAAATCTACATGGTCAGGAGAAATACCATTACCTATAAATCTTGGAAAGAGCGCGACCGAATATCTTCAGGAGCTAAAAATTAATTTAGAAAGGGCGGCGGAGCAAGCAGCAATAGTAGCGGAACTTAAGCAGGGCTCGTATGCGAAGTACGCTAATCGGACTGCGATTTACAAGGAATTTAGACCAGGGGATCAGGTATATTTATTAATTCCCGATTCCACGAACAAACTTTATGCTAGGTGGACGGGACCAGCCGAAATTGTAGCACGCTGTAAGCCTGATTCTTACAAAGTAAAATTAATAAACGGGAATGTTAAGAATATCCATGTAAATAAAATAAGAAAATTTATTCCTAGGGTACGGGCGGTGGGAGTAATCTTCGAAAATGAAGAAGAATTAGGAGAAGTCCATCCCACCCCTAGTGTGAATGATAATCCAAACTTGTTTAACATAGAAGAAGTAGATTTAAAGCACTTAGAAAATACAGAAAGAAAAGAGATGTTAGATCTACTATACAAATATAAAGATTTATTTTCAAAAAAGGTACAAATAGCTAAGGTAGGCGAGCACAAAATTAGATTAAACTGTGAAGAAATGAAAAAGCCATATGTTTACAGAATTCCAGAGGCGTTGAAGCCACAAGTAGACAAACAAATCGAAGAAATGTTAGAGTTAGGACTGATCGAAGAGAGTGATGCGGAGGCGCCACACCCGGTAGTGTGCGTGATGAAGAAAGATGGGGCTCTTCGACTGTGTGTAGACTTTAGAGCATTGAACGCAATCACAAAAACTGACGATTTTCCGATTGAAAACGCAACGGATCTTTTGTTCAATATTGGCAGGGCTAATGTAATAACTACAATCGACTTGCTAAAGGGATATTGGGCCATACCACTGGAAGCCGAAAGCCAGTGTTTGGCATGTTTTAAGACTCACAGGGCTCAATATCGCTTCAAAGTGATGACCTTTGGGCTCCGGAATGCAGCTGCGACCTTTCAGAGAGAAATGAATAAAGCGCTCTCAAAATACAAGAACTTTGCTAGAGCTTACATCGACGATATCGCTGTTTTTTCGGAAACGTGGTCTGAACATATGAAGCACCTTGACACGATATTTTCAAAATTACGAGAATTACGGTTCTCAGTGAACCTGAAGAAGTGTGCCTTTGCAAAATGTCAGATTAAATATTTAGGACATGTCATTGGGTCTGGCAGCCATGGAACCGACCCAGATAAAGTGGAAGCCATCAGAAAATTAGCCGTCCCACAAACAAAAAGACAACTTAAGAGTGTGCTCGGTTTGTGCAATTATTACCGCGATTACCTGCCTAAGTATGCTGAAACAGCATACCCTCTGACAGAACTTACTAAAAAGAACAGTCCTGAGAAATTGTACTGGTCGGAGGAACATGACAAAGCGTTCAACGAACTAAAGAGGGGTCTCGTTGAGGCACCTAGTCTTTATACACCCGTTGTGGGGTTAGCATTCACTATTCAATGTGACGCATCTGCAATAGGCATCGGTGCATGTCTATCTCAAAGGAAGGATGAGAGACTATATCCAGTCAGTTATGCCAGTCAAAAGCTCACCAAAACTCAACAGGCTTGGCCGACCATTGAACGGGAAGCCTATGCGGTTATCTGGAGTTTAAAGAAGTTCGAGACTTGGATTTTTGGTTCGCCCGTGGAACTTATCACCGATCACAACCCACTGACTTTCGTCACCAAAAATGCTCCCCAGTCTTCCAAACTGCAGCGATGGGCACTGGCTTTGCAGAAATATGACATTACTATCTCACACTGTCCTGGTGCTAAGTTGACGAACGCTGATGCACTGTCTAGACTGGAAACAACAGACTAATAAAACTGACTGTAGACTTTTTATGGACAATTAATGACTTTAAGAAAGACTTTTGATAGTTCACTTTTATTTATGCGGCAGCTGTAATTGAATTTCATATTAACTGTATTCTATATTCCATTTGTTATTTGTATTTAGTATTATATATTATGAAACATTAATTGTATTTTTATATTGCAGTAGCTAGCAGGAGTTTCCAGAAATGGTTCAGGATGTTTAAGTATTTTTTTTTGTATTTCTTTTTATATATATTGTAGTTATTAATGTTTATTAGTAGTTTAATAGTAAAGGAGGAAGTGTATTGACAATGCCAGTCTGGATTTCAGATTGAAATAGTGGCATACCCCTTTTTTCAATCTTAGGTGGGGGGTGTCATGACTGGCAGTGCCAAAGTTTATGGCAACCCTTTTTTTTCCTCTTCTACTACTGATTAGGAGAGACGGGAGCAGTTGTTGGCGGGAGGCCAAAGGAATCGGATATAGGTGTGCGGTGGGCACGTCATGAAAATATGTAATTGTGTCGATAGAAGAGTAGTAATATAACTGCTGCTGCTGCTATAAATATCTTTGTGTACATCTGTGTGCCTTCAATGTTTGTGATGTTTCGTCCTATTAAATAAACTTGTGTTTAATCGTGAAAAATAGTTGCATCCCTGTGTTATGATGAAAGAAAAAAATAAATGGTATTAATAAAATATCGGTTCTAAATTATAAAAGGCTACGAATGTGAAAGAACCAGAAGTAAAAGGGTATTAAAGATGTATGACAAATAAGATACATACAAAAAAGATAATACGAGCAGTAAAAAACTACGTTTTCATCGATATTACATAAAAGTTAACGATTAATGTGAAGTTGAAAAAACGAAAATACAGGAAATTCCTTAATGCCGCAATCACTGTACCGCACGTATGATCGCTTCGCGAACATGAAACCGAAAAAAAACATCACTGGATACAGCAACCTCGTCGTATCGGAATCCCACGAAATACACGAAATTCGTTAATGCCGCGATCACTGTGCCGCACGCATGATCGCTTCGCGAACATGAAACCGAAAAAAAACATCACTGGATACAGCAACCTCGTCGTATCGGAATCCCACGAAATACACGAAATTCGTTAATGCCGCGATCACTGTGCCGCACGCATGATCGCTTCGCGAACATGAAACCGAAAAAAAACATCACTGGATACAGCAACCTCGTCGTATCGGAATCCCAAAAAATACATGAAATTCGTTAATGTCGCGATCACTGTACCGCACGTATGATCGCTTGCGAACATGAAACCGAAAAAAAAAATCACTGGATACAGCAACCTCGTCGTATCGGAATCCCAAGAAAAACACGAAATTCGTTAATGCCGCGATCACTGTACCGCACGTATGATCGCTTCGCGAACATGAAACCGAAAAAAAAACATCACTGGATACAGCAACCTCGTCGTATCGGAATCCCAAGAAAAACACGAAATTCGTTAATGCCGCGATCACTGTACCACACGTATGATCGCTTCGCGAACATGAAACCGAAAAAAAACATCACTGGATACAGCAACCTCGTTGTATCGGAATCCCAAGAAAAACACGAAATTCGTTAATGCCGCGATCACTGTACCGCACGTATGATCGCTTCGCGAACATGAAACCGAAAAAAAATCATCATTGGATACAGCAACCTTGTCGTATCGGAATCCCAAGAAAAACACGAAATTCGTTAATGCCGCGATCACTGTACCGCACGTATGATCGCTTCGCGAATATGAAACCGAAAAAAAAAACATCACTGGATGCAGCAACCTCGTCGTATCGGAATCCCAAAAAATACATGAAATTCGTTAATGTCGCGATCACTGTACCGCACGTATGATCGCTTGCGAACATGAAACCGAAAAATAAACATCTCTGGATGCAGCAACCTCGTTGTATAGAGATCACAAAAATACACGAAATTTGTAAATGCGGCGATCACTATACCGCATGTATGATCGCTTCGCGAACATGAGACTTCCATGAAAACTGCAATCAATTAATTCACACTGTTCTAAAGTAACAAGAGTAGCCACTCACATACATAAATTAAAAAAAAAAATCAAGATTTAAATAAAGAAGCAGATGATGAATATCATGACATAACCATTTAATGACATAAGTGTTACTTAACTGTATTAAAAAAACATGTTTTAAATAACTAATAAATCATTAAATATCATTAAAATACAAATAAAAGTCGAATAATCATTTGATGACGTAACAAATACGTCATACGTAACAAACGCGTCATCACAAAAAATATCATTGCTCAGCCTTTCCAACAATAAAAGAGCTACATCTGGCTAACTATCGACGATTTGGCACGATTGAGAAATGATGAGGGTTGCAAGAGTCAGTCCGCTATCGCGCGCGCGCTAGCACGCCAATACAAACGGACGCCAAGCAGGGGTGAACTCTTGGATTCACCCCAATTTTTAAAATATATCGTGAAAACTTTGATCCGCTGAGGTATTTGCTACCTTTTATATTGAAAATAGAAGTTTCCTAAGTAGTACTGCACCCATGACATAATTTTTGGAAATGGAAATGAGAAGAAAAAAGTACATAAGAGAAGTACACATGAACTTATTTTATCTTAAAGGCTTTATTAAAATTATGTTTAATACACATAGAGTACTTAAAAGAAATCGTTGGAATCGCCTTGGCATATAAATCATTTATTAAAAGACATTTCAGTAGCTTATTGAATCTTGTTGAAATAATCACTAATCTTCGGTTGTTTCTTTTCGGCAGAGCCGACACTGAACAGCAAATTTTGCATTTCTGTTAATAATGCAGCCGCCTTATGGTTATTGCTTTTACTACTAACGAACCGATTTTCTACGTCAAAAGCTTTCACATCAGCTCTGAAGTTTGAGTGGGATCTTTCAAATCAGACTCCTCGGCAGCGTCGTCAGTGCTTCCGGTTTCAAAATGGATAAATGAAAAATAAATTCGTCCGAGGACGCAAAAACGTAACGTATAACTGAGGGAAATGTGTAATTCAAAACGTATAACTCAGCTAATTTTTAATGGCAAGTGGTCGGGACCGCTGAGATGAAACGTATAACTGAGGGAAACGTACAACTCAGGTAACGTATATCTGGAGTTCCACTGTATTGCAATGTTAAAATATTGGTTCTTTGTTATTAGCAAATATTAAGATTTGCAAGAAAAAAAAAAAAGAGTCGGCGTGATTAAAAAAAAATTGGCGATCACAGACGCCCGGCTAACATAAAAGTACCTAGACCCAATTACGTGAGATTTGTGTTACTTGTATTGATATGTTTGTTTTTACATAATTTATCATGATTATACTTAGCTATTCTTAAGAAATTTGGTACTCCCCTATTATCCCGTCGACCACTTTTCATAACAAAAAACTATCGCCAAACTGTAACGCCCACTAAACGGGAGAACGTTGCCACTGGAATATCAAAATAAATAAAATATAAGAATTTAAGGACACAATTGTTACTTTAATTAATGAAATAACTAATAAATCAGTAAAACATGACGAAAAATACACGCAAATGTCGAATTAAAAACCTCTTGATGACATAACAAACACGTATAATGCTTCTGACTTCAAGTAAAAGGAACTGCATTTTTGGCGTTTAATCTTACAGTTTGGCGATAGTTTTTTGTTATGAAAAGTGGTCGATGGGATAATAGTGATTTACCAGAATTTTTTTTAATATATTATATCGTAATGTTAAAATGCGGCTATTTGTGATTAACTAATGTTAAAAGTTTGGCGATATTAAAAAAAATGGCGATAACTGGCGCTCGGCAAACATAAATGTACCCTTATTTTCTTTGTACATGTTTTTATATTCCTCATTTTGAATAATGCGTTTGAAGGATTTCCAAAGAAATTATTCTCTTTTTCAAGAAGTGGCTTGAGTGTTCAGATTACCATGAAACGTAATTGAAAATTAATAATTATGTTATGTATAAAAGTAATGTAGATAAAATCAGAGAGCGTATTCGATAAGAAAGGACAATTCTTATGAGGAAATTAGAATCTTATTCAATATATTTTGATTGATATAATGCATCATAGTTTATTATATGGTACTTTTCCGTCATACCAATACCATGCCAAAACTTACGGTAATGCCCCATTTATTTTAACCATGAACATGCAAAGTATTGCAAACTGGACCAAACATTTTGACTCACTATTTATTGAACGGGAATCATTTTTTTTTTTTATTTAAATGAAATGTTTTTCAATTCCTACTATTAGCTCACACTCTATATATGTTTATATGTCTTGTTCAAATGTTCAATTGTTAATAAATACTTTTTATTCATCCACTCAAGTTCAAATACATTTTTTTAAACTTGTAGTGGGTGACACTTGATGTTAATACAGTTTTTTTTTCAAATATTAATTCACAAATTAAATTTAATTAATTAATTTTAGTTTTATATGGGAGAAAAAAAATTCGGTACTTACGTATTATCCGTGCCAGGAGATTGATCGCCAAAAATGGTTGTCAAGTACCAATCTTGTTTATCGTTGCCAAGTACCAATCTTGTTTATCGTTGCGAATCATGTTTTCAAACACAGTAATTTAACATTATCAAATAACATTGTTAAAAATGGTAATTAATATAAAATAAATAAAATGTAATATATGTTTATTAAATTTATAACATTGTTAAAAATAGTAAATACTATTTTAGTAAAATTAATAAATAGTAAATAACATAGTAAATAAGAAAGAATAATAAATAATACAGCATATTCTAGAAAGTTAATTTTGTTAATCTTACTACGTATAGAAATTACCCCTACTAAAAAAGTAGACTATTGCCAGGCATGCACCATGTAGCAAGAAAAAATGTATAAGGGTTACTATAATTAGCAATATTGGCAATATTGGCTGGCGCAGTTGGCTTAAAACTGGCACGGATAATACGTAAGTACCAAAAATTCTCCCACTGTTTTCATAAATGAAATGAAAGATTTTCCTCAAATGAGTGATGCCACAAAAATAAAATACCGCAACGATGGTTATAAAAAATGTTCAATAAAGATAACGTGGGACATTAAATGCTGCACGGGTTTATTTTATATAATTATGATTAAAAAGCAAAATTCAAATTCAAATGCTTAAATAAATTATTTTTCGTTCAAATTTTTCATCGTTAATAAAATACTTTTTATAAATCAACTCAAGTTCAAATACATTTTTTAAAACTTGTAATGGATGACACTTGATGTTAATACAGTTTTTCAAATATTAATTAATTAATTAAATTAAATAACCAAGCTACTGGCATTCAAAACTCGAAGATAAATGAGTAGAAACACTCCATTAGGTTCCACTCTTCGAAAGAGCCGCTACTACGTGAAACTGTTGGCATGGTAACTGTTTACTCGTGATCAGTGTGACCGTTTTTAGCTTGTTGTAGCTATTTTAGCCTGTTGTAGAACTTACAACAAGCTAAATCAAGCTAAAAAAGTCAGGCTAAAGGTTGACAATCCTTTGGACGGAATTCCAGAAAACTTTTTTTTTTTTTTTAATACGCAACAACAAAATTTAGACAGGATTAAGGATGATTAGCACAGTAGTACATAGTACTTATTGCTCCGGGAGGTTCTTTTTCTATATGTCTGTTTCTATATCTGTCTGTCTATCTATCCTACAGCATGTTTTTTCTTGAAGAGGATAAATATAGCATTTATAATTATATTACAGGGCTGCACAAAAGAATACGAATATATGTTAAAAATTGCATTCTAGAACGCTGACAGTAATGTAATTTTAGTATGTTGTTACAGTCAACTACAGCATGTTTTTTTTCCCTTGAAAACGGTGAATATAGCATTGGTAGTTATTTTACAGGGCTGCATAAAAGAGTACGGATATTTGTTAAATCCGGGGCTTTTAGAACGCTGACCGTTATGTAATTTTAGTACGTTGTTACAGTCAACTACAGCATGTTTTTTCTTGAAGAGGATGAATATTGTATTTATAATTATTTTACAGGGCAGCACAAAAGAATGCGAATATATGTTAAATGTGGCATTTGTAGAACGCTGACTGTCATGTAATTTTAGTATGTTTTTACAGTCAACTACATACTTCTTTTTTTTAAGTGAAAACTTCTTTAGGCACGTTGGGCATTTTTTGAGATGGGAAAAAACCATTTAACTCGTGACACTGTTACTGTAACCGACACCTCTGTATATAAGTATGTACATGTATTGTATATAGTTCGGTATGAAGTAGGGCGGGGTATGAAATGTATGGTAGCATGAACCAGAATTTTTAAATAATAAACTAAGCGACATTTGAAATTCAGTTCCTAGCGGAACGAATAAAATCAAATTTTAAAGATGTATAGGGATCAGTCTAATTAGACTTTTAACGAATGGCACTGGACCCCACGCCTCCCCTCCGGCCCCCCTTTTACGGTGTTTTAACTAACTAGGCCTCGTTTCCATATCTCAACAACGAACAGTCCAATTTCAACGCGACTGATTTCAAACATTATAATTCACTGAGTAATGAATCTCCGTAACATTAAAATAAATGTATGAGTACCGTGAACCAGAATTTTTAAATAATAAACTAAGTGACATTTGAAATTCAGTTCCTAGCGGAACGAAATAAATCAAATTTTAAAGATGTATAGGGATCAGTCAAATTAGTCATTTAACGAAGGGCACTGGACCCCACGCCTCCCCTCCGGCACCCCTTTTACGGTGTTTTAACTAACTATGCCTCGTTTCCATATCTCAACAACGGACAGTCCAATTTCAACGCGACTGATTTCAAACATTATAATTCACTGAGTAATAAATGTCCGTAACATTAAAATAAATGTATGAGTACCGTGAACCAGAATTTTTAAATAATAAACTAAGCGACATTTGAAATTCAGTTCCTAGCTGAACGAAATGAATCAATCTTTAAAGACGTATAGGGATAAGTCTAATTAGTCATTTAACGAAGGGCACTGGACCCTCCGCACCCTACCGGCCCCCCTTTTACGGTGTTTTAACTAACTATGCCTCATTTCCATATCTCAACAACAGACAGTCCAATTTCAACGCGACTGATTTCAAACATTATAATTCACTGAGTAATGAATTTCCGTAACATTAAAATAAATGTATGAGTACCGTGAACCTGAATTTTTAAATAATAAACTAAGCGACATTTGAAATTCAGTTCCTAGCGGAACGAAATAAATCAAATTTTAAAGATGTATAGGGATCAGCCTAATTAGTCATTTAACGAAGGGCACTGGACCTCCCCTCCCCCCTCCGACCCCCCTTTTACGGTGTTTTAACTAACTATGCCTTGTTTTCATATCTCAACAACGGACAGTATAGTACATTAAATAAAAATTGTAATATAATTTTTGTAGTAGTAGTTCATGATAATGAATAAAAAAACACTTCATTTAAAAGTATTTCCTGCCCAATAAAACATTTCCTGACGATTCAAAAAATATACACGTAGTTGTTCAAGTTTTCACTTCTGTCAGCACTCCCGGAGTGTCTTTTTGTTTTGTTTTTTTCTATCAGACGATTTCCACGTGAAAAACGAAAATGAAATAAAAAGTTTCACCAGTTGAAAAAAAAGATTAATATGAAATAAAATTTATTGACGTCATACCGGTAATAAAACGGAAAGATTTCTGAATAATACAAGAAGTCTGAGTATGTGTATGTACACAAAGCAGATTAATATCACGTCATTAGAGAATTAAAAAGAAAATCTGACATATTATCGAAAGTTTAACAGATTTTTTAAATGTTTCAGAATAATACAAAGCGAGTATCAATATGTGTAATAGAGAATAGTAAATATATGATATAAATGCTGGGCGATTACACCATGAAACATTACTACATTAAAGACGTGAGTATAAAACATCACAAATTTACTGAATGGTGTATACAAAACGTTTGTTTACAACATTCAGTAAATTTGTTATGTTTTATACTCACGTCTTTAATGTAGTAAATATATGAGTTTGAGGAACGTATTGAATCATGATAATAACCCGATTACGGAAATATCCGTATATTTTAACATTTTGAATGTGTACAACATGTTTAATTTTGAATTTTTTTTTAAATATCGCATTTAGTCCACATGACAGATATTATTATGGCAGAATATAATAGCGGGCTTTGCCCGCTATCGGACTAATTTAGATATTCGAAAAAACGAGAAAAATATACCAGTAATTTTATACTTTATAAAAAACGTGACCTTTTTTTTTTGGTTGCTAAATGAAAGTAGGGAAGGGGAGGTCCAGTGTCCTTCGTTAAATGACTAATTAGGCTGATCCCTATACATCTTTAAAATTTGATTTATTTCGTTCCGCTAGGAACTGAATTTCAAATGTCGCTTAGTTTATTATTTAAAAATTCTGGTTCACGCTACTCATACATTTATTTTAATGTTACGGCGATTCATTACTCAGTGAATTATAATGTTTGAAATCAGTCGCGTTGAAATTGGACTATCCGTTGTTGAGATATGGAAACGAGGCATAGTTAGTTAAAACACCGTAAAAGAGGGGCCGGAGGGGAGGCGTGGGGTCCAGTGCCCTTCGTTAAATGACTAATTAGACTTATCCCTATACATCTTTAAAATTTGATTTATTTCGTTCCGCTAGGAACTGAATTTCAAATGTCGCTTAGTTTATTATTTAAAAATTCTGGTTCACACTACTCATACATTTCATACCCCGTTCTACTTCATACCGAACTATACACAATACATGTCATACTTACATACAGAGGTGTTGGTTACAGTAACAATGTCTCGCGTTCAATGTTTTTTTCCTATCTCAAAACATACCCAACGCGCCTAAAGAAGTTTTCACTTCAAAAAGTTATTTAGAAACGCTTTTTATATTCAATTTTTTTAAATAACTGTTCTATGTTGTGCATTTGCGTGTTAAAAGTAATAGTCATGTCGAATTTCAAGCTTCTATACCTAAAAACAAGGCCGAAAATATGGGGAACAAAGGAGGCATATGCCCCGGATGTAAGTGTAGAAGGGAGCGCGAAAAGAGGATTTGATTCGACTTTCGGTACAAAAAGACAAATAACGAAATTTAGAGAAAAAAACTTGCAATCGGATAACCCAAAGTAAAAATGTATTAATTGATTTTATATATTTTTCTTTTAGTAGGGCTGTTTTTTTTTTCATTATGTGATAACGTAGGGGCAAAATTCTTAATCAATACTTGTTTAACGATTTCGTTCAAGATACTCACACGATTAATACACTGTCCCAATTAGGTTAGAATTGGTTCAGTATTTCGGACGTTATCGTGGTGACAAGTATTAAATGTTTTTGTGCTTTTCTGTGTCCTTCTAAACGAACTATAACTATAACTTGATTAACGAATTCATCCAAGATACTCACAGATTAATTTACTGTGCTCATTAGCTTCAAACTGATTCAGTACTTCACACTTTATGATAATGACAAGATTTTCATTATACATATATAATTTATAAACGAAATGATTGTGATAGGTCGGTTTTTAAAGAAATCAACCTAAACATTTGAAGGTTAATATACTTTCTATCAATTATTTCAGATTTAAAACAAAAAATAAGATCAATGAATCGAAAATTTTTATTTATAAATTAATTTTGGAAAATGGTGAGGGGCACCAAAAATTCACACTTGCGACTGAAGAACAAAATACTAGTTATGGCCCTGCCTAACGATTCGATAGATATCGTAATTAAGAATGTTTTTAAACCGCTTTCCTTTCATTTCACCCTTTTAAATTTTGAATTTTTTAGAAAATTTATAAGTAACTACTATGCCAAATTTCAAGTTTCTAGATTCTTCAGTATCGCAAGAATCGCAATTTAATACGTTTTTCACTCTTGCCACCCCTCCCTCCCCCCGTGTAGTACCCCACCAACATAAAATATAGCATATGCTGGAGGAGGAACTGTCACCATCACTTTTGAAATCGGTTCGGTAGTACCAGAGATTATCCCCTACAAACAAAAAAACAAACGTTACTTCTTTATAATATTAATTATATAGATTCACACAACATTTCAGCAAGTTTCAGATCAACTTAAAAAAAACGCGTAACACATTTGTAAACGTATTGTCAGAAGTTCCTATCCATCATAGATAGTAATTTGAATTTATTTGGGCACCCTGTATATATATTCTATAAATTAGATACATACTGCATAATATACCAAAAATAAGTTAAGCTTGAAAATGCATAATAGGGCAGCTGCAATTGACGTCATGCTGGAAGGTCACACACTACAAATAGTCAGTTCTGATTGGTGGAACTACCATGACCTCGATTGCAACTCGCCTTCCTACATTTCTCTATCATAAAAGAAAATGCAATGAAATTATTTTGTGCACTCCGTAAAAAAGTATATATTAAATATTACATATATTTTTATGTTTACGGAAGATGTTATCGCTCAACTTTAATAACGCATGCCAATTTCATAAGGCACTCATCAAACAACTGTCTTCGGACAGTAATGCAATTATGCAATATAGTCCATGGCGTGTCCCTGTTTAAATGAATTATAAATGCTACTCATACTATTTTGTGTAGAAAAAAGTTGAAATGCATATAATTAATACACTTCACTTTCAAGCGGGAACATACTACAATGAATCTTAATACCACGTTCATTTTTATGCCACTCTATGCATTTTTACCAAAGTTAAAGCACTGCCCATAGACGATAATACATTCGACTTATTTAGTTCAGAACCGTATTAAATTATCTATATATTTTTATCCATACCACATATTGTACTAAAATTTCATTTAGCTAAAAAACGCATAACAAAACTCTTTTCAAGCAGATAACAACCATTGTCAGAAATGTATCCACATATTTTACTACAACCATGTATATGTTTTTTTTTGTTTGTTTTTTTCGAACAAGATACTTTACTAAAATTTAGTTCACATAAAAATCGGGAAACAGATTAAAAAGTACTCTCATCAACTACCTTCTTATACGTCAGCGCCTTCGAACATTTTTTTTCTAGCCCTGTATATACATACAATGTATAAACATTCCTTGATATACGAAAATTTAGTTAAGCATGAAAATGAATGACGCAATAGAAAGCGCCCTTTCAGTAGTTATCATTCGAAATTCGTAGACGAAAGTATATTTGAGTTATTTTGTGCAGCCCTGTAAAACAAAATTAAATCTAACACATGCATTGTTTCATTTTTAAAATATTATAGGAACCGCATATATCAGAATCTCAATTATCAAAGAAATAGTATAGTATTGGGGACACGCACATCAAACAATTGCAGTTATGCTATTTATATTTTTACTTTTCCCTGTAGATGAATAATAAATGTCTAGCACACTATCTTTCCATAAAAACTTATAATAATGTATATCAACAATTTATATAATTTTCACAATGTTGAAAGCAGGGCATCTCATGTCAATTAAAATGTAGTACTTCTAACAATTATCGCACATCGAAAGCGATGGATCCGATGACTTTTGTGAAGTCCTGTACATGGACAACAAATACTACTCAAACCATTTTTGATTGGGGCCGTGTTAAAGTGAACTTGAAGATCATATATTGATTTCATATCCAATAAGTTGGAAATTGTATGTCAAACGTGACAAATGAGGTGCGTTCGCACTACAGCTAGTTATATAAATATTCAGATCTTGATGATTTTTAATTCTGTGAAATGAATTATATCGTCTGCAGATTAATTTCTGTCATAAAATAAGTATCTCGATCGCTTGACGATTAAACTTCGGAAGCTCCTGTAACAAGAAAGCACCGATTTTTTTTTTAAATTCAAATTTCTTAATAAATATTTTTATTAATATTTTCTAAAGTTTTGATTCGATTTTTATAAAATTTGAAATGTCTCGACAAAATTCTGCAAAGATAATATATCTTAAATTTCAAACCATTCGGTTGGGTAATTTTTGCGTTGTTATATGCGAACGGACGGACAGACAGACGTACGAACCAAGCGACGCCAATATGTGCTACGTATTTATATAATTACGAACGCACCTAAAAATAGGATTTTTCCCTTTTTAATTATATTAACCGTCAATAGATGGCGGGATCATCCAATTAATTTTTAGCTTGTTGTCAGTCCAAATCTAGCCTGCATTTAGCTTGAAAAAACGGTCACACTGCTCGTGATTATGTTTTAATGTTATTTTCTATAGTGTTTCATATTATTTTTGGTACCTACGTATTATCCGGGCCATTCTAATATTATTTATGAATAGGAAAATTGCAAGGATATTCGCTTTCTATTTTGTCACTGAATATCGTGATTCTGTCATATGTATATACATATTTATATTAATTGTAATTATTTAATAAAAAGTAACTAAAATGAAAATTTTCTTTGTTGACATAGGTAGGAATTGATTTATTTATTTTATTCTTTTTATATTACTTGTTGTAATGCTTACATATTTCACTTACATATTTCATTCGTACAATTTAAATCGAGTTTTATTATTTTAATATTTTATTCTATAATATTTATTTGTTCTTTAAGTAGATATTTGTATTGATTTAATAAGATAATTCGTAAAAGTCTGTAACAAGACCCCCCTTATCACTCTATGATGAAGTATGATAAAGTATGTCTGTAAATTTGAAATGTTATACTTTTTAAATGATCACTTTCCCATCAACAATGTTATTTTTTTCTAAAATGTTTCATTTGGCACGTTTTGCAAAGTCCTTGCGAAGAATGGTGTTGGCATAACGCAAACGAACCGTTTATACCAATCATACCAATACAATTTATACCCGTCATACCAATATTTTGTAATACAATTTTTCATTTTTAATGTATGTGAAGAAAAGCTTTTACTTATTTTCAAATACATTTCGTGTTATATTGGCCCTCACAGTTACGATTTTGCCAAAGTTGTAGGTATGATTTCGCCAAGATCATCGCAAAACTTAATGTGCATTATACATATATATATATATGTATAGTTGTGCCATATATACATATTATTTAAGTCTTATATGTCACAGATACATCAATTAAGTCTTATACACATGTCATAGTTATTTCTTTAATTATGAATGAAAATAAAATGTCTTACTAAATTCAGCCACGTTTCGTTATCATTGTTATCTACCCTATATATATAAAATCCTAATGAAACGAATTTGTGAAACGATTTTATGAAACGAATTTATGAAACGATTTTATGAAACGACTGATTAAACGACTGATTATGTTTCAGGGCTATTTTTAATAAAATATTAAACGCTTGATGGTGAAATTAATACCAATTGTCCATAAAAATCCGCGGATGTCAAAACTGGTAATAGAATTTTGAAATTGGAATTAGTTTTCAAGATATTAATTTTTTTTCTAATTTTAATGACATTTCTGTAATGATGGCAACTAATTACTCAGTTTTCTGTGATAAAAAAGGGAAAAAAATTGAAAAGGATCCCGATAGGGATTATTGATTTCTTTTTATTCATCATTTTCAAATTGAAATTGAATTTATCTTTTATTTCAATCGATAATGAAGACAAGATTGAGATTAAATTATGTTTTTAAGGAAAATTTGAAAAAAAAAATCACATTTCTATCGTCAGGATTCAATTGTCTGTCAGCATTTAATTCTACCCTATATATATAAAATCCTAATGAAACGAATTTGTGAAACGATTTTATGAAACGAATTTATGAAACGATTTTATGAAACGACTGATTAAACGACTGATTATGTTTCAGGGCTATTTTTAATAAAATATTAAACGCTTGATGGTGAAATTAATACCAATTGTCCATAAAAATCCGCGGATGTCAAAACTGGTAATAGAATTTTGAAATTGGAATTAGTTTTCAAGATATTAATTTTTTTTCTAATTTTAATGACATTTCTGTAATGATGGCAACTAATTACTCAGTTTTCTGTGATAAAAAAGGGGAAAAAATTGAAAAGGATCCCTATAGGGATTATTGATTTCTTTTTATTCATCATTTTCAAATTGAAATTGAATTTATCTTTTATTTCAATCGATAATGAAGACAAGATTGAGATTAAATTATGTTTTTAAGGAAAATTTGAAAAAAAAAATCACATTTCTATCGTCAGTATTCAATTGTCTGTCAGCATTTAATTTAATTTATAAACTGGAAATATTTTGAATAAATTCGTCCAAATGACGTCATTTATGTAAACGCAAAAGAAAGGGGGGAAAAGGAATTAATAGCAATTATTATTTTTTTATATCATTTTGTTATTTTATTGTAAAATTTAATTAAACGAATTTATAAAATCACTGGCTGTCTGTCTGTCACCCGCCTTGAGGATCCGCTTTTGGCATATGATCGGGACAAGCCCCAAGCTCAAGGCAGGAAGGTCTCTACCGTCCAAACGACACCACCGTCTCCGGATTAACTAAAATTTCTTACACCATCAATCATAAGTGGCAGCCCTATTTATCCGGGCGTGCCATGGGAAAACATTTACAAATTGAAAAGTAAATTATAGTAAATTATACAAACTCTAATTCACAAATGGCAGCCCTATTTATTCAGGGCGTGCCTGATTTTATACAATGTTTGAATATTATAGATTATGTACACAATATTTAAAGCTACAGTTTTTTACAGGTAAGTAGATTTAAAAAAAAAAATGTATACACAATAATTATATAAGTTACATGTTTTACAAATTTCAATATTTACACATTATACATAATAGCTCTTGGCAAGATGATAACAGTAATTTTCTAAGTATAACAACATTTTCCATTCTTTAAAAGACAACCCTAAGAAATGTCTGCCCTCATGATTAACCATGCAAGAAGTAGATGAATGAATATATGAATTGTAAAGTAACAATTATGTATTTACAGGTAGTACACTTGATATATTTACATTTTACTAGATAATCAATTATATTGATTATTTTAACTATTTAATTGTTAGCAAGATTTTCCGAACATTTATACACTTAATTATAATGAGTAATGCAATGAATACTACACACGAATAATATACAAATATACACGATGAATAAAACAATGGAAAATTTATATTTGAATAATAATCACTTATATACAATGAATAAAACTAGAGTAATATACTTGATGAATAAACACTTATAAACAGAAAATATAGTTGAAGATACATAACACCGCAAATTAAGAGGACAACCGTCTCCATGAAGCGAAATAACCTTCACTGGACGAGCAATAGCAGGATTAAAAAATATTTTAGATTTAAAAATAAAATTTGTATTTTATAAAAGAATATTTCTCATTTAAGATATTATAATTTTGATATAATTTGCCTAGTGATTCATTATTATTAATAATATCCATCATGTCCTCGAGGAGTGTTGGAAATTTCCTATGAAATTTATATTTCATAAATCTACACTTCCCGAAGACATAATGGATAGGATCACCCCTCTGGCCACAAACACATAGATCATTATCCATTTTACCGATTTTATTTAAGAATGTAGGAAAACTGCCGCAGCCCGTGAAAAAATATATTGAGACTTTATCTTTAGTTATTAATTTAGTGTTGACTTCTGGCACAAGCTGATACGTAAATCTGCCGCTCCCTGAGTTATCCCAGTTGTACTGCCACATTTCCAGTAATTGATCTTTGATACATTTATTTAAATATGAGCGCGGAAATTTTATTCCGCGCTCTACTGGAAGGTTGGAGTACTGAGCAGCATCATTAGCCAGCTTGGCCGCCAGTTCGTTGCCTATTGTACCCGCGTGTCCTTTAACCCATGTTAGATAAAATATTTTGTTTTTATTTTGATGTATTAGTTGCTGTATATCATAAATTGCTTTAAGTGTTGGAAATTGATTTGTTAATGAAAGGATTGTTGATTGACTATCTGATAAAATTTGAAATTTATTAAAGTTAGAATTTATTGCCCATTCTATTGCTGTTATGGCCGCGTGCAGCTCTGCTTGGTAGACTGTGTTTTCTGGTTGAATTTTAGTTGTTTTTTCGTCTATTTTTATGTTGTTCTGAAAAATCACCAATGAGAAAGCTGTATTAGAATCCACCTTAGAACCGTCTGTGTATATGTGTGTAATATCTATGTTATTTAAGATTTTGTCTATTGTTATTAGATTATTTAAAAAGTTTTCTGGGTTAATTGTGTATTTGTAAAGCTTTTCTTCTATGTCATTTTTAGTTATTACCTTATTATCTTTTAATAATATCTCTGTGTTGTTTAATATTTTATATTTTAAGTTTTTATGTTCTAACGTTAGTAATAGTGGTGGAATACCTAGTAGTGTCTGTAATGTGTGAGTTGAAGTATTTTTATATGTTTTTGTTATTGATATTAAACATAATCTTTGTATGCTCTGGAGGTTACGTTTGTCAATAACTCTTAAATCGTCGAACCATACCTCCGAGCCGTAAACTATTATTTCCTCTAAGACTGTGATGTACCAGGTTCTAAGGCGTGATCTATCCACTCCCCATGTGGCTGAAAAAACGCGTTTTATTGAAGATGTTGATAATACTATTTTGTTTTTAATTTTTTGGATGTGTTTATCCCATTTAAGATTTGATTGGAATGTTATACCTAAGATATTTAAGTCGGTGACACCTTTTATATTCGATTGTTTTAATTTAAAGATTGGTGGACGACTCACCAAGGCATTTTTACCCAACAGAATGTACGATGTTTTATCTGATGATATTTTTAGCGAGAGGTCTTCACATAATTGGGCAAAAAGGGCAATTCTTTCATTCGCCTGCGATTCTAAATCTCTTCTATTGTTTGCGCGTATAATAAGATTGAAATCATCGCAAAAGGCATAAAGATTAGTGAATTTAGTGTAGAATATTTTTAGTATTTGATTGGCCACAAGGAGCCACAGGAGAGGGCCGAGACACGAACCCTGTGGCCAACCTTGGGAAGTAGGACGTTTAATGTTATTATTTAGGTAATCGGTAATGATGAGTCTGTCTGAAAGAAAGCTTAGAAGAAAGTTTATAAGATATTTTGGGACTGGCAGGGTTTTGAGAATTCTGCCCAATGTTGTCCAGTCAATATTATCAAACGCCCCCACAATGTCAAATGAGACGAGCGCGCAGTATTTATTTGATTTTAGATAATTATTAATTTTATATTTTAATCTGTTAAGTAATTGTACTGTACTTTTTCCTTCACGGAAGCCAAATTGAGATTTATGTAAGTAGTTATTGTTTTCTAGATAGTAATTTAGTCTATGTTTAAGCATGCGTTCTAGGATTTTGCCCAGCATCGGTAGAAGGCAAATGGGTCTATATGAGGTTGGGAGTTTAGGATTTTTATTGTTTTTTGTGAAAAATATAACGTTAGCTATTTTCCAATTTTTTGGGAAATAATTTAAATTTAAACATTTATTGAAAAGATCACGAATTAAGTATTTGTATGATTTGAAAAGATTTTTTATGAGGTATGCGTCTATTTTATCGTGACCAGGGGCTTTAAGGTTGTTTTGTTCAGATAATGCTGTTTTTATTTCTTTATTTGAGAAGAGTGGGGGGGAGGGGACTATCTCCCTTGCTGGGGCTAAAAGTAACGGAACAGTTGGATTTATTGGAAAATGATGTGTTAAAAGATTTTGAGATGTTTCTTGTTTTGTAATGTAAGGTGAAGAACATTCCAAGGATGTGTGAATAAAGTGTTGGTTTGATAAGTTTTTGTTTGTTGCAATTTTGAACGCCTGCACAAAGGTGTCTTTTGTATTATTACAGAATTTTTTCCAGGAATTTAATTTTTCGCTTTTTATGTGTTTTTTATATAGCGCTCGCTCACGTTGTAGGAGCGTTCTCCATTTTGAGTCACCCGATGACCTCCATCTTTTCCTTAGAGCTGATATTTTGTTTCGGTGGGATCTTAGCGCGTCAGTCCACCAGTCAAAAGTTGGGTATAGTTTAAGTTTTTTAGTTTTTAATGTTTTTTGACATGTTTGGTTAATTTTGATATTGAAGTCTTCTAGCCAATTATCCAATTTGTCATAGGTGTCAACCGATGTAAGTTTATTATAAAATCACTAATTCGGATATTTGAAACGAATATATAAAATAATAATTGCTCAACTGATCGGAAGGAGAATAAAATATCCTGCTTGGTTTTTCTCGCCAAACTTTTTAAAAAAGCTTCAAGATCCCTATGATAGAAAAGCACCAAAAGTTCATTGGGTTTGTTTTCATAACTTTTGGCAACAAATCTATGTATATTAACGAATCTATCCCTTTTTGAAGCTCGAATTACGCCAAACCTAAAAGCAAAGGATCCTATACTGGAAAAGTACCCGATTTTTTTATGGACAGTATTCAAGTGACATAGCATTATGTAAAATTATCGCGGATAGCAAATTTGTTTAAATATCTCATCAATTGATGCCGAATAAATGCAGGCATGCATGCACAAAATATTTAATTAATTTTGTAAGATAAATAATTATAAGAAAATTCGTATATACATATTAATTAAAATAAATAATTTACATATTTAAAATAACATGAAAATATGCATGATGGTGCACTAAAATAGAGAGAAAATTAAAACCTGTTACTGAAATTGTCTATAACATAGTACTTTTCAATACCGTGGTTTTTAATGTTATTCACAAGCAGATGGAATTTTTCTCATCCTTAAACGCAAAGGAAGAATCGAATACAGATCGTTGTTATAAAAGTCCGAGATGTAGCCGCAATTTAACCCTAACCATTTTATACAAGCTGGTTTTCAAGTTGTAATTGATTTTACTTATCAATCCCGGAAACAGTCGTCAGTTGTCTCAACAGCCGTGTATGAAGCCATGATAATCAAAAAATGCCCCATTAAAACGTTAAAAGCATGGAAACCCAGTTACAGATTTACCAATATTTTTAAAATAAAGCACGATGTCATGTTTTTAGAGGCTTCGAAGTCTGAGCGGGGGTTGGCGAGCGTAGCTCGCAGGGGGTAGGCCCCCTAGTATCAATATAAGATTATCGTGAGCAATAAAACTATTTAATTGAAAAATTGTATTATAACAAGAGGGCCCGTGCGAAGATTTCGCACTGAAATCTAATAATTTTTAGGTACTTCTCTATTAACCCGTCGACCACTTTTCATAACAAAAAACTACCGCCAAACTGTAAGATTAAACGCCAAAAATGCAGTCCCATTTACTTGATGTCAGAATCATTATGCGTGTTTGTTACGTCATCTAGTGGTTTTACATTCGACATTTGCGTGTATTTTTCATTATGTTTTACTGATTTAGTAGTTATTTTATTAATTAAAATAACAATTGTGTCCTTAAATTCTTATATTTTATTTATTTATTTATTTTTTGATATTCCAATGGCCACGTTCTCCCGTTTATTTGGCGATAGTTTTTTGTTATGAAAAGAGGTCGACGGGATAATAGAGAAGTATCATTTTTTATCAATATCTAATATTTATTAGATGCAGGTTTAAACTTCTAAAGAAAAAGCATGGATAAAAATATCTGCAAACAACATTTAGTTGTTAGTCAAGCCAGAATATCATCTAATTTATTTCATCAAAGTTAGACTAAAAACTGATGTAAGATTGCTAAAGGCACGTGCGAGAAAAAAAAATAACAATCGTATTTTGACTGCATTAGAGGATGACGTCATCCGCTTCGGGAAAACCATGGGACTTAGAAATATAAATCTAAACATTTCAATTTCAATTTCGCTTTTTAATCATAAGTATAAAATAAACCCGTGCGGTGTTTTTTATAATAGTTGCTATGAACATCATATAATGTGGTATTTTTTTTTGGCAACAATAATTTCAGGAAAACAATGCCGATTTAATTTTTATTTTTCAGCAAATTTTAATCAAAAACATGTTTTAACGAATTGTTAAGTGTGCTATGTCAGAAGCCGGTTCTAAAACCTTTCATATGGTATCTCATTCGTTGTTCTGCGTTTCATATTTTCTTAAAAAAGGGATGTTAACAGGAGAAATAATATATAAGGATTAATTTTCGTTGGTTGAAAAGTGTTTGAAAATGGTTTAGATACTAAGCCCGGTCACCGATTTGTTCTAAAACTTATACAGCTCTTGTGGCAGTGGTCTACTATAATATATTTGTTAAATGGAACTTTGGAGGAAAACATCGTTTGGCAACTATCGTCTTCTTTATCTCTCTCAAACACACATAAATTATGATTCCAATATTTTCGTACGTAAAACGTCAAAAATGACGCACGTTCGTACTATAACTAGCTTTATAATGTAAAAAAATCATCACTATTGTTTCAGTGAAATGAATTATATCGTCTGTTATGAGCGTGCTTTTACTCTTATTATGTATGCCACGTTTACAGATGCGAATTTGTTTTTCGAGACCAGACAGCACTACAAAATTCACCATGGAGATATTGTTTTGCGAATGATTACCCCCATAGTTTAATAGTTTTATGACTCATAATGAACGAATCTCTTTTGTTAACACTTTCCAACCTAATTGAAAAGTGTTTATGACTTCGGTTTGTCTGGCCGTCTGCAGTATGGCCGTCTGTCCGTGCTCTAACTCCCATAAATATGCTCGGATTGCCCTGCAATTTGTAGATGTTATTGTCTCGTTATCTAGAGAATGTTCCCTATTTCAACTAAAGTGTGTAGCACTTATAGATTGTTTACAGGGACACTCAAAAGAATTCCGTTACATTACGGTCTATGGGGAAAAATCATTTGCGGTTTATTTTAATGATGTTACACAATTTCAAACACATTGTAACTTATATATATCACTAAGGTGCATTAGAAGAAGCTTAATATGGAATAGGGTGTGCATAGCACTTATAGTTACTTTGCAGGGAGTGTCAAAAGAATTCCGTTACATTACGTCTATGGAGAAAAAATCGTGTGCGGTTTATTTAAATAATGTTTCACTATTTTAAACGCATTGAAATTTATATATATCACTAAGGTGCATTACAAGAGGCTTACTAAAGAATATTGTACGTATGGAAGCCATCGTTCATTTACAGGGATGCACAAAAGAATTCTCTACTGTCTGTTAACAATAATTCCTGGAAGTGCGTTTTAAGTTGCTGAACGCGATATTAACCCCTTAATCATCGCGCCCTTTAAGTGTAGGCTACTTTTTTAAAATTCAGATTGCTTGATTACCACCAGTTTTTTTAAGTAGAAATGTTCGTCTTGTTTAATAGACAGATAAAAATAATACGAGAATAAACCCAGTAACACTATTTTATAAAACTGGTGGGAATCAAGCAATCGGAATAAAACAGGCGTAACCTATGCTGCCCGTGAATGTCTCGGGCGCGACGATTAAGGGGTTAAATTTAACTCACTTTTTGTCTATTACTTGTTGTGTATAAATTCTATAGATCATATACAGGACAACACAAAAGATCGCAAACAAATTTCTGTTTATTGACAGAAATTCCAGAAGGAGAATTTTAAACTGTACTACGCGTTTCCTAACTAAACTAAAATTTAGTATCCTATGTAGTATATATACAAAACTATAGAACATATACAGGGTTGAATAAAAGTATTCGGATATTTTTCAAATAATGGAAATGTTGGAGATATATGTTGGAAATTCCTGAAATTACGTTTTTAAATATGTTATGCGTTTTCCAAATTGTTTACTTAGATGTTATCTTTCAGCTTATTAAACGGTAATGATTTGTAAAATTATTTTGGAAGCGTTGGAAAGTGTTACATAATCTATGCTTGACGCATGATTTTTCGTTCTTGTTTTTTTACTTTAATGGATTAAGTTATTGACTGTCAGCCTAATTTCAACTGAAGTTATCTCAGAAATTATGCATATTTTAATGCAAATCATCCCTCAAACAATTTTTTTTTTTAACAATCTTTCTAAAAATGTAACTTTTAAGCAATTTTATTTGAAAAAAAATTTGAATAAAGATGGCCTTCCTGGCATATGAAAACAGAAATGTTCAGCACGTATTTCTTTTGCTCAGTCACATGACTTGCGCTCTTATTATATAGATTAGGTATGATAGGATTTAATAGAATGAAGAAAACGTTTATTAATATAATTTTAAGTTTTGATTCGAAATTTTAATAGACTTGACAAAACTCTGCAAGGATTATATATATTAAATTTCAAACTATTCGGTTGGGTAGTATTTGCTCTGTAATATGCAGATGGTGGACAGACAAACAGACGGACAAGACAACGACTACAGGTATTACTTATTTATATAATTACGAACACATCTAAAAAAGCTGGAAGATTACTTCCTCTACGATGGATAGTTTGTGTGTCTTTGTAAACGAATTTAATATGCTAAACATTCCATTTGCAATAGAGAATGCCCTATTGTAAATTTAAATAATATATACCAAGCTCATGCTAATCCAAGAAAATTTACGGGAGTTGTAGAATGGACTAACAGACAGACAGACGGCCAGACAAACCGAAATAATAAACACTATTCAGCAATGTTGAAAATTTATCAAAATAGGTAAGTTAACAAAACAAAAACTGTATCATGATTATACAAGATGACTGCAAATGAATATCCCAACTTTGAAGGACTTTATTAACAAAAGTATAGAAGATACACGCATTTGTGAAAAAAAACCATAAAAAAGAAGATTGTGAAATTACTAATAGCAAAAATTTATAAATACTTAATGTGACCACTAGCAGAAATACGAACGACCTCCATTCTGTAAGAGAATTCATCCCACACTGTTTTCAGCACGTCCGGTGTTACAGTGTCAATAACTGCAGTTATCCTCGTTTTCAGTTTAGCAGTGTCAGCTGGTACAGGCGGAAAAAATAATTTATCTTTTATGTACCCACAATGAAAAAAAATGGTACGGAGTTAAGTCGGGGCCTCCGAGATGTCACTGTGTGTCCTTCACCGGGCCTGCTACAAGTATTAGTGACGTCACAGTAGTGATCCACTTTGGTCAATGTATCGCAGCAGAAAGATGTAATAAAAAGAGCATTTCCGCTCTTATAATTTGTGATTACATAAATAATATTAAATTTCATAATCGTGAAATAAAAGGGAATCGATACATTTGTTTTATTAAAGGAAATTAAAAGTTTTAAATTAAAAAAAATGCTAAGATTAATAAATCAGATTGAACCCATTGACTTGCCTTTTCCTAAACACAATATTTTACAATAAATATACGTACAAAAAATATAATAAATCTACCAAAAACTTTACAAAATCAATCCCATTCCTCCCTTTTACAACTACATACCATAATTTAACCACCAAAACACAATAAATATCAATTTAAATAGAGAAATCGACATTTTTTAACTATAGAGACCTTGGCACTTTTTTTAACGCTTTGGCGTAATCCGGGCTTCAGAAAGTTAGATATGTTTTTAAATTATATACACAATTATGAAAACAAACCTAATGAACTTTTATGTTTATTTATATATATAAAATTATTTATATATACAATTCTGTTCTACCTGCATATAAAAAGAGATATATGGCTTCTTTATATTAAATAAATTATATAAATATTGAAAAAAAAAATACTTATTTATATGAAACTACGAATAGGTTGCCAGAAAATATGTTGCCAACTTTCCTTCTCTCGCCATAAGCCTTTTTCGGTACTTTCGGTTAGCCGGGCGCCAGTGATACATGTACATATATAAATATATATATATTAATTCATACATATATGTGTGTGTAGATATGTGTATATATATATGTGTGTGTGTGTGTGTGTGTGTGTATATATCACTGGCGCCCGGCTAACCGAAAAGTACCCAATTTTCTATCTTAACTTTGTAACTGATTTGTAATATTTTAAAAATTGTCTATTTATTGTACTTGGGTCTAGGACCTAATAACCACTCAAATTAACTTATCAAAAGTTTTATTTTCATAATATATTTGTACACTTAAGTTAGCTAAAATGTTAAATGGAACTACGTAGAACTACTAAGTTGTGTAAATCAGTTACTTTTAATTTTATAAACAAAGCACACTCACTTCTAACTAAATGTATCAAGATTTCATTCAATTTATTACAGTATTTCTTTCAAAATCATTTTTTAAACTGTTTATCGTCTGCTTCTTTTATTTATTTATTTATTTTCTAAAGATCATTTGACTCTTTTCGATTTGCAAATACAAATTCATTCAAATATGCCAGAATATTTCCATTACAGTAGGTTAGACATTTGTTGTTACGTTTTTTTTCTTTTTCTGCACAACAAGCTCAATACAATCATATTAATTCTAGCTTCACGAATTGAAACGTTTATCGAAACATTTAATGCAGACTACTTCTGTTGAAATGTAAAAATAATTATCACAAGGTAATTTTCGTAGCTAAAATTTCTTCTTTTCATTATCAGTAGCGAATTTGAAGACTTAGATTAGAAACTAGGAGCACAACATTTTCTTCTCATTATTTTATAGATATAATCTACACTTTCTTTAATAATTATAATCAATAATTATTGATAGCATTATAATCTAAATACACTGAAAAATATTATTAATTACTATATAAAACAATAAATAAAATCAAAATACTATCGTAAACAATACGTACAAACGAACAAAGTACATGAAAATTTTTAAGTTATTATGGATCACTGTTTTGACGTCAGCAGGTTGTGACGTCAGTTGTAGCAGGCCCGGTGTAGGACACACAGCGACATCTCGGAGGCCCCGGTTAAGTCCGGGCTTCGTGGGGGCCACTCATGAAGAGCAGCGTCGAAATCTGTTCTGCGACCAGTACACCGTTGCGGCAGTTGCTCGTTTAAAAACTCTCGTACAGAAAGGTGCCAATTGGGTGTTGCACCATCCTGTTGGATGAAATCGCAACGGAACATGCCGGTTCACTTTCAACCCGCGCCGCTCGTTGTGCCATCTCTCGCTAAAAATAATGAAACTGTACATTTATGAAACTTCATAACTTCTCACTCACATCGATGTGTGAAATAGAACACTACCTTTTATTGTTCAGAAGATACAGCTCTTTAAAGTTGGGATATTCATTTGTACTCCCCCTGTATAGGAAATATAACGTTTGTGCGTTCGAAATATGTCGATCTTTGTATTAAAGTTTTTTTTAACCTTTATGTGTTCTGTTTTATCACTTTAAGCATATAATCTTTAGTTTAATAAAAAACTGTAATTTAGAAACTGCAATCTGCTTTTATCCCATTCTGTGTATAGAAATGTATTACACGAGCAAGATTTCATGTTTTTGTTTTCAATTTCAGGATTTTGACTATATCTGGACAACATGAAGAAATGATTGCGAACAATGGCTACGAATCAAGACATTTCATAAAAAACTACATATTGCCGGGCAATGTTCAGGCAGATGCACTCGAATCTTCCATCAACAACGGGATTCTTACTGTTACAGCCCCTGCATTAATTTCGCCATCCCAGTCGGATAATACTGAAAAAAAGGAATACTTTGAACAGTCCGAAAAGCACAGTGTAGAAATTTTGCCTGGCCAGTCGGATAATACTGAAAAAGAGGAATACTTTGAACATACCGAAAAGGACATTGTAGAAATTTTGCCAGGTTCGGCATCCGGAAATACTGAAAGAAAGGAATATGTTGGACACGCAGGAGAGAAAGCCCGTGCTAAAAATTTTCCAGGTTCAGAATCCGGAAATACTGGAAGAGAGGGGCACAGTGAAAGCACTGGAGAAAAATCCAGTGGAAAAAATTTGCCAGGTTCAGCATCCGGAAACACTGAAAGAGAGGAGTACAGAGAACGCACTGGAGAGAAATCCAGTGGGAAAAATTTGTCAGGCTCGGTATCCACAAATACTGAAAGAGGGGAAGACAACGAACCCAAAGAAGAGAAAGCCCGCGAAGATAAAAATAAAGAGAGCAAAACTAATAGAGAATGAAGTATAAATCCGAAAACCTCAAACAGTTTTAAAATAAACCTGGACACAATATGTAACTCTATAAAATAAACGTTTTTAGTATTCATAAAATTTGTAAAGATCACAAAATTTATATTTTCTTTAGCTTTCATTTGCAGACCTATTAAAATTATGAAAATTTTGCTCCTTAGCAGTTGTTTCAAGCTCATTTACAAGGAGAAAAAATAAAATGAGAAAGAAAAAAGTTTCATATTTTTGAAAAGCATATAAAACAATTAAAACAAAAAATATATGTCTCTGGAAGTTTTAATTACTATTTTGTTATCAATATAAATTTCAAACTGTGGAACGAATTTTTTTATAGTCATTAAAAACTATTTGACGAAAATTTTCTTTGATTTACTAATAAAGAAAAAATAACTTACAATTAATTTCTACAAAATCACGATGCGGAATTTATAGCTGATTACTTTTTAATCAACGTAAACAACTTCAGATACCTTTATTTAATTCACGCCTTTTTGAGGATATGAACTGTAAACTTTTCGAAATCCCTATTATTTAGAGCATCTTTTTAGAAGACTAGCGACACAAAACAAATTAATTTTGACAAGATATTTGGTGCGGGAGGAAGTGTCACTTTTTTTCAAACAATTGTAGCATCGATGATTTTTTTTTCATATATGATAGATTAGATGACGCAACTACCAGTCAGCTAGCGCACCAGCGGAGTTTGTTTCGCTAACAATACTGCACAACTTGGTACAATGTCAAATGACTAGCCACCCGTATACTAATGTTACTCCAACTCGAATGCATCATAAGTAATCGCGTGGGCATTATTTTCATATTACAGAGAGCTGTGTGATGTTGCTCTGTTAACACCCCGCTGGTGCGCCAGCTAACTGAACAGTTTCGCTATCTGCACCATCTAATCTATGATATATACCAAAATCATCGATGCTAAAATTGTTTACTAAAGTAGGACGCTGCCTCCTGGAATAATTGTACTGTGGACAGGACCAGACGTGGCAATAATGTCATCTGACATTATGACCAAGCTAATGTTTCTTTATAACAGTTCTTAACTTGGTTATTTAAAGTTGCAAGGTCTTTTTATTACTGCATTGGGATTTTATCAATTATTTCATTCAATCTGAATTATCTGTATAGTTAACACTTTGTTTATACATTGAGTTAAACGTAACTCTTTAATTCCAATACGAAACAAAAATTAACCCTTTCTGACTAAAAAATTTTGATCTGAAATATATTTACTCAGATGATAGAAAACATGATTTTAAACATATAAACAATTAGAACCATAAAAATAAAAAATATTTACTAAAAGGTATACAAACATAAAATTACATTTCTACCCATTAATATTATCAATTTTCTAATACAAATTTCTAAAGTATAAGAACTTACTTAAAATTCTATTTCTAGGTGTCTCCAGATTTTTAACGAAATTAACGAAGTTCATTTTAGCTATAACGATACAAAACTTCACAAAAGATAAATAAAATTTTGCATAAAAAATTAACTCAGTATCGCCGTCTGTTCTGAATCCTATGAAATAGGTATGTTAACTGTTGTGTTGGGAGATATCCAGCAATAAAAAAAATCGTTTTTTAATACACACTGTATAAGTAATATTGACTTTTGGGTATGATGCATATATGCAACGCTGTGATGCAAAGGGTTAAATTTCACTAAATTTATTCACTGATCACTGTGATTTCGTGTTAAATGCGAAGAAACACACTATGATTAATATTCATAGATGTTGATTCTGTTGTAAGCTAGGCTGAATCAATATTCATAAATGAAACGGGTTAACTTGTGTCTGTGAAATTCAGAAAACTTTTCGCACCACAATTGAATGAAGCTCTTAAGAGAATACTTAACAAAATAAATGCATAAAAATAAATTTTACAATTAAATTCCGTTGATAAGTCATTTAGACATTATAATTGATTTCACTGTCCGATATATCATTGATACCTAGCCCGACTACATTACAGCCCCTGGAAAACTTTTTAAAGTCACTTTCCTTAAACAATGAATAGTCAGACCGAGTACAGCTGACAATTTATATGCAACCTAATTTTTAAAGAAAAATATAGTTTTTATATAAATTTTTACACTTGGCATATAATTATAAATGCCAACAAAAATTCTATAATGGAAATGCAGAAATTCTAGTCATGAAGTAAACAAACATCAAACACTGGGTTTAGGATCTTTGGGGGCGTTTAATACATCGACGACCGAGGTAATTATGGTCGTATTTATGGCATTAGCCCATGGTTGGGGTAGGGTGGGGGAGCCACCCGACGCTTATGTACTCCACGGCAAGGCATAGACCGATTACGGAAGACTGTTGCACATAGGGTTTGCGTTACAACTTTAACCTTTTTTTCATCAGGCCACAAATCGAATTGCAAAATTCGGACCACGTTGTTACACCTCCGTTACTAAAATCTATATTTGCTGTAAGTTTTATTGTAATTGATCCAGCCATTGCCGAGAAATTCGTTTTAATTTCATTCTCAGATTGGGCTGGTTACATAGGAAATATTACTCACACTCGGATCCCTGCGATTCAATTAATGTATTAGAATGGTATAGAATAAAGTTTTGTGATAGCCATTGCATACTAGTTTGTTTAAATCATGCAGAGGTTTTAACAAAACTTAACGCCACTTTCCAAAAATGAGACACGGTACAGTAGAAACATTATACTGCAATTAAAAATGAATATATGAAATATTTGGTGAGATATGAGTATTTTTATGAAATAGTTTTTAACTGCTCGAACGATACCAAACTTGGCTTATTATAATTTGGTAGTCAGCTATATAGGGCCACTTAAATGAAAGTGCCAGTCGAATATCGTAAAAATGCAGAAGGATTTTGGTGATAATTAGAATTGTAAAATGAAGTAATTTATTAAAAAAGTTGCAGGCTTTGCTCGATACGCTGGCTTGTTTCTCCAAATGAAGCTTGAATAAAAAAATATATATATATGTGAATTTGACATTGTGATTTACAGGAATATAGACCTTTACTTGGAATCTCCTCAACGTATTGCTGAAATGATACAAACGACATTGCGCTATTATATTTTCTAATGTATCAGACAAAATTTAGGCTATTAAGGACCAACGTGTTTAGTTGATTGTTTACAGTAGGATTTGGTAAAGAACATAAAGAACATAATGCAATATACCAAACCACCTCTGAAAAATTATCGAACTAACAATGAAATAAAAACCCGCCCATTAGAACTTTTTAAAAAGTCTAAACTTTTATAGTCGGGTTCATCTGATAATATAAATTTCCCCCATAATCCTATAACTAAGCAACGTATAGCGATATGGAATATTCTGAAAACTCCCTGAAAATTATCTAACTAACAGTGCACTTAGTGCATAAACTAACAGTGCATCGAAATCCATCCAGCAGAATCTTTTTAAAAAAGCTAATCTTTCATAATAGGTTTCATCTGATTAAAACACTTCCCCAATAATTCTATAAATAAGCAACGTAGAACATTATATATTGCATACTAAAACCTTCCGTGAAAAAATATCTAATCAACAATGGAAGTCCTATCAAAATTCCGGTATAATAGTCTGTATCTTCATATATCATATCATCTTCACTTCCATACAGCATATGCGGCATTCCTGTCACATTGAAACTTTTAATGACCATCATTGCAGGGAGAGATTTTTTTTTACTCAAGATTTGTAAAGAATTATTTACAAATTCGAGGATTTTCTGACATTAAAATGCTATAGTGCGCATGTCACACGAGGCTTTAACTTTTCTTTTTTACCAATTAAAAATTGGGGTGCGCATTGTACTCGTATAAAAGTGCAGATTATACATCAGTGAATACGGTAATATAAAAACAGTACTATTTTTCTATAAATGTGCATGAACAGTTCAAAATATATTTCTTCGAATAGAACAAATTAATAAGCTGCATCAAAGCTGTCGGGCAGTAAGATCTCAGAATCCCCTCGCTAATTTTAAAGTCATGGGTATATAATGCGTTATTATTTTTTAAATAGCTTCTGAGGAAATTAACATATTTAACTTGTTTCTTCCGTGTACTGTTCTTAAAAAAAATGTATATTTTTTCTTAGTTTTCAAAATATTTCTAAAATAAGTAATTAATTTTTTTGATGTGTTGAAATCTTAGTTACAGCTCGTCAGCTTTCAACACATAAAATACAGAGGGGTTATACTTTAAGTTACACTATTCAGATCAATCTGGAGCTCGTTCTTGTCGACGGATTTCGCTGAAACTTAGTATCATAGAAACGCGACAGAGTTTCTCGCCAAGCATATATGAAATAGCAATGCATCGAACCGTAAATGAAAGGAATTTCCGCCAATGGATGCCAAACGATTTTACAAAAAAATTTTTAGCACTCTGTCTAGTTTATTTTTTGCGGACGGGACAAAACATGTTTTTGACACATCTATATCTCGCGTTCTACTTATGATAGAAATAAATTTCTTGATTCTATGGAATGGGGCGTGCCAAGTGACTAAGAAATCAAAAGTAAAACAAAATCCAACGAATAGGTTTCCAGTAAATGCGATTTTAAAAGTGCTTTTTTTGCACGTTTTAAATCTTGTTCAAACCCAAAACTGTTGACAGGGCTACAGCAATGTGTAACTATCGGATTTTTTCGCGGTTTACGTTATTTGAATTGTTTTTATGAGTAGTTCAAACCTTTGTAAGTTTCATGTAAAAATATGAATTAGTTTTTGATTTATATCAGTTTAAAGTTATTGATTCCTATACTTAACATAGAGCAAAAAAATAATCTCATCAAAAAGTCACCTGTAAAAAATGCAGCCAAGTCTCGTAACTCATTTACCGTAAAAAGTACTGAGATCGTATAAAGCCAAGTTTAACTATCTTATTAACTCTGAAATTTTCATTCACAAATCAATCCTAGTCTCTACATCTTTAGTTAATTATTATTTTGTGACTTGGCCATTACTTAGCACGAGAATGTGATGTATATAGTTAGTCTTAATCAAATAATACTATAACATATTAAGGTGTAATAACTTCCCTGTGCGTATATAATTTGCTTTAGTTAAATTATCCCATCCCATCCCATAACATAGTAAGGTGTAATAACTTCCCTGTGTAATTGCCAAGTCACAAAATAATAATTAACTAAAGATGTAGAGACTAGGAGTGATTTTGTGAATGAAAATTTCAGAGTTAATAAGATAGTTAAACTTGGCTTTATACGATCTCAGTACTTTTTACGGTAAATGAGTTACGAGACTTGGCTGCATTTTTTACAGGTGACTTTTTGATGAGATTTCACTTCTTTTTGTAAGTAACCCTCCTTTTCTTGATTTTGGGTTCTTCTTGGAGATCATCCACTGATTTTCGCTAAGCCCACACTCTGTCCCTATTATTTACAGGTATCAAAAAATTGAAGCTTTAGTTTCGTTTGCAAAGTACTGTAGATAAAAAGAGATTTCAGGTTCCTAGGCAAGCACTAAATTATGGGAGGGGGAGTGTCAAAAGTACTCTCAATTGCTTCCAGGATATGCGCTATGCATCTGAGATATAACTCGCAGCCCTAGATACTTGATATTTAACATAAAAGAACTTTTTAGTATAAAAAGAAAGCCAAAATTAAAATTTCCGGAAATTTCCAATAAATCAAACTATATTCCTTTTTCGATGGTTTTTTTTTTCGTTTTTTTTAGACTTTTTTTTATTATTTACGGATTTTTTAATTTTTCCTTACTTTGTGTACAAAACCCTGGCTTTCTGCCAAATGTCAATCTTCTAGGACTACAAAATCGAATTATTTTCAAATTTTCGACTTTTTATGAATTTATAGATTTTTCGATTTTAATTCTAAGTTACCTGATTGTCATGCTAATATAGTAATTATTTGATCCGTCTTCTTAGGATCATTTAGGTTCAATTTAGAGATAAATCAAGTGAATCTTAGAGTCACCATGATTTTATTTAGAAAGGACTATCAAGCCATAACCAGCCAGTAATGTCGGGAGGGTAGGGGGAGCTGTGAAAATTTTTGTGGGGCTAACATCATTTAACAATCCATATTTCATATGTGAAGTAAATAGAGTACAACATGTGAAAGAAAACAAACCTGTCTATAAAGAAATCGCCTATATCGTAGCCAGTCTATAGCGGAACTTTTCTATAACGAAATTCGTAAACGAAAGAAAAGAAAACCATAATCCGGGGGAAATAACATAAAACAATTAGGGGCGTTGTACTAGCTAAATAGGATAATTATCTTATAACTAATGTTTCTAGCAGTACAAAATCAAATTGTTTTCGAATTTTCGATTTCTTAAACATATTTCGATTTTTCGATTTTATTTTCGAATTTTTTAATTGTTCCTTTTATTGAATAGTAAATACTACCTTTACACCAAGTTTTAAGTTTCTAAGACTACAAGATAAAAATATTTTCAATTTTTGATTTTTTCGCATTTTTTTTTTATAATTTTCTGGATTTTATAATTTTTTCTTATGTTGTATCCTTTATTACAAATTTTAAGTTTCTAGACCTACAAAATCGAATTATTTTAAAATTTCCGATCTTTTTTGATTTTTTAATTTTATTTTCGAATTTTATTGCGTTTTTATTTTAACTTGTTCTGAATCCCAAACACTATCTTTACCGCGAATTTTAAGTTTCTAAGGCCAAAAAATCAAATTATTTAATTTTTTTTTTCGAATTTTTGATTTTTTTTCGAGTTTTCTGGATTTTTTAATTTTTATTTATTTTGCATCCTAAATACCTTTATTCAGAATTCCAAGATTCTAGCGCAACAAAATTGGATTATTTGAAATTTTTCGATTTTTTTCGATTTTTCGATTTTATTTTCAATTTTTTTTGTGTGTGTTTTTGATGTTTTCTTTTTCTGAATTCTAAACACTACCTTCACACCAAATTTTAAGTTTTTAAGACTTCAAGATCGTGTTATTTTCAAATTTCAATTTTGTTCGATTTTTTTTAATTTTCGAATGTTTTTTTTTTAATTTTCCGGATTTTATATTTTTTCCTTTCTTTGTATCCTACCTTTATTCCAAATTTTCAGTTTCTGTGGCTGTGGGATATACCCAATCTTTTTGATGACGCGAGAGTGAGTGAGTGTGTGAGTGACAAAAAATCGAAACTTTGAGTTTATATATCGTCTGCACTAATTTATGGGTATTTTTGAATTATCCATATTTTTGAATTTTTCCTTATTTAGAATCTTAAATATTACCTTTATTCCAAATTTCAAGTTTCTAGCGCTATGAAATCGAATTATTTTCAAATTTTCCTTATTTTTCGATTTTTCCGATTTTTTTGTTTTATTTTCGAATTTTATTTGTTTTTTTATTTTAACTTATTCTGAATCCTAAACACTATCTTTACTGCGAATTTTAAGTTTCTAAGGCTAAAAGATCAAATTATTTTAATTTTTTCAATTTTTTTCGAATTTTTGAATTTTTTTTTTCAAATTTTCCAGAATTTTTAATTTTTCCTTATTTTGCATCCTAAATACTACCTTTATTCCGAATTCCAAGTTTCTAGCGCAACAAAATCGGATTATTTGAAATTTTTCGATTTTTTTCGATTTTCGATTTTTTCAATTTTGCTTTCGATTTTTTTGGTGTTTTTGATGTTTTCTTTTTCTGGATGATAAACACTACCTTCACACCGAATCTTAAGTTCCTAAGACTACAAGATCGTATTATTTTCAATTTTCAAGGAATTTGTTGAATTTTCGAATGTTTTTTTTTCGAATTTTCCGGATTTTATAATTTTTCCTTTCTTTGTATCCTAGACACTACCTTTTTTCCAAATGTCAAGTTTCTAGGGCTACGGGATCTACCTAATCTTTTTGATGACGCGTGAACGAGTGAGTGAGTGAGTGACAAAAAATCGAATGTTTGAGTTCATATATCGTCTGAACTAGAAAAGATAGAAAGTTTTAATTTTAAATTTTGGTCCTGTGTGCCAAATACTCTAGAAAAACGAAGTTTCAAATTTTTGGGATACTCCAGCGCGGAGATATGAGGGGGTCAAAAGTGCCCTGAGTTGCTTCCAGAAAAGTATGCTTACGGCTGTCCTCTCTCGACTTGGAGGAGGCACTGCCGTGCCTCCAGATCTAAAACAAACTATCCCCATCCTGTGGGATTTGTTTCTCAATGTTTTACTTTATTTAATGCAAAACATAGATTGCATCCGACAACTCATAAAAAAGTCCTCCGGCCTGTACCGGCAGGAAAAGGTAGCTTTCCTATATCTTCGTTTTAAAATTTTAGCTAATGTTACTCGAAAACAGCAAGTTAAAATGCAAAGAAACCGTTTACAAAAGATTCGTTTACACTGAATTTGAATAAGAAATTCGCCAAATTATTGAGCTATAGCCAAGTTGGCTTCATTTATGAAGACTTATTTTTGTCGCCAAATTTGGCGAGATTTCGCCAATTGTCGCCAAGTTTGGCGAGAATTTGGCGCTAATGGATATGAATATATAGTTTTATGCGTATGATTGGGAAAATGATTACAACAATGAAAGAAAGTAATTTGCGAGAAATCGCGTTCACTAAAACTTATAAATTTATATTAAAATCATTAAAATTACAGACATTACAATACACTTTCATAAAACATTAAAAACATATTAAAATTGGACGTCTCGGATTTACATGGAAAATCCCTCTTCAACAACAACATTTCACTTAGCGTAAATCATAGTTCAAAAATATCAACAAATAGAAAATGCAACGTATCAAAATTTCGAAGTCAAAGTTACAGTTATAATAACACGGAGTATTCATTCGGGATTGCACCTGCTTGACCATTATTGACCATAAATTTATCGTTGGTTTTTTGTAATGTGCTGTTTTGTTTCAAAATGTCAGCCACCCTAGAATTTCAAACTGCTCTATCTCAGCCAATTTTTAAGATAGAGGTAAAACAAAAAATGCTCTGGAATCCTTGTATCAAGTCCTAAAACCTAATTAAAAAATAAACTTGATTTTTTAACTTTTTTGTATATTTATTTTAGTTTTAAAATTTTCCGTGACCGCCATCTTGAAACAAGATGGCGGACCAAGCTGGCCAACGAACTCGGTCGAGGCATTGGTGAGCTTAATACACACAATTAGTTTCATCCAAATTAATTTATAAATACGAGCGTTATCGTATCAAATTATTTTCATTTTTTCAATTTTTTTCGATTTTTTTTATTTTTTTTTCGAATTTTCTGGATTTTTTTAATTTTCCTTTTTCTGTATCCTAAATACTACCTTTATTCCTAATTTGAATTTTCTAGCGCAACAAAATCGGATTGTCTTCAAATTATCGGTTTTTTTCAATTTCTTCGATTTTTTCAATTTTGCTTTCGATTTTTTTGGTGTTTTTGATGTTTTCTTTTTCTGGATGTTAAACACTACCTTCACACCAAATCTTAAGTTTCCAAGACTACAAGATCGTATTATATTCAATTTTCAATTTTGATGGAATTTGTTGCATTTTCGAATGTTTTTTTTCGAATTTTCTTGATTTTATAATTTTTCCTTTCTTTGTATCCTAAACACTACCTTTTTTCCAAATGTCAAGTTTCTGGGGCTACGGGATCTACCCAATCTTTTTGATGACGCGTGAACGAGTGAGTAAGGAGTGACAAAAAATCGAATGTTTGAGTTCATATATCGCCTGAACTAGAAAAGACAGAAAGTTGTAATTTTAAATTTTGGTCCTGTGGGCCAAATACTCTCTATAATTCAAGTTTAAAATTTTTTGGATACTCCAGCGCGGAGATATGGGGGGGTCAAAAGTGCCCTGAGTTGCTTCCAGAAAAGTATGCTTACGGCTGTCCTCTCTCGACTTGGCGGAGGCACTGCCGTGCCTCCAGATAAATGACCCAACTCTTTTAGGAATGGTCGTATACACATGATATTAAGATATGTTATTACACTCGACCCAAGTAAGCTTCCTATTATAAAAAAGTAGTAACATTTAAGGTTCGTTTGCAGGGTCTCACAAAAGATCTTTTGATATAGGGCTAAAGAGTTGTGTAGTTATCCGATTTTTACGCGGTTTGCAGCATTTGAATTGTTTTTATGAGTAGTGCAAATTTTTTATATTTCGTGTAAAAATATGAATTAGTTTTTTATGTATACGATTTTAAAGTGATTTCTTCCTATACTTAAGATGAAGCAAAGAAATAATAAACGATCTAACTCTTTTCAAAAAGAACGTATGCGCTTGATATTAAAATATGTTACTACGAACGACCTAATTTAGCTTCCTATTGTAAAACAGAATTGTAGAGTTTAGTGTTCGTTTACAGGAGAACTCAAAGGATTTTTTAATATGACTAAATGGTTGTGTAATTAGCGAATTTTTACGTTGAAGTACTTGATTCCTGTACTTAACACAGAGGAAAAAAACATTATTAAATAACATAGCTTTTGTCAAAGTGGCTATATACACAAGATATTCAAATATGTTACTACATCCGATTCATTTAATCTCTCTATTGTAAAGCGGCATTGAACCATATACGTTTCGTTTACAGGCTCTCTTAGAAGATCTTGATTACATTACAACCAATATATATTTACTCAGTGAGATGTATTTTAATGATTTTATACTGTTTCAATCTCTGTAAGGTTTTATTATCTTGCTTTAAAATTTAATACGGGTTCATTTTGTCCGCCTGAAAGCTCATCGATCTTAAGCTCTAAATCTAATAAAATATAGTATTTTCATCGATTAAAAAAACTGTGTTTATCTATAAATATATAATTCTAGCGTATTAGGAATTGATTCAAATAGCGAATACAAAATTCCAACTTTACCTTCATGCGCTGAGTAATAGAATGTAAAAATGTTGCTACCCCAAGATTAGAAGTTTTGCGTTTAAATATTTGCCGTTCATCGAATCTCCGGCTATGACGAACTTAAAATGCTCTAAAAACGGACCAAGAGAACAATGAAAAGGAAATAACTTCTTAAATTCCCCATAAAAATTAAAAGTGCTAAATTTCGTATACAATAGGTGATCGGTAACGAACTGTTCGGTTTACGAACAAATCCGTTAACGAACACTTTCACGGGAAATTTTTATGTTCGGATAACCAACATTTTCGAAAGATTGTTCGGAGAACAAACACCTCACGAAACAAACCCATGATGAAGCAATGCCGTGTTTCATGTTTGCCGAGCTATACTTATTGCCTCTATTGTCGACTTAGAGAACATTTTAACAGTTGCATACATATGTCCTAATTAATTCATGGACTGCCGGAGATTGGGGACCTTTATTTTGGGATCCCCGAATTGGAATGGACAGACTAGAAACATTAATTTTGCATTTTGTGTCTTTATGTATTTTGTGCATTTAGTAAATATAGTCCTGTTTGGTTTAATCACGCGCCTTTTTAAAATCTAATTTAAAGCTGTATGAATTATCAGATAAAAAATTTTAATAAAATTTTACATCTTTTTATACAGTTCATTATGTAAACGCTTTTGTCTTTGCGGTATATTTACAAAATCCCACAAAATTTTGGAATACATGTCATCCTACGAACAGTTTCTATTTTCAAATCACTTTAATAGTTTTTATACTTTTGCAAATGTTGCGATTCTTATATTTTTCCGATTATCGAAAAGTTGAGTTAAAAACTTAACAAAAAAAAAACTTTTAAGATGCTCAGTAATTTTCAAAAACAATATTTAATATATTAGTATAAAAATCCCTGTGAATTACAATGGTTCGTAAAAAAAAAATGATTATTCTCGGTAAAGTATGCTCCATAAACTTGTTATTATAATTGACCGAAAAAAAGTGCTTGTTATTTTTCCTCATTTTTCTGAAACTGCAGTATTTTAATTAGTTCTGTAAAATTTTCTAATTTTTTGTTTTTTGAATGTATATAAACGAAAGAGTAATATATATATATATATATATATATATATATTTTATAAAAGGAAAATAAACATGTCATAAGTAATCTGATGAATACAATGGGAAAGGGGTGGTAAATGGGGTAAGGAAATTAATATAAAAGTTTCCCCGTTGCTATGGTAGCGACATGTATATTGGAATAAGTCAGACAATAAATTGTATAATTCTGTTTATAGCATCACTAATTTTTTTTGCCCTTTCATCTTTCTTTTATCTTTTATTTTCTGAATAAAAATGGAATCTATATAACTGAAATTAAACACCTTACAAAAAGGAGTGATATCTCATCAAAAACAACTCGTTGTAAATGATCCCGCCAAGCCACAAACTTAAAGCATCAGTCATAAAAAGAAGTGATATCACATAAAAAGAAGCGATGTAGAAGTGCATACTCCGTGTCCCGTATAAAAATCAATCACCACTCATAATGTTTCCAAAGGACTCGGAGTGAGGTACAGTATGTTAAAACTGCTTGGCGACCTGCAGGCTTTTATAATATATGCAGTATATCAATTTTGAAAATCAAAAAATAAATTTTTAATTTTTGTTATATCACTTTTAGAAATATTTTTGTATGCGAAATTGACAGAACAGTTTTTTTTATATGTATGCGATTCCGCACGCTAGAATGACTGCAATATTTCTCAATTTAGTTAACGTTTATTATAAGATGCATTGTTATTAATATGCGTTTGATCATTATTTAAATATATATATATATATTACAAACTCAAAATCTTTACGTGTTTAATTAAAAAATCCTCTTCGTAAGAGTGGTGTTTCTAGTCTAAATTATGGGTAAGTAAAGTCAACAAATTGATTTTTCAAGCTCATAAATAAGAAAGGACATACAAACACAGAAGCTTCAGCTTTTTTACACAGTGGCTAAGAGGTTCTGCTCTCAAAGCTGGTAGACGGGAGGTGCTGGGTTCAAACCCCTGTCGCGCTCGTCGTCCTAACTGTTCGGAGTTTTCCGTGGTTTTCTTCTAACCTTGCCGTAAATACGGGTTAGGATCCCTTAAAAAAACCCCAACGGAGGGCACTCCCCCCAGGGCCTATATCCCTCGTGTTGATAATTGGCCGTCATAAATCAACCCAACCAAACTCAAATTTTTACATATTTATGGGAGCAAATAAATAAAATAAAATAAAAATAATATAGTCATATGTAATTGCAGGAAACACAAACATTATAAAATCCTGCAGGTCACCAAGCAGTTTTCACATACTGTACCTCACTCCGAGTCCTTTGGAAACATTGAGTGGTGATAGATTTTTACACGGGACTCGGAGTATGCACTTCTATATCGCTTCTTTTTGTGTGATATCACTTCTTTAATTGACTGAAGTTTTAGGTTTGTGGCTTGGCGGGATCATTTACAACGAGTTGTTTTTGATGAGATATAATTTTTTATGCGTTTTTAACATTTTTTCACGTTTTGGACGTTTTATATATATATATATAAACTCGGTTTGTGGCGTCAGGTGCCGCCATCCGAAAAATCTAGAAGAGACCACGCCACTTTTTCCGGTCAAGGGTCCTTCTGATTTACAACGAGCGGGATCATTTACAACGAGTTGTTTTTGATAAGATAAAGGTTATGCGGATCACGGGGTAGAGAAATAGCCAATGGAAAAATAGTTCAAATTTCGACCACCAGGTGAAAAGATGGCGCTTAAAGAACCGAAAACATAAAACTTTATTTAATCACAGCATTTGTCCAATGCTATTTCCATTTGAGTGAAGAACATGTTAAAAGCATGTCAATAATATGTTCAACTGAATCACTAAGTCAGGAATTTGAGTGACATGGCGTGTTATGCTTGCTTCCTCTTGAACATGTTTTAATACCCCTCGAACATATCATTGACACAAATGGAATGCACACTGAACAAATGCTGTGATTAAATAAAGTTTTATGTTTCCAATTTGCGTTTCCGGTCTTTTATGCGCCATCTTTTCACCTGGTGGTCCAAATTTGAACAATTTTTATTGAATATTTCTCTTCCCCATGGTCTATATAACCTAAGGTCCGTCTCAAAAGTTTAAGCCCAAGCATATAATGTCGATTTTTAAATAATAATAAAAAGTTAGAACAAGTAGCATTTTTTAATTTGCGGATTTCGCAACTTCATTTAAATAAATGATATTAACAGTAGAAAAAATAAATTACATAATTGTAAAAATATTAATTAAATATATTATCAAACGAAACTGTCTCAAAAGTTTATGCGCAATGACAGAAACAGGTATATTTATCATTTTTACAAAATTGTTACATACAAATTATTTTTCCTGGATTTAGGATTACTTCAAATAAACGTGCGTCCATCAAAGTTATTAGTTTTTGTAGGGTCTGTGCTCGCAAAGAGTACAATGCTTTCTCAATGGCCTCTTTGAGTTTTTCAAGAGAGTCAACTGCTTTCCATTGCTGTAAAAATTACGGATTAAAATTCCCCAGACATTCTCAAATGGGTTTATATCAGGACTAAGCTGGTCAGTCAAGAATTTTGACATTTTTGTGTGAGAGTCACAGATTTGTAGAATGTTATATGTGGAATGAGGTATTATGTTGTTGAAGGATCCATTCTCAACCCCCAAAATGTGACCGAATGGAAGCAAATGTTGGTTCGGCGTTTCTTGATATTTTTGGGGATTTCGTCTTCCTTTTGGAAAAACCAGAGAGGTTTAGCTGTTGAAGCCGAACGCCCCCCCCCCCCCCAGACTTACAGCATAGCTACCTGCTGTAGAATGTCCTTAGTTCCATTCGTAGATCATGTCAATACGTGTTCCACCCATCACGGCCCTCAAAGCTGTATTTTTTTCTCATCACAGAATAAAACAGTAAGCCACTTGTCCCGTAGGACATGTGTTTTTTAGCCCAGTTCATTCTTGCTTGTTTGTGGTGTAGTTTGAGAAACGGTTTGCGAGCATTTTTCTTTCTTATGATGTAATCATATTCCTTAATACGTCTATGTGCAGCACCTTTGTACACCTGTACACCAAGATTATTTTTAATTTGCTGTATGGACAAATTTTGTTTCGACACCAATCTACGTATACTCCGATCCATCTGAACAGTCGTCATTCGTGATCATCCACAACTTGTTTTTCGGTTGAAATTATCATTTCTAGAGAGTACTTTATATATACCTTGCTTTGATTGATTTAAAATTTTTAGCAATTTCAGGAACAGTTTTATTTTGCGATTTCCATTTAAAAACTTTTAAAATCTCCCTTTTGTGAATTCTTTATCCTTCAACATTTTTAAAATTAGTGGAAATAATTTCCCCACTTTTATAGTTTTAAAAAATTGGAATGCGATGTCATACAACTTCATTACATCCGTCCAATCCCGTGTTTCTATAAAAATTTACATAAAGTGCTTAAGCTTTTGAGACAATGTTTCTTCAAGAAAAAAAGTAAATTAAATAAAAAATTATGTAATTTTTATTTTAACCAACCAAAATTGCTTATTTGATTTAACTTGGATTAAATATCGAGTATTTACTGTAAACTGGCTTCATATATTTTTTTCTTCCAATTTTTTAACTAGATTTGCGGAGTGCTTATTTTTAAGACGGACTATATATACCAACTTTCAACAAAATCCGTCAACCACAACGAAATCCAGATTGATCTGAGTAATGTAACTTTAATTATATACATCCGGCATTAAATTAAGCATTTATTTTAGAAATATTTTAAGAACTAAATAAAAGATAGGCCTCATTTAGAAAGAGAACACAGAAAAAATAAGTTAAAAATATTAGTTTCCTCGTGAGATATTTTACATATACGAGAATTCACTCTTACGCGTAAAGGTTTTAACACCAGTGAACCCGTACGAGGATTTCGAACTGCAATATAATATTTTTATAGCAATATCTAATATTTCTGAGATGCAGGTTTAAATTTTTAAAGAAAAATTAAGGATAAAAATATATGAAAAAAAATTAGCGAAGCCAGAATATTATCTCATTTATTCCATCAAAGTTAAAATGAAAACTAATCAAAGTTAGCAAAAGGCACTCGCGAGAAAAAAATTAACAATCCTATTTTAACTGCATTAGAGGATGACCTCACTCTGCTGCGGGAAAACTGAGAAAAACCTTTCATATCTTTTAAGAAAAAATGCTTATTTAAATTTTAATTAACTGCAATGTTACTTCGATCGATCGATGGTGTATTTTTCTTCTAAACATTTCAATTCTCCTTTTTAAACATAAATGTAAAATAAACCCGTGCTCCGGCATCACACTTTATACTTCTAGTTATTACATATTCCACTATGCATAATGTATTACGTAAATAATGTACTCTTATTACGTATGCCACGGTTGTACTATTTATTTATTTTTTTATAATCATTGTCGAGCATCACATAATGCGGTATTTTAGTTTTGTGACAACACTAATTTGAGGAAAACTTTTTATTTATTAATGAAAACAATACCGATTTAATTTTTAATTAACAGCAATTTTTAATAAAAAAATATGTTTTAAAGAAAAGTAAGTGTATTATGTCAGAAGCCTGTTTAAAATCCTTTCATATGGTATCTCATTTATCGTTCTGTGTTTTGTATTTGCTTTGAAAAAGAGATGTTGACAACAGAAATAATATATATGAATGACTAGCGAGGAGGAACTGAGATCTCACTGATCAAAGCCTTAACTCTATAAACAATTTAAAAAATTGCAAAAAGCATGAATATTATCTACATTTTTACGACTAAAATAACAACAAAAAATCAAATTCTTTTAAAAATTTTAAAAGCTGATGAAAACATCAATAAAAAATAAAACATTAGGGTTTTTTCTAAGTAAAACATAAGTAAAAATAGAGATCTTTTACAAGTTTGTGAACTTTTAAGTATTAATGCGGAAATATTTACTTACTTAAACGACATGATCAATGTACAAAAAGTCGTTTTTATAACATTATTTTACACATGAACTAATGTTTCTAAAATAAACATAGTAAAATTTTTTCTTTAATCTTGAGGGAATGAAGAAAGTTCCAAATCTTGTCGTTTAATCGATATCCTGTAAATTAATCTAGTGGCGTATTTCGTAATTGGATTAGACTGAACTAAGTTATTAGTAACCACTCATGATTATTTTCCTTTAATTACGAAAGTTCTTGATCCCCACGCATTTTTTCCAGAACGTAATTTCATAATAATATTACTAACATAATTATAATATTATACTCTGTTTTCTCTTTTCCTTTCAGATTATTTTATATTGTATAAAAGTGTTTTGAACGCTACAAAATAAAAACATTCAGCCGTTCACAAAATTGTTGTAATTAAAAGAGATCAAGCGGTTGGTAGAATCTATTTCTTTTGTGTTGCGAAGTTTAATCTTGCATAAATAATTTCTAAAAAATGATACCTATTTTCTTAAAAAAAAAAAAAAAAAAAAAAAAAAAAAAAAGCTATTTTTTTCACATTTAATAAAAAATTATTTTTATATTACTTTCTAATTTACTTTTACTTTACTTTCTAATTTACTTTTACTTTACTTTCTAATTTACTTTTACTTTACTTTCTAATTTATATTTATTTATATAACTGGGGGGTTATGCCCCCTAGTTATATAGTTATATAAATATACTGTCGCCAACCCCCGTTCTGACACCGCAAACACTAAAAACACGGTAATTTGATCGGCTCTAAAACGATTACGGAACATTGAATTATAATTAAACGACCAGTGGCGATCTCTTATTTCCATTTGTTTTCCTTTGACTGAGTTATTTTAATTCCAAAGCAACTGCTGTTGAAACCGTTGACAACTGTTTTAGTGATTGACTAAACAAGATCAATTAAACATTTGAAAATCAGCTTGTACAAATGGCCAAGTAAATAATGTCACAGCGTCGGGGAATATTATAGCGATAGCATAAGAAAATTGGGTACTTTTCGGTTAGCCGGGCGCCAGTAATATACATACATGTATATACACACAAACACACACATATCTACATATACATATATATACATACGCATATATATGCATATATGGATGGATATATATACAAATTTATGTATATACATATGTATTTAGATATGTACATAAATCACTGGCGCCTGGCTAACCAAAAAGTACCGAAAATTGTTTTCAAGAAAGAAGTTTTTAACTTACCGTTTCAAATATGACGTAATTTTCACCAAAGTTTTCTTAAAATTATTAAACGTAAAAATATAGTTTTTAATTGAAGGGAAATATTATTATTTACGCTGTTTTAAAATTTGCAGCAATAGGTAAGATATTTTGTCGAAATAATTGAATCTCTCGTGTTAATATATTTTTAGATTGAAACTGTTTGGAAATACTGTTATTTGAGCGTTTTAAATATGGCTTAAGTTCCCCATTTAATGCTTTGAACGCGTAATAATTCAATTTATAGATAAATGCAATATTTTATTTTATAGAGCGACGAACACTGTGTTTTTTGGCCTTTTTAAAATTCAAAATGATTTTGTTAATTATTATTTTCAAGTTTTATTTCTCTTTTTAATATTCACGCGAAAGTACATTTTTATGACGTAATTTTCTCCATTTACTGCTTGTAATGCATGATCATTTAATTATTAATTTAAAGTTGTATATATGTTTTTAATAGTCACGTGTAAATACATTTTTTTAATTAAAAGGGAATAATTTATGTGCGCTTTCTCTCAAATTGGCAATGATTTAAATAGATACATTTTCCGAAGTATGAAATAAATCTGAATTGAAGAGAAAATTTGAATAAAGAATAAAAAAAAATATTCTCAAAAGATTAGTCAAATAAAAAAAATAATTACACAATGCACACCACAAGCTTATCAACTATATCCTTTCAAAATATTATTAAATTCCTATGCATAGTTTCCGTTCCTATAAAACATTTTTAACAGAACTATTTTGGCCGATTTCAACATTAAATATCTCTTAAAATAATTCTTCGATTTAAAAACTGTCTACGTATAGGTACTACTAAAGGAAAAGAAAATCGCCAAAAAATCAAAAATCGCTGTACGATCTTCAAATAAATTTTATTGAAAAGAGTATAAAATTTACTATACTGGGCTAAAAGATTGGAACAGAATTCCGGTTACTAATGTGGGGAAATCGCAGCGGAACGTCGAAAAATACTAAAAATCGCATTTTTAAAATCATGATTTTTTATCTGTACAGAGTTGTCAATTTTCTCCACGCTAAAAAGAGAAAACAAATGACGATTCCGAGCTAACCTGAGGCTGAAATGGAAGCGCAACCACCGAACCAATCAAGCATTCTGGCAAAATTTCTCAGTGTCGAAGGAAAAAATTCGCCAAAAATTCAAATATTGCTGTACGAATTTCGCATAAACTTTATTGAAAAGAGGATTAAATTTACTATATTGGCCTAAAAGATTGGAACCGGATTCCCCTTACTAATGTGGAAATATTGAAATATTGCAGAGAAACATGAAAATACACTAAAAATTGCATTAAAAATTAAATAAAAAAAATATATTAAAAAATTCCAGAATCTGGCTTCGAGGTGCAAAACTACATGCATAGAGGTACCTTCCCACCAAAGTTTGTAGCTCTGCGTGCAGCGGTCTCTTCGGAACACAACAGACAAACACACAGATACACACACGCACAAACTTTCATCTTTATCATAGTTGGAGATTAAGTTTGGTAGTAACATGATTTGATTCTCGATGTGTAAGTCATACTTCCGCTTTTCTATTCTTGTCAAATTTTCTTCTATACCTTCATATAATAACAGGTGGAAAAATTAGGTGGAATTTGTATTAATTCAAATTTTGAAACATAAATCATTAAATGCAAATAATATCATGATATAAGTAATTTCCTTTACTGATACAAAGTAACAAGCAAGCGCTATTAATTACCCAGATAATGTAAAAACATCCTGAACATTTTCATTACCGTAATGTATTTGGTCAGATTAAGCCTCTGAGGGATAGCGTTATCTTCTCTTGATTAATTAGTGTTCTCAGGTTACCTTTTATAATAAATTATTTCTTTCCAAAATTATTGTTTCCAAGAAAAGTCAGAATATTATCAGTTTTGCAAAGTGCAGTTTACAATTTTTGATTTTCTTCTTCCAAAATTTTAGTGCGAAAGGTGTTTTTTAATGTTTTCTATCTTTACAAGAAAAAAGTATTGTATTCATGAAAAGTTTCGACTTCCGGTTTTCTCCGAATTTATACGTTTTAGAAAGTCCTGAACACGATTTGACTGTTTTAGAAAATGTCTGTCTGTGAGTCTGTCTGTCTGTCTATGAGTTTGTCCGTCTCTGTGTCTGTCTGAATGCGACAAAACTTTTGTGGGCTCTCTATCTCAAGAACTAAAGCACGGGTTTTACTAAAACTGTCTATTAAGTTAGTCCCTGATAAAATTTGAGGCTATTATATCTTTACATTAATCGCCTAACAGGTGGCGCTGCTATGCTACATTTTTCAAGATTTTCAGTATAGCTATATCTAAACACCTAATGCACATAATTTTTCCTAACTACAGATTCTGTTAGATCTTGACATAATTTCGATGATCACGTTTTGTTGTAAACAGAGACCAACAGGTGGCGCTGCTATACAACTTTTTTCATGATTTTTACCACGGAGTAAAATAGCTCTATCTCAAGAACTAATGCACGAAATTTAATAAAACTTTAGATTATAATTAGACCTTGATATAAATTGGTGCTGATTAGTTTTTGGTGTAAATCGTCCAACAGGTGACACTGCTATTCTACATTTTTCAAGATTTCCTTTACAGCTCTATCTCAAGAACTAATGAACAAATATTAATCAAACTTCAGACTCAGTTTGTCGTTGACATAGGCTGATTCTGGTTAGGTTTTGGTGTATACCGCCTAGCAGGTATTATTCATTATTCTGCATTATTCACGATTTTCAAGATATCTATATCCCAAGAACTAATACGCTGATTTTCATCAAACTTCAGATTCAGTTAGACGTAATTTTCAGGTAACTCGATTTTTATGCATTTAATCAAGGAAGCAAAACAAGCAGGGTGTTAGAAAAACTTGGCATGTTTCAGAAATTGATATAAGTGGAGTACTACTTTGTGACGCTTGCCATTTTATGGTCCCCCCACTGTCCGCAGTCACGACCATTGTATTTTTGATTCTTTCTGCAAGTAACTGATTGAGCTTTGAAATGGAGTTTTTATTAGTACACTTCTAGTTACTTCTCTGGAACCTAGACACCCCCCCCTCCAAAAAAAATTATGAAGACATAGATTTGGATAATAGCGATAAGTTTCAGTATCTTATACAATCGGTAGACCCTGGAATGAGCGCTAGTCATTTGTTATAAATTTATTGAATCACTCCAGTAAATTACCCGAAATATTAAGAGGCAGATCAGGAACTTTTTGCGAACAAAGATGTACTGACTGACGTATATGTCCCACAATTTTCTCAAATTGGCGCCCGAACAGGGACGAATAAACAACAATGTTGAATTATTGAGTTGTTTTTATATGCTACACATTGTTTTCATATAGTACATTTCCTGCAGCACTTATATCCTACAGTATGAACAGATTAAAGAAAAAAACTACTCTCTTCTTATCTCCTATGTTCCAAAAACCATTCTGCATCCGTGCTGGATATTTTTCGTTCAATGAAACGCGTAGTTATTGTAATTTATTGACTTTACACCAAAAATACCTTTAGCATGGCTGCCAACTTTTATGCTTTTATAATACCACTAAAATTTAAAAGCTTTTTTTCCTTATATAATAAAAAAATTTGCCGGGTAAAAGCTTTTACTAGTCATGCTGTGCATTTTAATACTTGTAAATTATTGATTTTTTTGCATACAATAGCTGAGGTCGACGTCTAACAGGTCTGGGTTAGTTTTTACTTTATTTGAGAAATTAAAAACAAGTTGGAAATTGTACGTCAAACGTTACAAACGAGGTGCGTTCGTACGCACGTTTTAGAATTAAATTCATGATATCCCGTGCGTAGAACGGGTTAAACAGCTAGTTAATTATATATTTTATGACACTGTTCATACAAATATCTTAACTAGTTATATAAATATTCAGAGATATATGTATCAGCTAGTTATATAAATATTAAGATCTTGATGATTTTTAGGTGCGTTCGTAATTATATAAATACGTAGCACCTATAGTCGTCGTTTGGTCCGTCCGTCTGTCCGTCCGTCTGTCTGTCTGTCCGTCTGTCTGTCTGTCCGCATATAACAACGCAAAAACTACCCAACCAAATGGTTTGCAATTTAAAATATATTATCTTTGCATAAATTTGTCGAGACATTTCAAATTTTATCAAAATCGAATCAAAACTTTAGGAGATATTAATAAAAATATTTATTAAGAAATTTGATTTTTTTTTTAAATCGGTGCTTTTTTGTTATAGGAGCTTCCGAAGTTTAATCGTCAAGCGACCGAGATACTTATTTTATGACAGAAATTAATCTGCAGACGATATAATTCATTTCACAGAATTAAAAATCATCAAGATCTGAATATTTATATAACTAGCTGATACATATATATCTGAATATTTATATAACTAGTTAAGATATTTGTATGAACAGTGTCATAAAATATATACTTAACTAGCTGTTTAACCCGTTCTACGCACGGGATATCATGAATTTAATTCTAAAACGTGCGTACGAACGCACCTCGTTTGTAACGTTTGACGTACAATTTCCAACTTGTTAATTCTGTGAAATGAATTATATCGTCTGCAGATTAATTTCTGTCATAAAATAAGTATCACGGTCGCTTGACGATTAAACTTCGGAAGCTCCTATAACAAAAAAGCACCGATTTAAAAAAAAATCAAATTTCTTAATAAATATTTTTATTAATATCTCCTAAAGTTTTGATTCGATTTTAATAAAATTTGAAATGTCTCGACAAAATTCTGCAAAGATAATATATTTTAAATTGCAAACCATTTGGTTGGGTAGTTTTTGCGTTGTTATATGCGGACAGACAGACAGACATACGGACGGACAGACGGACGAACCAAACGACGACTATAGGTGCTACGTATTTATATAATTACGAACTCACCTAAAAATTAAACTGATTTTGGTTGCAGTTATTTTTAATGAGGCTACTTTTACTTTCGGAGCCGGTCCCGAAAATAAAAGTAAATTTAGATAAAAAAATCTGCAATCAAAATTGAAAAAGTCAAAACTAGCCGAATTAGAGATCGATGTCCGCTATCCTATGCCAAAGAAATCATAGAAAATATTAAAATCCAAGTGAGAAATTCGACAGAACTTGACAGAATTGAAATTATAGCAAATGAGAATGGTTTTTCAGAGAAGTTAGTCAATAAGTTAATTTATCAATATGAATATCAGGATAACAAACAGCAAGAATGAACAGGAAAACCAACTAAATTTTACAAAATTCAATATATTCCGAAACTTTTTAAGAAATTAAAATATAATTTAAAGAAATATGAAATAACTTTGATAGCATTCTCTCCAGTTAAATTGAAAGCGTTACTACATAAGAAGATTGATCCCATACCAATAGAATATTTAGCAGGAATTTATAGAATCCCAGTTACTATAGAAATAATTGAAAATAGGATGAAATGTTATAAAGTGGAAGACTACATTGGTATGACTTTAAGAAAATTTAAAATTCGGTTAAAAGAACATATTGCAGATATCAAATACAATAGAAGTAAAACGGCACTTTCCATATAAGGACAAGAGCAGTCGATTAAAATAGATTTTGATAAAGCTAAAATAATTAAATCCACATCCTCCTTTCATCAAGCAATAATAAATGAATCCATAGAAATTTTAACCAGGAAAGTTAAACATGCAATTATTCGGTATCTTACAACATCCCTAAATTGTGGTACAAACTTTTACAGATTGTTCAAGATTGAATAAGATTGGCACATCCTTCCCAATACTTCCCAACCCTAGTGACCTGTTTGTAATGGTTTGACCATTCTTCAACAGAAAACGATGTTTTTACTAGTTTTAGACTATTTGTTTTGTGTGTGTCTGCGTGTTAGTTTTATAACCCTGCTGATGAGCTAAGTTTGCTCGAAAGCGCTAGGTTTTTATCATTGTGAAATACAGTTATGTATGTTTGAAAAACACCTTAAGTAAAGTTTTATTAAATGATAAATATATGTTTTGTGACATTTGTGTTGTTTTAAATAATAATTATAGTACAAAGATTGTACATATTGATTCAAATTGATATAGTACATATTGATTCAAATGAGTGTTGTTTTTTCATGGCTCAAGTTTATTTTGCTTATATCAACTAATGTTAAGAAATTACAAGTTCCCATCTCATGTGCTTTTCAATTTATCAAATGAGTCAATAATGTTTTTTCAGACATATTATACATGAAACATTTAGCCGGCTTTCAAAAAACTACTTTCTAGCTTTTCTATCAAAATAATTAATTGCTATGATCTACTCTCAAATAAAATTGCAATAATTTTATTAAATTTTCCTAATAAGTAAGATAATAATTTCATTATAGCGCACACTTGGAACATTTTGAAAAGTAGTCGGAAGTGCCAATCCCAAAACTTTCCTCTATCTCATACACGTTAATATTTCAAAATAACAGAATATGAAGTTTAATAAAATGCCGTACATTAATTCTTGAGATACGACTATCGCTAAAATCGTATATATCCTACAAAACCTAGCATAGAAACGCCACCTGTAAGGCTATTTACACCGAAACCTAATAAGCAACAACTTATGTCAGCGTCTAACTAAATCTGAAGTTTGATGGAAATCCATGCATTAGTTCTTGAAATATAGCTATCATGAAAATCATGAATAATGCAGCATATCAGCGCCACCTGTTGGCTATTTCCACCAAAAACAAATCAGCACTAACTTATATCAATGTCTAACGGAATTCAAAGTTTTATTAAATTCCATGTATTAGTTCTTGAGCTATGATTATCTCTAAAGTCGTGTAAATCCTGAAATATGCAGCATAGCAGAGATTTGAGAGATTTACTCCAACACCTAATAAATAACTACTTATATCAACGTCTAACTGAATCTGAGTTTTGTAGAAAAATCCGTGGATTAGTTCTTGAGATGTAGCTATATTGAAAATCGTAAATAATGCAGCATAGCAGCGCCACCTGTTGGGCGATCTACACGAAAAACTAATCAGCACCAATTTATATCAAGGTTTAACTAACGTTTTATTGAATTCTGTGTTTGAGATAGAGTACCCACAAAATTTGTGTCAAATACATACACACAGACAGACTCTTTCTAAAAACAGTTAAATCTTGTTAAAGACTTTCTAAAACATATAAATCCGTCGAAAACCAGAAGTCCAAAATTTTCATGAATCCAATACTTTCTTCTTGTAAGGATAGAAGAAAGTAAAAATACTGATGATTCTCTATGTGTATTTTTAATTTGAAAATTAAATTATTATTCTTTTTTTTAAAATAATGGCTATATAAATGGTTCAATGTGCAGAGTAGAACATTTTTGAGTAGTGTTTACCCAACCTGTGCAACGGAAGCTTATTGATCACAGAACAGAACTTTTTTATATTTCATTATGTCGCCAATCAGCGATAAATATCCAAATATCGCAATTTCCATTCTTTGTTTTCAGTTTTTAGGCGTATAACTCACGCAAAAAAATGAATAAATAAATAAACAAACAATTATACCTACATGAGAAGAAAATTCCCTTTTTTCTTTTACAAAATTTTTTGAGTATGCGCTGATGGAGAATTTCCTTGTAAATGATAGAAGAAATGTTTATTAAATAAAGCCGTATAGTTTCAAAATACAAAAAAATATTTTTTCTTTATATTAATATTTAATGCTTGAACAACTACTGTTTCTGCGAATTAGTAATTTTGTTCTTTAATATGGCGGTACAAAGAAAGAAAGAAAGAAAACAAAATACCCAGTTCATTCTAAATGTTCAAGTCAAAGATAATGTGTTTATTAATTCGATTAGGATTAAGTATGTTATTAAGATGTTGTTACCAGTGTTTATCCATAATTACAGAGCATTTTTCTCGAAGTTTTGTGCTGGAACATAATTCGATAATTATATTACTAAAACTACAATAACATTTTAGAAATTTGTTCTTGGTAGATTTTTTTTTTTTTTTACATAACTTAATTTCACGTAAAATATTTGAACAAACGATTTAGTCAATGAAAAATACAGGATGATCATATATTAAATATGCAAGAAAAATATTTTATTATGCGTAGGTATATACCCAATCATGAGAGTATCTATGAATGTAAGTTAGTGAATCACAGGAAGCTGATGGTAGTTTGAATTGCATTAAACAATTCTCTGTTTTTTTTTCTCTTAAAATGACGTTTAAATCATGTTTCTATGTTAAAACAGGATATATTATATTTATTGTTTACAAAAATCTAGCTCTCAAGTAGTGGTTGTTATGGAAAATTTTGCGCATTTCTGCGTGATGGGTTTTTTCACCATTTCTTATCTTTAAATTCTTATAAGTCAAGAACCGTCAAAGATAAATGGTTCAAACTTGTAACAAGTCTTTTACAATTATTTTACTTCAATTTTGAATCAGCAAATTAAAAAAACAATATTTACTTTAGAAAATATTATTTTTTTAAAAATTAAATTACATCTTTTTTTTTACTTTAAATACTTTAATTTTTTTAATTAATATTTAAAAAAAGTCTAAATCAGAATTAAAACTAATATATTTCTGTTTAATTAAATGAAAAAAAATGAAATTTGACGAATAATATATCGAGTTATAACAATTTTAAATTACCCCACTTATTTAAAAAAAATTAATTTTTTTAAACTTTACGGGAAGCTTTATGATTTGATTTTGTTTACAAAGTAAATCAGGGAAATTAACAGACTATTTCCACGAATTGTATATTAAACTCTTACTTCAAAGAATTTGAAATAAGCCCTCAAAAAATAAAGAAATTGACAATACATTAAAGGGGGTATCATCCACCCGTCCCCCCTTATAATTAACTAATGAACCCCTCCAAACTAATCAGGGAAGCACCTTATTACAATGAACATACATACAAAATTTGAAGCAAATCAGATAATTCTGCATGAAAAACCAATTTATCTAAATTAAGGGGGGGATTAAACCCCCGTTACCCCCTTTATATTTAATCAATGAACCCCCAAAACTAATCAGGAAAGCGCCTTTACACAATGAACCTATATACAAAATTTGAAGAAAATGGGATAGTTCTGATGAAAAACCCATTTATTTAAATTAATGGGGAGGGAATTAGCAACCCTTTCCCACTTTATACTGAACCAATGAACTCCCAAAACTAATCAGGGAATCGTCATATCACAATGAGCCTATATACAAAATTTGAAGAAAATGGGTTAATTCTGCATGAAAACCTTATTTATCTAAATTAAGGGGGGGCGGATTAGACCCCATTTCCCCCTTTATACTTAGCCAATGAACCACAAAAACTAATCAGGGAAGCGCCTTATCACAATCAGCCTATATACAAAATTTGAAGAAAATATGATAATTCTGATTAAAAACCCATTTATTTAAATTAAGGGGCGGGATTAGTCCTCTTTTTCCCCTTTATACTTAACCAATGCACCCCCAAAACTAATCAACAAAGTGCCTTATCACACTGAACCTATATACAAAATTTGGAGAAAATCGGATAATTCTGCATGAAAACTCCATTTATCTAAATTAAGGGGGGAGATTAGACCCCCCTTTCCCCCTTTATACCTAGCCAATGTACCCCCTAACAGGGAAGCGCCTTATCACAATGAACCTATATAGAAAATTTGAAGAAAATGTGATAATTCTGATAAAAAACCCATTTATTTAAAATACGGGGAGGAAGATTACCCCCCCCCTTTCCCCCTTTATACTTAACCAATGAACCCCCAAAACTAATCAAGAAAGCGCCTTATCACACTGAACCTATATACAAAATTTGGATAAAATCGGATAATTCTGCATGAAAACTCCATTTATCAAATTTAAGGGGGGGAGTAGACCCCCTTTCCCCCTTTACAAAAAAACTGCATCACCTAGAAAAATTAACATTTTATAATGCTAATGAGTTATTTCATTCAAATAAATTAATCTTAGTTACTGCAAAGCAAGATAAGATATCATTCTACATTCCTATTGGATAATATACCCCTTACAAAGTATTGCGTCATCAAATGTTTAAAAATAGTGCGGCAAAAGATAAAAATGGTCATTTGTCTTGTTCTTTAAGTAATCAAATGATGGCTTCGTATGTTCAATTGACGCAAGAAAAAAAATGTGTGATACTTGCTTTAGTTAAAGAAAGGTATTCGACACGTGTGATCGCTAAAAAACTTGGTTACAATCAATCGACAGTTTGTAGGACGATTAAATTAGAACGTGAAACTGGTAATGTTGAGAGAAATGTTGGATCGGGCCAAAAGAGGGTGACCACAAATTCTGATGATCGGTATCTGAAACGGATGTGTCTAAGTAATCGTCATGCAAGTGCTCCTGACTTAAAAGTCGAATTTGAGAAAGTCTGTGGTGTTAATTTAAGCGCAAGAACAATCCAAAGACGCTTTGTGGAATGCGGTTTGCATGCGTATCGCCCAAAGAAAAAGCCTTTACTTACAAAAAAAATGATGCAGAAACGACTTTCTTGGGCAAAAGAGCATGTCTCAGGGACAAATGCTCAGTGGAATTCAGTGATGTTTTCTGACGAATCTAAGTTCAACATACATGGATCAGACGGTAAGCGATATGTTCGGAGACGTAAAAATGAAGCTTAAGATCCAGACTGCACATCGCCTACTGTAAAATTCCCAGTCAGCTAAATGGTCTGGGGATGTATATCCAGCAAAGGAGTTGGACGTCTGAAACGTATTACTGGAACTGTGAATGCATCCGTTTAAACTGAGATTTTGGAGGAGTGTTTAAAACCAGCTATTAAGGATCATTTTAAAGGTGCTAGAAATTGTATTTTTCAACAGAACTCTGCACCCTGCCATACAGCGAAATCGGTAAGTACAATCTAACTTATTCATGAATTATTTTGTTGCCTAATTTACAAGTTTTAATCTATATAACATTAAGGATATTAGAAAAGTAATTTTCACCCAATTTCCTCCCTTTAGGCAGGGGCGTAGCGTCAAGGGGGGCACGGATCACTTTACTACCAGTATTTTTATACACTATATTTGGCCTTATTTAATTCATACCGTTCAAATATTAAATAAGTCTAAATGTAGTATATAATTATACTGGTAGTAAAATGATCGTGCCCCCCCTGACGCTACGCCACTGCCTTTAGGTGACGGCCTATCTGACAAAATCTGGCATTGAAGTTTTGGAATGGCCTGGGAATAGTCCTGACCTGAATCCCATTGAAAATTGTTGGCATATAATGGGTACAAAAATTGCTGCTCAGAAGCCTGCTACTAAGATAAAACTGCAGGAAAGCATTATTAGGGTCTGGTTGCATGAAATTGGCCAGGATCATTCAGAAGTTGATATATTCTATGCCGGACCGCTGCAAAGCTGTCATCGAAGCTCGTGGAGGATCTACTAAATACTGAAGTGATCCTTATGCATGTATACACATCTAAGTATATATAATATGACTGCAGTTATGTAAAATTTACATTAACTACAGAATTTGTGCATCTATTACTTTGTTCCAAGTTTTTTTAAATATTGCGTTTTTCATTTTTTTCATTTTTTCCATTTTTCCAAATAATTATGTAAAAATAATTTATAAATCACAATAAAATTTAATTGAAATTTATCCTACAACTGTATTTTATCGTAAAAATATCATCCTTCCATAATACCTGTACTTGTAAAACATTATTTGCAGCGTTTTCTACTTTTTCGCAGGTGATGCCGTTTTTTTGTCCGCCACTGTATACTTAACCAATGAACCCTTAAAACTAATCAGGGAAGTGCCTTATCACAAGGAACCTATAAACAAAATTTAAAGCAAAACGGTTAGTTCTATCAAGAGTTATTGCGTTACGTACATACATACATACGTACATACATACGTACATACGTACATACATAACCGGCGGATACATAAGCTCTCAGACTTTGATATCCTGTGAGCTAAAAAAACTGAAAATTCTAATTCACTAAATAAAAATATTTTCAAAATATGTTCCGGACCCGTTTAAAACGTTTTCTAAATTTTAATAACAATTTTGCATAAAGTTCACTAGAAAAAATATGACAATGAATTTAAATTTCTTATTAATAGCTCATGTTAATTTATTTTACTAATAACAGCAGTGCATGAAAACAAGAAGAATGAATTAAGAGTTAGCAAAAATTATTTATATTTATTATTCAGATTATCTATTCATACATTGTACTATATTCATATATCCTATTTTCAGAATAATATTAACTGAAAATCTGATATATTTATTCTGGTCTATTCGAATTCAACGAATTGAATACAAAAATGCATAGTAAATTCTTGAAATTTTTCATCTTGAAAAATACTTTTCTTATTTATATAATTCTGAGACTTTATATTAGAAGAATGTCATGAACAGGTGAGTTTTTATAAAAACATACAACTAAAGTACTGTAACACAAGCTTCCCTTTTATATTCATATTTTGATAGGTTAAAATAAATATAAAAATATATTTTGAATATTTATGTTTTTTGACATAAATTTGCGTTGTGCACCATATTTGCAGTTGTAATATATGATTAAACTAAAAATACAATCCATATAAGAGCATTTCAAAATCAATGATTATTTTCAGAATTTATCGCATATAATTTTATCTATTAATGACTAAGATTTTGGCCAAGATTTTTGTTAGAAAAAGTATTTGCTTTAGTGAGCTCTATCTATCTGAAAGTTTGTCGTAATGATAGTGTACAACCCTGTAGAATATTATTTTCACTTTTTCTAACAAATATACATCTCTTTTATTCGAATTGCATATTTTCTTTACATTTTAATGTCTTTTATTTTGCTTAAAAATGCATGTCTATTTCTGGAAAATATTTTTTTCGATTCCTAGGTTGCATGTCTGAGCATCATGAAGATAAATTGAATCGCAGATCGATAGTCGCATTAGGTTTTCAATAGAGACAGAGAAGGTTTTTTTTTTTTTTTTTTTTTTTTTTTTTTTTTTTTTTTTGTTCATTGAATTTTCAGGAGAAGTATTATATCTGTAAATGTATGTTTATGATCTAAATTCTATAGATTTATTCTGCTTAGATACTTTATTAGTATCTCTTTATTAGTATTTTTGTCTCTAACTATATGAATTCAATGTGCAATTGCTGTTCTTTTAAGTTACGTTTCGTATATTTAATCCTTAATATACGAATGGGAGTCTTCTGAGGACCCCACAAAGTTATCTTTCGTTTTCCTGCCGTATCTATTACAACTAAATTACTCCCGAATTTTCCATGTGTTCAGATTTGGATTAACTTAAATAATGTGTAATTTTGCTCCAAATATTGGGGACAGATGAATTTGGTTTTCTGGAAAACTCGTGCCGGTTGGAAAAATTAATTCGTACTATCATTTAATTATTAGACATTAATTCCGATAGCTAATGTCTAATAATTAGCGGGTAAAATTTTCCGGTACAAACTGATTTTCCCAACAGGCACGAATTTTTCCGAAAACCCAATAGATCCCGCTGAAATAAGAGGTTTTTATTGGCGTACTACTGACCTTCAGAAACCGAAAAAACATAATTTTGGTAATTTACACATCAAACAGTTAGAATTTAACGGTAAACATGGGGGATGTTTAGTTTCAGCTAGGGTCTTCAGAAGACCCCAGTTTGGTAAAGTACGTTCACAAGGTAGACTTGATATATTAAATGTTGAATGATATAAGTAAATGAAGAAAATAGCTCAACAGTGTATAAGTAGTCATATTAAAATTCACAAATGAATTACATAAATTACTTATAATAGTAAAAGCATAAATATATCCCGATAGTTTCGGGTCAATACAACTTCCCATCGTATTCGGTGAACTAGCAAGGTCTTATGTATACGATATCTACAAAAACAACTTTTCAAAAGTAGAAAAAGCCAAGCGTAAAAAAAAAAAGTTGTGGCTAAAAAATGGTGTGATATCAAATTTCCAAGCTATTATATTACTTATTTAACTTTTTTCCATTAAATAAGTTATCATATATATAAGTCGAGTGCCTACGTATATGTTAATAGAAATCGTTTTCTCCTGTACTAAATACATCCTAACGAGTTTCTGAAAATGCAATTTTTTTCAAATTATGCATGATGGGCTTGGCGGCCATCTTTCCATATTTCTAAGCACCCAAATTTCTAAAGCAAAAACGTAATATGTTTGCAATGTAATATGTTTATAACAATAGCACATATATTACGTAATTACTTGTCCAAAAATGCAATCCTTTTTTTATTCGGCCAATATTAAGGCCTGTAGCTTGTTTGAAAAAAAAAGTTTGACGAAGAAAAAAGTGATCATTTTAAGTAACTCGACGTTTTAAAAAAAAAGCTATCTCTCTGTTTATAAATCACTTATGAAGATGAGTTTGGTCTTAAATTGAAGAAATTCTTCCTTAGATTCTTCTAGTTTTCGTTTTGTTTTCCTACGACGCTTGGTTTGTTTGATATCTGATATTTTAATCTGGCATGTTTTGTCGATTTAACATTGCGAAGTTGCTTTCTGTATATAAGCATCTACAAAACAACTTTTCAAAAGTAAAAAAAGCCAAGCGTAAAAAAAAAAAAAGTTGTAGCAAAAAAATGGTGTGATATCAAATTTCCAAGCTATTATATTACTTATTTAAATTTTTTCCATTAAATAAGTTATCATATATATATAAGTCGTGTGCCTGTGTATATGTTAATAGAAATCGTTTTCTCCCGTACTAAATACATCCTAACGAGTTTCTGAAAATTCAATTTTTTTCAAATTATGCATGCTGGGCTTGGCGGCCATCTTTGCATATTATTCACAAAATTCTAAACACTTAAATCCGTAGTTAAAATCCGAAGTTCAAAATTATTATCTAAGCAAATGTTTAAAGATTTTAAGTTATAGACTTGTATGCTCTGAAAATTGTGTCTTAAGATAATGATGACTTATCTTCAAGATTCATCTTATGATTTATTTTTTAGAGTAATTAATAATTTCAAACTAGTAAAAATCAATTTCAAAATATCAAATATCAGTCTTATCTAATTTATCTGTCCGTAGTTAAAATCTGCAGTTCGAAATTGTTATAAACATATTACAGTGCAAACATATTACTCTTTTACTTTAGAAATTTGGATGCTTAGAAATAGGGAAAGATGGCCGCCAAGCCCATCATGCATAATTTGAAAAAAATTGAATTTTCAGAAACTCGTTAGGATGTATTTAGTACAGGAGAAAACGATTTCTATTAACATATCCGTAGGCACTCGACTTATATATATGATAACTTATTTAATGGAAAAAAGTTAAATAAGTAATATAATAGCTTGGAAATTTGATATCACACCATTTTTTAGCCACAACTTTTTTTTTTTTTTTTACGCTTGGCTTTTTCTAGTTTTGAAAAGTTGGTTTTGTAGATATCATTTCTTTTTTTAAAAATAGATTAAACATAATTTAAATAACCTAAACATGAGAAATAATTTAAAATTACATTTTACTTTCAGTCGTTGTTTAAAGGGTTAACTAGAAATACCAGTAGATTTTTCAATTAAACTAAATACGCTCTATACCCCGACCCATAGAAACAGAGATAGGAAAGCGCCCCCTGATGGTGAAAGCTAATCACGTTTAGGGGCAAAGTGGGGGGATGAACACCGGAGATGCATAATAGGATTAAGCGGTCACAGACCTTTCCAACGATGTATCACATGAGGGGTATGTGCAAAATTTAGAAAATACCCCCTGCCCCTGCATAATATGATTAAGCGATTACAGACCTTTTCAACTATATATCACATGAGTAGTGTCGGGGTGGGAGGTGCAAAATGTGAGGGTGATACCTGTGATGCATAACAGGAATAAGTTGCCACAGCCCTTTGTAACGATATGTGACATGACGGATATCGTTAAAATTTAGAAAAGTGCCCCCCCCCCTTGTGTAGGCAAAACACGCTGGGCCCCTCCCTATAATTTTTGACGCGGCTTTATTTTTAAAATTTATGTTATGTGTTATAAAATATCGTAAAGTTTCAAACAGATAGCCTTATTATACTTCCTAATTTTGTTCACGCCCCTCCCCATCTCCTCCCCGAAATGTGACGCGCCACTCTTTTTTATAATTTTTTTTATCATGTCTTATAAACTATCTTAAAGTTTAAATCAGATCGCATTGGAATTTAATATATTTGCTGAAATTACTATTATATATAGAATAATATAGAAATAAACCCTCCTTTAGCTCGTAATTAAGATATACGAACAATTTTTAGAATTTCTGAAAGCTGATTTTTATTTATTTATTTATCTATTTATTTATTTTTTGTTTATTTATTTATTTATTTATTTTTGCGTTACCCTGTGCATGTTTGGAATTTCTTAGCAATTTCTTCGATTTACATTATTTTATTCAATTAAACATTGTACTGTTACAATAAATTTAAATGGAAACTTCACTTCTAAAACAAAAATAACACAGGCCTCCAAAATTTAACTTTTTATCTGGGGTTTTCATGAATTTATGTAAATTGTAAGAAATCTGCTATGCTTATTTCAAAATAATATCCATTTTTATGTATCACGTCAGGATTTCTTTCAATTAAGAAACTAAGAATTTGGAATTTGAGAATATACAATTTACACAACATTCATTTAAAAATGTACAAAAAAAATCACATAAATAAATAAAATCATATATACATATATAAATGTGTGTGCATGTTTTATAAGAAATTATATTCTAGTATATATAGTAAAATTACTTTTCTTTATCATCAAAAGAACGCTTGTATCCTTTAGATTTTGAAGCTGGTTTAGTGTCTCTTTTTAGCCCCCAGCAGTAATCTGCCAACATATTTACATTCCAGTGTCTTTGATAGCGTTTTTCCATGCATTTTATGTCCTGGTGAAATCTCTCACCTTGTTCTTCACTCATTTCACCAAGATTTTCAGGAAAACATTCAAGATAGGGGTGCAGAAAATGCATTTTTAAACTCATGTTACAACCTAGTTTTTGAAAGTTTTGAACCATTTTTTTCAATGATCGTTGCGTAGTTAGGATCTTTGTAATTTCCTAAACATTTCTGAGTAACGTGTTTGAAACTAACCCATGCATCTTTCTCTATTGATTTAATTTTTTCCTCAAAATTTTCGTCCTTCATTAACCATCTCATATCTGGGCCAACGAACACATCTTCTTTGATTTTACCTTCCGATAAATGTGGAAAAACTTCATTTAAATATCGAAAACTATCCCCTGTTTTATCTAAGGTTTTTACGAATTGTTTCATTAAACCTAATTTAATGTGCAGGGGAGGCAAGAGGACTTCTTTTGGATCAACTAAGTTCTGCCGAATCACTCTTTTTATATATCCTGGATTTATACAACCTCTTGATGCCATATTGCTATAAGAAACTGACAAAACAAACGAAAGATATAAATAAACGAACAAAATAAATGCATGTTCTCACTACAAATGCGCGGGAGAAAATTGCGCCTTCTCAGGCAAATACCAATACATAAAGTGGCGCCATCTATATTTATATTTCACATCTTTTAGTGCAGTATTGTATTTTAACATTTATTAATGTCACTTTACTAAGAAATTAATTTTTGTTTTTATTAAAAATGTATCTTATTTAATAAATATTACACATTGATTTTATTAAGAGGCACCCCCTTCTTTTTTGTTTCGTGAAAAAACTGTGGGTGTTAGAAAAAAAAAAAAGAACTAATGTCATATTTGTGATCAGCGTGACTGATTTACTAAGAAAAAAGTGCCAATCTTCAAACCCCAGATTTGTGTTGAGCTGTGTAATTTAACAACTGGATTTCATTAATTTATAGGAAAATGACGTGAAAGGTATTCCTGCGAACGAAATGCCTGTCCTTTACCGTCTTTTTTTTCTTTTTCTTTCTTTTTTTTTTAAGAAATAAATGAATCACATTTAATTCATTTCCAAAAATTTGTTTACGTTTGGAAAGAAATTTTAAATGCCGATAAGTCTTAATGTATACATTTTAGAAGGTACATCTTCCCTCAAAAACTAATTTATTTTTAAAGATCTTTCTAAAAACGTAAATTATATATTAAAAATATTTTTTAAAGCATAAACACTACGTCTGATTACTTTATTTTACAATATTATAAGAAAACGCATTTTATCAGACATTCAGACAATTAAATACACTAAACAAACATGAGTGAAAAGTTAACCCGGGGCAGGACTCGAACCTGGGACCTTGTGCATCCCGTGTTGACGCGCTGCGACAGAGCTACCCAGACCGATATCCTTGAGCCGCAATTTCTCATACTTATTCATGTTGGAAACAGTCATCTGCTACAATTTGCAGTCATCAAGCAGGGCGGTCGCTCTGCTAAGCCAAGCTTTAAAAAAAAACGCCACACAAACAACGCCAAGAACTGAACTAGACCGCTACTGCTTATTTACAGGAATCAACTTCGCAATGTTAAATCGACAAAACATGCCAGATTAAAATATCAGATATATAATAAACCAAGCGTCGCCGAAATAAAAAACGAAAACTAGAAGAATCTAATGAAGAATTTCTTCAATTTAAGACCAAACTCATCTTCATAAGTGATTTATAAACAGAGATATAGATTTTTTTTAAAAACGTCGAGTTACTTAAAATGATCACTTTTTTCTTCGTCAAACTTTTTTTTTCAAACAACCTACAGACCTTAATATTCGGCAGAATAAAAAAAGGATTGCATTTTTGGACAAGTAATTACGTAATCTATGTGCTTTTATAAAATTCAGTGTAAAAAAATATTATTTTCTATCCTTAATTAGAAAAAAACTGTTAATTAACTTGGCGATTAAAAAATTATGCCAAAACAGAGATAAAACCCGCCAACGACCATGTACCATCTGTATTAAAATAGCACAAATCAGTTACAGGTTATAATATAACCACATCAAATTTCATCTGCAAGTCAGCCATTTTCTTCTGAAGATATATTTTTTTTTTAAATAAAACTTCACAATTATAAGAACACATATTTTATCAAATAATTAAATATGACTGCAAACTGTGGCAGATGATTGTTTCTAACATGAATAAGTATGAGAAATTGCCGGTTACGAATATGGATCTGGGTAGCTCAGTCGCAGAGCGTCGGCATGGTATGCATAAGGTCCCAGGTTCGAGTCCAGGCCCAGGTCAATTTTTCACTCATGTTTGTTTAGTGTATTTAATTATCTGATAAAATGCGTGTTCTTTTAAATATTGTAAAATAAAGTAATCAGACGTAGTGTTTATGCTTTAAAAATATTTTAAATATATAATTTACGTTTTTAGAAAGATCTTTAAAAATAAATTAGTTTTTGAGGGAAGATGTACCTTCTAAAATGTATACATTAAGAGTTATCGCCATTTAAAATTTCTTTCCAAACGTAAACAAAAATTTTGAAATGAATTAAATGTGATTCATTTATTTCTAAAAATAAAAAAACACGGTAAAGGACAGGCATTTCGTTCGCAGGAATACCTTTCACGTCATCTACTATATATACGAGGCTAGCGAAAAAGAAAGGCTACCGCGGTGCTTTACGCGTATCTTTTTTTACAGACCGCGGGATTCACGTGAGGCTCGAATCCACCAATGCAGGTGTACGAAAAGAGCATCACGTCACTCTAGCGGTCTGTAAAAAAAAGATAAGTGGAACGCACCGCGGTAGCCTGTCTTTTTCGTTAGCCTCGCTATATATATAAAACACAAACGGAAATTTCGTCCCGTTCCTTTATAACTCGAGATCTGCTGAATGGAATTTGATGGAACTTGCACTGTTCGAGAGATAATTTTTCAGGGAATGTTTTATTATGTAACACAACGTTCTACGTATATTAGCTATCGAATTATGATAGAAAGTTCTGTTATTTTGGCCGAAAAGGTTACCATTGCTAATTTTTTGGCGGTCATTACTGTTGCAGAAAGAAATGAAAAGGCTATACATCTCGAAAAATAAAAGAAAAACTGTTACTAATTTTATTTAAAAAAAAAAAAAAAGAAAGAAAGAAAGAAACAAAAAAAAAAGAGTTTTGATGAGAGAATATTATAAAACGAAAATATTTAATTTAAACATGATTAGAAATGTTCATAATGCTTAAAACATTATTCAAGGGGCAAGATTTCTATTGAAACAAATTTGGCGATTTATCTTTTGTTTTTGGCGATTTTGATTTTACTTTTGACCCCAAACAATTTGATTTTAAGCCAAAAAGTGTCTTTTTTTGTTGCAGAAAGAATTGAAATGGCTATACATCTGGAAAAATAAAAGAAAAAACTGTTACTAATTTTATTTTTTTTAAAAAGAAAGAAAAGAAAAAAAAAGAAAAACAGTTTTGATGAGAGATTTTAGGCCAAAAGGTGTTTTTTTTTCAAGTGTACGACTGCATTTTCGCAGTATTTTTTTTTTGGTACTTTTTGGTTAGCCGGGCGCCAGTGATATATATATATATACACACACATATATACACATATATCTACACAAATACATGTATATACATATATATATATATATATATATATATATGTGTGTGTGTGTGTGTGTGTGTGTGTGTGTGTTCATATATCACTGGTGCCCGGCTAACCGAAAAGTACCTTTTTTTATTCAAATGCAAACTATATTAATGGCAATATACTTCTATTTACTTCTACATATATGAAATTTCGTTCCGGCTGCTTATAACTCGAGTTCTGCTGAATGCATTTTCGTAGAACTTAAACTAAGATAATTTATAAGGGAAGGTTTTAATGTATAACATATCGTTCTACGTAGCTTAGTTATATAATTATTCTGGGAAGTTCTATAATCAGATCAATCCCATTATGAAAGATTAGCCTTTTTAAAAGATTTTGCCGAATGTATTTCGATGGAACCTATACTGTTAAATAATTTTCTAGGGAACGTTTTATTATATAACGCTGCTTAGTTCTAGAATTATACGGGGAAATTCGAAAATCGGGTGACCATTTTTTTTATCAAATATTAGACTTTTCAATATTTGATTCCGATTATGAAAGATTAGCCTTCTAAAAAAGTTCTACTGAATGGATTTTGTGAGAATTGTATTGTTAGATGCTATTTCAGAAATGGTGTTAATGTACTATATATTGTCCTACGTTGCTTAGTCCAACAGTTATGTGTGAAGGTTATATAGTCAAGTGAACCCGATTCCGAAATATTAGCCTTTTTGATAGTTTTTACTGGGCGTATTTTTTGCGACTTGCATTGTTAAGTAGATAATTTGTAAGGATTGTTTTAGTATATTTTATATCGTTTTGTTGTTTTAGAATTATGTGGAAAAGTTCAATAATCAGATTATCAAAGATTAGCCTTTATAAAAACTTCTTCTGAATGGATTTTGTTAGTTAATTTGTTTGCATTGTTATTTCGATAATTTTTAGTGATGGTTTTAGTATATTGCATATAGTTTTATCATTGTTTAGCAAACCCTAACTGTAAATGACCAAATAAAAGAGTTTGTCCTTAACAGCTAAAATTTTGACTGCACATTAGAAAATATAATAGCGCAATCGCGTCATTTTTCAGTAATGTGGAAGGATATTCCACGTAAATATACAGATTGCTTTCAAATACAAGGTCAAATTAAATGATATTTTTCGTTTGATTCAGGGTTCATTTGTAGAAGCCGACGAGCGCAGTGGGCGCAGCGGGCGCAGCGGGCGTAGTTTGCTAGTTTTCCTATAAATTAATGAAATCCAGTTGTTAAATTATTTTTGTTTTAGAAGTGAAGTTTCCATTTAAATTTATTGTAACAGTACAATGTTTAATTGAATAAAATAAGGTAAATCTAAGAAATTGCTAAGAAATTCCAAACATGCACAGGGCAACGCAAAAAAAATAAAATAATAATAAACAAAAAATAAAAAATAGATAAATAAATAAATAAATAAATAAAAATCAGCTTTCAGAAATTCTAAAAATTGTTCCGCTATTCATATTATGTATCTTCGGGGTCCATCCTCCCACTTTCAGCCCTCCCACCCAAAGGGGGCACTTTTCTAAATTTTGCCGACACCTCTCATGTGATATATCGTTGGGAAAGTCTGTGAACGCTTAATCATAATATGCAGGGGGGGGGGGGTATTTTCTAAATTTTGCACATACCCCTCATGTGATACATCGTTGGAAAGGTCTGTGACCGCTTAATCCTATTATGCGTCTCCGGTGTTCATCCCCTCTTTTGCCCCCCAAGCGCGATTAGCTTTCACCACCAGGGGATGCTTTCCTATATCTGTTCCTACGAGTCGGATCACGACGGGGTATGGCTCATTCGACTCGACATCAATAGAGCTTTCCGATTTTAGTTCGTTTTTTAACCACCAGGGGGCACTTTTCTATCTCTGGTTCTATGGGCTAGATCACGACGGGGTACAGTTCATTCGACTCGACATCTATAGCCTTAACGATTTCAGTGCCCGAGGTTCATACAGAACAGATTGCGCTACCTGGTGGTGGAAGATGGAACTTGAGCGTGCGCAGCACGACTGCTATACGGTGCCGAAGGCAGCGGGGACCCGTGTCGGAAGTTAGTTTGGTTAGAGGTTTATACTATTCGATGTGCAAATTAAGGGATTATCCGGTGCCGAAGACAGCGGAGAACCAGGTCGGAGGCTCGTTCGGTTCGAAGTTTATCTTATTCGAGGTTTTACAAGATTCGAGGCCCCAATATAAATTAGGGGTCCGCTAGCGGGCGAAGCCAGCTAGTGCTAATAATAAAAGAGCGTGATATCACGTTTGATTTCAAATGCAGCGCTGACACGCTATGTACGTATTGCATTTTTATTCATTTCATCGATAAGTCAGTGATATTTTTTAACGGGGGATAACAAGTATTATAACAAGCCACATTTAGTATGTTGTTATTAGTTTAATTTAAAAATCTACTGGTATTTCTAGTTAACCTTTTAAACAATGACTGAAAGTAAAATGTAATTTTAAATTATTTCTCATGTTTAGATTATTTAAAATATGTTTATTCTGTTTTAAAAAAAAGAAATGATATCTACAAAAACAACTTTTCAAAAGTAAAAAAAAAGCCAAGCGTAAAAAAAAAAAAGTTGTGGCTAAAAAATGGTGTGATATCAAATTTCCAAGCTATTATATTACTTTTTTAACTTTTTTCCATTAAATAAGTTATCATATATATAAGTCGAATGCCTACGTATATGTTAATAGAAAATGTTTTCTCCTGTACTAAATACATCCTAACGAGTTTCTGAAAATTCAATTTTTTTCAAATTATGCATGATGGGCTTGGCGGCCATCTTTTCATATTTCTAAGCACCCAAATTTCTAAAGTAAAAGCGTAATATGTTTGCAATGTAATATGTTTATAACAATTTCGAACTTCAGATTTTAACTACGGACAGATAAATAAGATAAGACTGATATTTTGAGAAATTGATTTTTACTAGTTTGAAATTATTAATTACTGTAAAAAATAAATCATAAGATGAATCTTTAAGATAAGTCATCATTATCTTAAGACACAATTTTCAGATCATACAAATCTATAAATGAAACGCTTAAAATATTTGCTTAAATAACAATTTTGAACTTCGGATTTTAACTACGGATTTGGATGCTTAGAATTTTGTGAATAATATGCAAAGATGGCCGCCAAGCCCATCATGCATAATTTGAAAAAAATTGAATTTTCAGAAACTCGTTAGGATGTATTTAGTACAGGAGAAAACGATTTCTATTAACATATACGTAGGCACTCGACTTATATATATGATAACTTATTTAATGGAAAAAAGTTAAAAAAGTAATATAATAGCTTGGAAATTTGATATCACACCATTTTTTAGCCACAACTTTTTTTTTTTTTTTTTACGCTTGGCTTTTTTTTTACTTTTGAAAAGTTGTTTTTGTAGATATTTAATTGTCTGATAAAATGTGTGTTCTTATAATTATGAAGTTTTATTTTTTTTTAGATATCTTCAAAAGAAAAAGGCTGACTTGCAGATGAAATTTGATGTGGTTATATTATAACCTGTAACTGATTTTTGCTATTTTAATACAGATGGTACATGGTCGTTGGCGGGTTTTATCTCTGTTTTGGCATATTTTTTTAATCGCCAAGTTAATTAACAGTTTTTTGCTAATTAAGAATAGAAAATAATTCTTTTTTACACTGAATTTTATAAAAGCACATAGATTACGTAATTACTTGTCCAAAAATGCAATCCTTTTTTTATTCGGCCAATATTAAGGCCTGTAGCTTGTTTGAAAAAAAAAGTTTGACGAAGAAAAAAGTGATCATTTTAAGTAACTCGACGTTTTAAAAAAAAAGCTATCTCTCTGTTTATAAATCACTTATGAAGATGAGTTTGGTCTTAAATTGAAGAAATTCTTCCTTAGATTCTTCTAGTTTTCGTTTTTTTTTCCTACGACGCTTGGTTTGTTTGATATCTGATATTTTAATCTGGCATGTTTTGTCGATTTAACATTGCGAAGTTGCTTTCTGTATATAAGCATCTACAAAAACAACTTTTCAAAAGTAAAAAAAGCCAAGCGTAAAAAAAAAAAAAAAAAAGTTGTAGCAAAAAAATGGTGTTATATCAAATTTCCAAGCTATTATATTACTTATTTAATTTTTTTCCATTAAATAAGTTATCATATATATATAAGTCGTGTGCCTGTGTATATGTAATAGAAATCGTTTTCTCCTGTACTAAATACATCCTAACGAGTTTCTGAAAATTCAATTTTTTTCAAATTATGCATGATGGGCTTGGCGGCCATCTTTGCATATTATTCACAAAATTCTAAGCACCCAAATCCGTAGTTAAACCCGAAGTTCAAAATTGTTATTTAAGCAAATATTTTAAGCGTTTCATTTATAGACTTGTATGCTCTGAAAATTGTGTCTTAAGATAATGATGACTTATCTTAAAGATTCATCTTATGATTTATTTGTTAAAGTAATTTATAATTTCAAACTAGTAAAAATCAATTTCTCAAAATATCAGCCTTATCTAATTTATCTGTCCGTAGTTAAGTTCGAAATTGTTATAAACATATTACATTGCAAACATATTACGTTTTTGCTTTAGAAATTTGGGTGCTTAGAAATATGGAAAGATGGCCGCCAAGCCCATCATGCATAATTTGAAAAAAATTGAATTTTCAGAAACTCGTTTGGATGTATTTAGTACAGGAGAAAACGATTTCTATTAACATATACACAGGCACTCGACTTATATATATATGATAACTTATTTAATGGAAAAAAGTTAAATAAGTAATATAATAGCTTGGAAATTTGATATCACACCATTTTTTTGCCACAACTTTTTTTTTTTTTTTTTTTTTTTACGCTTGGCTTTTTTTACTTTTGAAAAGTTGTTTTTGTAGATATCATTTCTTTTTTTTTAAATAGATTAAACATAATTTAAATTAAATAAATATTAGAAATAATTTAAAATTACATTTTACTTTCAGTCAATGTTTAAAGGGTTAACTAGAAATACCAGTAGATTTTTCAATTAAACTAATTACACTCTTAAAAACAACATACTAAATGTGGCTTGTTATAATACTTGTTATCCTCCGTTAAAAATATCACTGACTTATCCATGAAATGAATAAAAATGGAATACGTACATAGCGTGTCAGCGCTGCATTTGAAATCAAACGCGATGTCACGCTCTTTTATTATTAGCACAAGCTGGCTTCGCCCGCTAGCGGTCCCCTAATTTACATCGGGGCCTCGAATCTTATAAAACCTCGAATAAGATAAACCTCGATCCGAACGAACCTCCGACCTGGTTCCCCGCAGCCTTCGGCGACGGATAATTCCTTAATTTGCACATCAAATAGTATAAACCTCTAACCAAATGAACCTCCGACACGGGTACCCGCTGCCTTCGGCACCGTATAGCAGTCGTGCTGCGCACGCTCAAGTTCCATCTTCTATCACCAGGTAGCGCAATCTGTTCTATATGAACCTCGGGCACTGAAATCGTTAAGGCTATAGATGTGGAGTCAAAAGAGCTATACCCCGTTGTGATCCAGCCCATAGAACCAGAAATAAAAAGTGCCCCCTGGTGGTGAAAAAACGAATTAAAATCGGAAATCTCTATCGATATCGAGTCGAATGAGCCATACCCCGTCGTGATCCGACCCATAAAAACAGAGATAAGAAAGCGCCCCCTGGTGGTGAAAGATAATCGCGTTTGGGGGGCAAAGTGGGATGATGAACACCGGAGATGCATAATAGGATTAAGCGGTCACAGACCTTTCCAACGATGTATCACATGAGGGGTATGTGCAAAAATTAGAAAATACCCCCTGCCCCTGCATAATATGATTAAGCGATCACAGACCTTTCCAACGATATATCACATGAGAGGTGTCGGCAAAATTTAGAAAAGTGCCCCCTTTGGGGGGGGGGTGAAAGTGGGAGGATGGATCCCGAAGATAAATAATATGAATAAGCGGTCACATGCCTTTCGAACAATATATCACATGAGTAGTGTCGGGGGGGGGGCGCAAAATGTGGGGGTGACACCTGTGGTGCATAACATGAATAAGTGGTCACAGCCCTTTGTAACGATATGTGACATGACGGATATCGTTAAAATTTAGAAAAGTGCACCCCTCCCCTTGTGTAGGCAAAACGCGCTCCACTTCTCCCTATAATTTTTGACGCGGCTTAATTTTTTAAATTTATGTTATGTGTTATAAAATATCGTAAAGTTTCAAACAGATAGCCTTATTATACTTCCTACTTTTGTTCACGCCCCTCCCCATTCTCTCCCTGAAATGTGACGCGCCATTCTTTTTTATAATTTTTTTATCATGTGATAAACTGTCTTAAAGTTTAAAACAAATCGCATTGGAATTTAATATATTTGCTGAAATTACTATTATATATAGAATAATATAGAAATAAACCCTCCTTTAGCTTGTAATTAAGATATATGAACTGTTTTTAGAATTTCTGAAAGCTCATTTATATTTATGTATTTATTTATGTATTTATTTATTTATTTATTTATTTATTGCGTTGCCCTGTGCATGTTTGGAATTTCTTAACAATTTCTTAGATTTACATTATTTTATTCAATTAAACATTGTACTGTTGCAATAAATTTAAATGGAAACTTCACCTATAAAACAAAAATAATTTAACAACTGGATATTTCATTTATTTATAGGAAAATGACGTGAAAGGTATTCCTGCGAACAAAATGCCTGTCCTTTACCATGTTTTTTTTTTTTTTTTTTTTTTTTTTTTTTTAAGAAATAAATGAATCACATTTAATTCATTTCAAAAATTTTGTTTACGTTTGAAAAGAAAATTTAAATGAAGATAACTGTAATGTATACATTTTAGAAGGTACATCTTCCCTCAAAAACTAATTTAAAGATCTTTCTAAAAACGTAAATTATATATTTAAAATATTTTTTAAAGCATAAACACTGCGTCTGATTACTTTATTTTACAATATTTTAAGAACACGCATTTTATCAGACAATTAAATACACTGAACAAACATGAGTGAAAAATTGACCTGGGCCAGGACTCGAACCTGGGACCTTACGCGTACCGTGCGGACACTCTGCGACTAAGCCACCCAGACCGATATCCTTGAATGGCAATTTCTCATACTTATTCATGTCGGAGACAGTCATCTCTCATTTGCCACAGTTTGCAGTCATATTTAATTGTCTGATAAAATGTGTGTTCTTATAATTATGAAGTTTTATTTTTATAAAAATATCTTCAGAAGAAAATGGCTGACTTGCAGATGAAATTTGATGTGGTTATAACCTGTAACTGATTTGTGCTATTATAATACAGATAGTACATGGTCGTTGGCGGGTTTTATCTATGTTTTGGCATAATTTTTTAATCGCCAAGTTAATTAACAGTTTTTTGCTAATTAAGGATAGAAAATAATTTTTTTACACTGGATTTTATAAAAGCACATAGATTACGTAATTACTTGTCCAAAAATGCAATCCTTTTTTTTATTCTGTCCAATATTAAGGCCTGTAGGTTGTTTGAAAAAAAAAAGTTTGACGAAGAAAAAAGTGATCATTTTAACTCGACGTTTTTAAAAAAAAAATCTATATCTCTGTTTATAAATCACTTATGAAGATGAGTTTGGTCTTAAATTGAAGAAATTCTTCATTAGATTCTTCCAGTTTTAGTTTTTTTTTTCTGCGACGCTTGGTTTATTTGATATCTGATATTTTAATCTGGCATGTTTTGTCGATTTAACATTGCGAAATTGCTTTCTGTAAGTAAGCAGTAGCGTTCTTTAGTCCAGTTCTTGGCGTTGTTTGTGTGGCGTTTTTTTAAAGCTTGGCTTGGCAGAGCGACCGCCCTGCTTGATTAGCGGTCTTTATTCCAGTTCTTGGCGTTGTTTGTGTGGCGTTTTTTTTAAAGCTTGGCTTGGCAGTGCGACTGCCCTGCTTGATGTACAGATTCAAAACAAACAATGCCTCATGAAAATGAACAAGTTTTTTTGAAACGAAACTGTCGGGATATATTTATGCTTTTATTATTGTAAGTAATTTATGTATTTATTATATTTTATTATATTTTTTGTGAATTTTAATATATCTATTTATACACTGATGAGCTAGTTTTGTCCTTTACTGATTTAAAATACAGTGAAACGTCTTTAAAGTAACTATTTTATTGAAAATGACTCTATTTTTTTCGTTCGTGGGGAAATGCAGAGTGATTATAATTAAAGTCCCACTTTCAAAATACTATAAAAAAGGAACCATTGGTCAGAATTACTTCAAATTTTCACTGAATATACTAGAAGAAGAGGGGAAACGGTATGGTATAAGAAAGAAAACGTTCCAAATTGTATCAATTCAACAATGACCTGAAAGTTCAGTAGGTAAGCAACTAGGTATTGCATTCTGCTAATTACATTGTTCCGTTGTTCCATTCCTGTGCTTTAAATTTTATGAAAAAATTTCTGATTCGAATCGGAACATTTTCATTGGGAACCGGTCAAATGATAGGCTGTTGGTATATTTAGTTATATTGAAAGCATATCTCTAGAAACGCTGATGATTTGAAATTTTGGTCGGTACGAGTTCGCACTGGTGTGGATTTCACGAGTATTTACAATACTCCACATTTTCAATTTATACAGTTTTATTAGTATATATGCGTTTATTTTATTTGAATGTCTGCTCTTATGTACATTTTTATGGTTCGTTTTCCTTTAAAAATACATATCTATTTTAGAAAAAACATTTTTTATAATCATAAAGTGCAGGTTTGAATATCAAATCTACCACGACGATTAATCGATTTTCGCGTTAGATTTTAAATAAAGAGATGGAAAAAGCATTTCTTTCTCCCATTGCATTTTCAGGAAATGTATTTTGTCTGTTCAAGGATAATGCATGTTTTTTATCTTTATACTGTGCATTCATTTCGTTCCGATTCGATTTTCTCTAACATTTCTCTTTTTAGTACGAACTATTTGAATTCATGGTTCGACCTTTATCATTTTAGGTTACACTTTCCATAAGCTAAGATTTACCCCTCTTTTTATGTTAAATTTCATTAAACATTAAAAACAATCTTTGAAGTAAAGCAATATTGGTTTTACTGATATTATTGGGAACTAAATACAGTGTGTTCATAAATTGTTCTTGTGGTTTCCTTTCTTACTAACTTTTGATTTAAAGACATGCAGTGTTGCCAGTAGGCTACTTTTTTTTAATTTACTTTTCTTGATTGACACCAATTTTTGCAGAAAGTAAAATTCTCCTTATTTAAAGACAGATTGGATAGGGAAAAGACGAAACGAATTATGCTATTTCAAAAAAATGGTGCCAATCAAGCAATCTGAATTTTAAAAAAAGTAGCCCACTGGCAACACTGAAGACATGACGAAAAATAATATTAAATATTTTTAAAGTATATACACAAAAAGATTTTTTAATAACACAAAGTTACATATGCGTAATGTTGCAATTCAAAATAATAATAATCCTATAACTATTACAATGAAATATATTTAATAATAAGTTTTCATCAAATTTATCTTAAAAAGATGTTGGAAACTGTCTGACTTTTTGCTCATAATTCAAATTTTGATAACTTTGATAAAATTTAAGTATTATTTCTTATTTGATTACACTCGTTATTTGATTAATAACATTTTCTTTTAAACTTATGCATATGTAACTTTATTTGTATTATATCAAAAAAATTTTTGACTTGTACTTTACGAAAGTAATAATATTTTTTGTTATGCTTTGAAAACAAAGGTTAGGAGGTGAGAAATAATGTAACGCCAATATTGCAAAAATACAGGATTTCCATAGAAACGAAATACAGAAAAATGTCCTGTTAACATTGATACAATTTTGGCAAAATGCCAACTTTCATTGTTGAAACACTATTTTATACCAATATTACCAATAGTGGCCAAGATATAGGCAATACATACAATACACTAAACCAATATTATCGGGTTTTAATGTTTACATAAGAACTATTGACAATGAAATAGAGAGTTAACATTGGTTGTCTTGTTAACATTGGTATAATATTGGCAAAATGGAAACATTCTACTGCTGTAATAATATTTTATACCAATATTGTCAATACTAGTCAAGATAACAAAAACTTTTAAGAATTTAATACATTTAAAGTTTATGATAAAAATAGGCTTACCACGTTTTAAAAGCATAGAGCATTCAAATTTCACATCTTTACATTTTTATATCTACTTTTTCTTTACAAATACATATATATTTCCCGTAAACATTTTTTATCTATTCATAAGACGCAGGTCTGAGCATCATATCTTCAACGAAGATAAATCGAATAGAAGATCGATGGTCGCATTAGATTTTCAACATAGAAAGCCTTTCTTTCTCCCATTGAATTTTAAGAGAAAGTATCCTTTTCGTCCAAGAATAATATATGATTTTCATCTTGATACGATATTTTCTTTTCGTTAATATTCTTTTTGAACATTTCTATTTTGCTTTCTAACTCTTTAAATATATCTGAAGCTATTGATCTTTAGGTTCTGTTTCGTATATGAATAAGGGGTAATAGATTTACTTAATGTGTTTAGGCGAAATATTAGAAACAAACCTCGGACAAAATTTCGGTTATAATGTATTGTGTAACTATTAGCATCACTAATGGTACCTTGAGCAAAGGTTCTCGCTGCTGATCATCATTGTGCCAAATTGAGAAAGAAAATCATTTGACGGAAAAACAAAAGACTGCTATCGCCAATTTTCAAGAGTCCTTTGCTTTTTAGCCACACACAGGGCTAATTCTTTCAGTATATAGTGAATTTCATGTTTATGAAAAGTCAGAGGCACTCCATATATAAAGGAGGACACCCTTTATACATAACTATACAAATGGTTGTTACTGACGATATTAAAAATCAAATTGTCTCTCTTTATTATGCCGATATTTCCGCTTGTATTTTCTTTCTCAGTCCCTAATTCTCCTACAGCGGGCGCAGACCCCATTTAAAGGATTCAACGAAGTTAAACCCGTCGTGGCGGACATTTATAAGGGAGTTCCGTGACCATATCTCCCCTAGGAACGAAGTTACCCCCCCCCCCCCCGGGGAGATGATTTTTTTGGTGATCAAACCCCTTCATGTAAGATATCAATAGATAGATCTCATCAAGCACTATGGTCTGGTTCTACTCTCCCCCTCCCCCTCCCCCACCCTTAAGAAGCATTTTTCTCTGTTTCAACACTTTTAAAATTTTAAATTTTCCCATCTTTCTCAGCCTTATTAAACCCCACAGAGGGCTTAGGCCTCTTCTAAAGGATCCAACGAAGTTAAACTTGTCGAGGCCGACATTTCTAAGAGGGTCCCGAGGCCCTAAGGTGTGTCCCACTGAAATAAATGCACTGTGATTGTGTGCTGTAACTGGACACGAAACAAATCAATGAGAATGAAACAAATATATTAAGAATGTCTATATACAAATACATATTTATAAGGAGTAATTTACTTCCTGCCCCACCTCGGTAGAAAAAAATATTAAAATGTGAAAAAAGAGGGGGAAAAGTTTCCCGCTGAAATCCTTATCAGTGTTTATGGGAACGCCCGACATTCGAGCTGCTACAGATCAACAGGTTTATGATGTCAAGAAGTTGTCAAATGCCTGTTCTATGCCAGTCGAACTTTGTGCAGACTTCAGAAAGTTTTATTTTCTATTTCACCTGCAGTATTGTAATGGGAAAAGGAATCCAGCTATCAGAGGTTAATAAAGGCCAGATAACAGCTTTTATGCAACAAGGTCTTTCTCGTAGACAAATATCTAAAACTAATCAGAAGATCTGAAACCGTAATAGACAATTTTGTGAATCAGGGCAATGCGTACGGGCATAAAATCGGAGGTGTACATGCAGAAAAATGACTTCCAGGCAGGAAAGAGATGTTGTGCGTCGTCTTTCACGAGGTGGTATTTCTCTAAGGCAAATGGCCAAAACGGATAACATCACTGTGACACAATCAACCCTGACTCGGATTGTAAAACGTACAAGAAACTTGCGATATGGAAAAAGGAAGCAGCAGCCCATGTTGAAAGCTATCCACAAGCAAAGAAGAGTCGATTGGGCCAAATATCATCAAACCTGGAAGGACCAGTGGCATCATGTTATATTTTCAGATGAGAAAAAAAATAATTTGGTTGGCCCAGACGGTCTTACCTTATATTAGCATGACATGAGGAAAGAAGAGGAAATTTTCTCCAAAAGACAGCAAGATGGAGGCTCATTAAAGGCATGGGGAGGCTTCGGCTATGGTGGTAAACTTAAACTGGCTTTTCCCTCAGGCCGCATGAAGGCTACTGACTACCAAGAAATGCTAGAATCGTATTTACTGCCATTTGCAGAAAGAATTGGTAACTTAAGTTGGATTTTCTAGCAGGACAACGCTCCATTTACGTTGCAAAATTCTCGTGGCAATGTTTTTTGGATAATGGGGTGCATGTCATGGAATGGCCTGCCCTTTCCCCTGATCTTAATACCCAAGGATATGTGTGGGGTGTCCGCAGTAGGATTGTATTGTATATGCCAATGGCAGACAGTTTCAGTCTGTGGCAGAATTGAAGGCCGCCATCATTGAAGCCTGGGATAATAAGCATAGATCTAATACTTTGTGCGAATTTTAATTCATAAACTAAAAACACTTACAACGTTGTAACGCACAAATATTAAGAAATGGCCCAAAAACCGCATACGGCCGTTTCAAGGAGTCCTCGATCCCCTTCCTTAGTGCAAAAAAAAGGATAAAAATGGGCTCTAAGAACCCCTCGGTTATAGCCCCGAGTACTGGCTTGAATGAAAATCATAAAGCAAGAGTATATATACCCAAAGAAATGACGTAGTTAACCGGAAATAACTGAAAAAAGGAGTCACTGCGCATGATCCCTCCACACGTGCGAAAGAAAAGGGGTGCTGGTCATATCATTTACCAAGGAGGAACTGTGTTTGTGAATTAAGTAAGCTTCGTAAAAGTCAAGATCTGTAACTGTATTACATTTTTGGATAATTTTAGCTTCTGAATAATTAAACCTGTGGTTGGAATCCTAATATAATATTGATGCATATAATATTATGCTACTATGATGCTACTGACGGGATCTCGCCTAGTAGGCGGAGCATTAAGGATGCTGTGTCCATTACATATTTATATTATTATTTGTGTTTTGATATTTTTCTCAATTGCATTTCGATAACATATTCTATACAGACATATAAAGATTTTATTTTTTACCATTGAAATTTTAGGAAAAGTATTGTGTATTTCTAAGGATAATGCATGTTTTTGATCTTGATACTATGCATGCATTCTGTTAAGATTTCGATTTATTTTTTCATATTATTATTTTTGCTAATAACTATTTGAATTCTAGGTTTCTGCGTTTTTCTTTTAAGTTATATTTCGTCTATAAAAAAAGGATATATTCATTTTTAATGTATAACAGTTACTTAAAACTTTAAGCACAACAGAAGCAATACAATATAATTGTCCTATCTGCATTTTGGGGATCTTATATTCTCCAAATATTGCTCACATCACAATTACTCTCAAAATAATGCCAAAATTGTTTAAATGTTGACAATATATTGCAAATGTTTGCAAATGTTGTATTCCATATGTTTTAAATACAGAGATTGTACAGTGCACTATCGATTATCCGGGTTAAATACCGAGAGAGGTCGCACGGGCAATAGAAAAACACGGATAATACGAAAACTCCTTTTTATTAAAGAAAAAATCAACATCAGTGCAAAAATATAAATATTACTTACATTTGCATGCTGTAGAATATCAAACTAGGAATTCTCCTTTTAACATTTACTCCTTAAAAATATCTGTAATGCGACTTTGATTCTGATGTTTGTTCATCGCTTGTCGTATATCGACACAAATTTTACGAACCGAAGTAATGTCACTGTAATCAAATCCCTTTTGTACGTACATCCCCTATATCACATACAGTTTGCACTTCAATTTGATAATTCTTTGTTAATTTGATTGCTGATTCTTCATTATCAAGTTGTTGAAGGATTTCTAATTTTTGTTTAACATTTAAAACGTTTCGTTTTCGTTTCACACAAATCATTTTCACCAGTAAAAAAATGCACGCTACTAACTGACGATAAACAAGACGCAAAAAAGGAACACGTGCGAAAGTGAGTGATGATAACTGAAAGGCTATTGTGCAAACAACATTGCAATCCCATCCATACCCTTCAACCCTACCTCGTCAAACATGTTTCAGAGTGTTCGATTTGACCTCTACATACTTCACAATACTATCAGCTAAACTGGACAAGATTCTAATTCACATCAACATCTATTTTATATGCATGATAAAAGTGAAAATGTTTTTCTTTAAATTTTTTTATAAGTCCGGGATTAGCACGGATAATCCGTAAACCGGGTTATCCGCGCACTGATAATCGAGAGCATACTGTATTATTATTTTAACAGATATATATATTTCCTTTATTCAATTTTTTTCTTATTTACATTTGCATGACTGTTTTTCTTCTTAGAAATTTATATTTCCATAAAACATTTTTTCTGTTCTCAGGGTGCATGTCTGAGCAGTATATCTTCCGCAAAAATAAATCGAATCGCATTTCTATTAGTTTTTCAATAGACACAGAGAAAGCTTTTCTTTCCTAAATTTGAAATTTTAGGAAAATTATTGTGTCTTGCTAAGGATAATATATGTTGCTGATCGTGATAATATGCATGCATTCTGTTAAGATTTTTTTTTTGTCATTTCTATTTTTGTTAATAGTTATTTGGATTCTAAGTTCAGATGTCTTTCTTTTAGGTTACATTTTTTCTAACAGGAGGGTATATGTTTTTGTTTCTATGGACAATTGCATAAATCTTTAAACACAGCAAAAGCAAAAGCAAAACAAATGAAATTGTCGTTTTGGCCTTTTTGAGATTTTATATTCCCCAGATATTGCATTCGTCACAATTACTCTCAATATAATTCCCCATTTCAAAACGGTTACTACAAACTGCTATCGATGGGCCTACAATCTGGGCTACTTGGGGCAGCTTATCAAAATGTACATGATTAATCGGATCTACCCTGTTGAAGTCATGAAGTCTCTTTTTTTATGACTGTGCTCCGCAAAATTGCAATGTTCTTAGTAATTTTCGAATTTTTGATAATTAATATTGCACTTGGTGGTTTGATATAAATGTAAAATCTTTGCTGGTTAGAACAAAATTTTCGTCCCGGAACTTTACACATTTCTGAACTTTATTGGAATTAGCTAATAAATTTCCGTGTGAAATATTTCCCATTAGAAAGCTTCGGATCGTATTATATCAAGTAGATGAAGTACTTAAAGCCGTTTTTTCCTTCTTCCGCCATATTTGGCCATGTTTTGCTCTGGATGCTGCTGATTGGACTGCTATCGGTCAAAGTTAAACATGTTGGACGCCGGAGAGGGAGAAAGAACTCGTTTGTCGGCTTCAAAATTTCCCACAGATAAAGATTGATATGTTTCCTCTTTTCTATCCTTCTATCCTTCTATTCGTGTTACATAGTGACGTTCAATCATAATGATGTTCTTCTATCACGATGGTAGTGCCTAGTTCAATTCCCGGAGACTTAATTGTACATACATATTGTAGAATTCCCGGCTGCATTCGTGTCGTCCTGTGGAGCATCTATAACAAGGCTGTTAGCGTGTATGTGGATTTCTGAAAACGATTTAATATATATATATATATATATATAAAGGAAAAATTTGCAACAAGACTTTTATGTGTTCAAAGATTATATCATAAAGATCATTCGAGACAGTATCCATAGTAGCTAAAAGCCTCAAAGCAACCCCTGTCTGTAGCCTGATTTGAATTGATATCGAAAAGCATAACTATGGGATCTACATTTATAAGATTTGAAGTTTTGATTTATTTTAATAAAATTCTTATTTCAAGTTCGGACCTTCAACTGGAAAAGAAACAATAATTTCATACGAGTTGTAATTACCCAACTGAGTGAACAATATCTTGGCTAGGATTCGAATCAGGGATATTTTGGCTGAAGGTGCCAATGCTGTACCAACTGAGCCAGCCCGGCCGAATCTAGAGAACCTAATTCACCAAGTTAACCTTATTGATCATAGCATCTCGTGAGATTTTTGAATCAGCTCAACAGAATAAATCGCAGGTAATGGAACTCCACTAAACGTTGGATAAGAAGTTGGATAAACGTTGGATACACTAGATTAATTTTACCACAATAATTCTAATTGGTAAAGAAATCATATGAGTTGTGATTTTCTAACTTTTCGTTGAGCTGGGAATTCATATGAAAACTCCCATTGAAGGCGCCAGATGTAACTAGAAGAAAAACAAAATAGGAGTTTTCAACGGATTGACTGACGAAGCAGAAAACATAACATCAGTGACTGAGGATGCCTGAGAATGACAGGTGAAAATATTTTTACTGTTTTACAATTTTGAACAGATGGACTTATTTTGTGTAGTTTTTAAGATGATTTTTAATGTTTTTAGACGTTTACACTGCTTGTTCATGTGTTTGAAAATAAAATAATGTCTGTGTCAATGGGTAGTGCAAAGAATTATTAAATTCATTATGTTTGAAATAGTATATCATTATTAAACCAAGCTGCAAACATTTTGTTCTCCGTAAACCATTATGTAACGCAATTATATTGTGTAAAACTGTAAATAAATGCTAAATGACTGCAGCTCAGAAATGGCTACCAATTTTATTATGCTTGAAATAGTATACGATCATTAAAACATACCGCGAACGATTTTCCCCCATAGACCATAGTGTAACGTGAATCTTTTGAGTGTCCCTATAAATGAACTGTAAATGCCACCCACCCCATTTTCAATCGCGAACATGCCATAGTAAACCTCAATAACATATATCAATTACCTGAAAATCCAGTATATGTACAAGAGTTAGAGCACGGACACGTGGCAAGCGAAGTCATAAACACTTTTCAACGATGTTAAAAAGAGGTAAAAACACACATTTTTACAGGATTGTGACAGATCAAGGAAAAAAACTGTCAAAAAAGGGGAATACCGGTATTTTCGTATAGAAAAATTCAACTTATTTAAACTAAAATAGGACGAATCTTTCTATAAGAATTTACTACTTCCTCTTTTTTTTTTTTTTTTTACTGTTTTTTCCCTTGATATGCTGCCTCACTGTTTTAACACTTTTGGAAAATATAATTTCCTCAATTTTATTTATTTTTTTATATCTAGTTTACATTTTTATGTCTTTTTTTCTTCGAAATATATATCCATTTCAGAAAAAAATATTATTCAAAGAGTGCAGAATGCGAAGGTAGGGTGCGAAGATAAATCGAATCGCATAACAAAATTCGCACCATAGATTTGCAACAGAGACAGAGAACGCCTCTCTTGCTCCTGTTGAATTTCCTGGAAAAGTATTCCACCTGCCCAAGTATAATGTCTGTTTTTGATCTCGATATATATTCATTCCGTTAAGAATACTCTCGGAACATTACGTTGTTTGATTTCTATTTCTATTTGATGTGAATACGTTTATTTTAGGTTACATTTCGTATAAGAGAAATGAGCTTATTTGTTTAATTAGACAAAGTAGTAAAATATATAAAACTGCTTCGCTAGACGATTTTTTCGAATAGACCTCGAGTGATTAAAACATTTTTTAGTTTCACCTTCCACCGCCGTTGGGCGTAGTACGTAATTAGATGGTCTTTCGTCCCTTTCAAAGTTAATCTCTTCCCAGTTTTTTAATCCATATTTGTGTCAAACAACGCTCACTAAAATACACCAGTTGTCTGCGAACCCGATTATGGAAATTTCCCTAGGCAAACTTGCATACATGTGCATACAAACATGCGTATACATTAATACATATAATGAACGTAACATATACGTGACATTATATTTTTCTCGATTTCTTTGTTTATTATCCATTGACAAGCGGCGGGGTTCAGATTTTCGAAAAAACAAAAAAATTGACCGGTAAATTTTTACTTTATAAAAAACATGATTTTTTTTTTTTTTTTTTTTTGAAAATGAAATTTATTTGGATTTATTAAAGGAAGGATAAAGTGTTTTGAAAGGAATATTAAACGAAACCCTTTGTGCGATCTTCGGTCATACTTACCCACTTGTTTAATGTGCTAGGACGAATTGTTAAAACATTAAAAACATGTCTAACATATAAAACAATATTAGTTATAATGTAGCTCAATATTGCGTAAATATTGCAGTCCCCATGATACTTTCAATGAATTATTTGTATTTCCTAAATATGGCTTTTCCATTAGAAATACGTGCAATGAATTGCAAGTACTACAAAAAGTTCTTTTGGCCAATACCGGGAGGAATACATATCTTCTCTGTTCTTTGTTTTAAAGAATTCAGCTAATTTTACTCAAACGCAAACGGCTAAAATACGTGGAACTCGATTGTAGAAGTTACCAGTTTTCGTCAATTTTGAATTTGGATGGGAATTTACCAAAATTAGTCAGCTATTTCCAATTAGGCTTCATTTATGGCGAGCTATATTTGTCATTAAATTTGACCATATTTCCCCAGATATCGCCATGCCTGGCAAAATTTTGAAGATGTGGTTATTTAGTTGTAAGCGTATGAGAGGAAAAACAATGGTTTCAATAAAGAAAGAAATTTTGCGAGAAACCACATTCAATAAAACTCATAAATTAAACCAGTTTCCCTTACTTTGAAACTTTTGTCTAGTTTAAAATGTCAGTCAGCCTAGAATTTCAAACTGCTACATGTTAGCCTTTTTTTAGGCCAACCTAGCCTCTTTCCAACCTAGTTGAAAAGTGCTTATGACTTCGGTTTGTCTGGCCGTATGGCCGTCTGCCGTCTGGCCGTCTGCCGTCTGCCGTCTGTCCGTCTGCCGTCTGGCCGTCTGTCCGTGCTCTAACTCCCGTAAATATGCTCGGATTGCTGTGCAATTTTTATATGTTAGTTTCGTTATCTATAGCATTCCCTATTTCAACGGAAGTGTGTAGCACTTATAGTTTTATTACAGGGACACTCAAAAGAATTCCGTTACATTGCGGTCTATGGGGAAAAATCATTTGCGGTTTATTTAAATAATGTTTCACTATTTTAAACGCATTGAAATTTATATATATCACTAAGGTGCATTAGAAGAAGCTTAATATGGAATAGGGTGTGCATAGCACTTATAGTTACTTTACAGGGACAGTCAAAAGAATTCCGTTATATGACGTCTATGGAGAAAAATCGTCTGCGGTTTATTTAAATAATGTTTCACTATTTTAAACGCATTGAAATATATATATATGCATGGGTGCATAACACTAAGGTGCATTACAAGAGGCTTACTACAGAATAGTGTGTGTATAGCAGTCATCGTTCATTTACAGGGACACACAAAAAAATTCTCTACTGTCTGTTAACACTAATTCCTGGAAGTGCGTTTTAAGTTACTAAACGCGATTTTAATTTTAACTCGCTTTTTGTCTATTACGTGGTGTGTATAAATTATGTAGATCCTATACAGGGCAGCACAAAAGTTCGCGAACACATTTCCGTTTATTGACAGAAACTCCAGAAAGATAATTTTAAACTGTGTTACGCGTTTCCTAACTAAACTAAAATTTAGCATCCTAGCATATACAAATCTATAGATCATATACAGGGCTGAATAAAAGTATTCGGATATTTTTCCGAATATTGTATCTGTTGGAAATTCCTGAAATTATGTTTTTAAATATGTTATGCGTTTTCCAAATTGTTTACTTAGATGTTATCTTTTAGCTTATTAAACGGTATGTTTTGTAAAATTATTTTGGAAGCGTTGGAAAGTGCTACATAATCTATGCTTGACGCATGATTTTTCGTTCTTGTTGTTAAGATAGAAGCGAAATTTAAAGAAGTGGGTAAGTGTGATCGAAGATCGCGCAAAGACTTTCGTTTAATATTCCTTTCAAAACACTTTATCCTTTCTTTAATAAATCCAAATAAATTTCATTTAGCAAAAAAAAAAAAATGTTTTTTATAAAGTAAAAATTTTCCGGTCTATTTATTTACTAAAAATTTACCCGTTATTATACTCTGTCATAATAATATATGTAATGTGGACTAAATGCGATATTTAAAAAAAATAGTTTATATAAAATAAATATTTAAACCTATTGCGCAATCCTCTGTAATCCAGGTCCTACTGCCAAATTATGTATCGTAGAAAGTGAGACTTTTTATGACAGTTTTTTAAAAGTATCTACATTGATTTTAAACTATATTGTTGCTAGCAAACGCCCATGTCTGGAGCTAACCTTGCCCACAGATTACGAAAGATTAGTTATTTTATATTTTACTACCTATTACCAGTCACGTCATTCACACATCCTTAAAAGGAAAATAAATGCATTAATTAAGGAAAATGTTTCATCCCCGATAATTAAAAACATATGTAACTCTCTTTATAACAAACTCTGTTTTTCGAATATATGAAGAGGCCCGATAGCAGGCGAAGCCCGCTATTATACTCTCTCATAATAATATCTGTCATGTCCACTAAATGCGATATTAAAAAAAAAAAAAATTCAAAATTAAACATGTGGTACACGTTCAAAATGTTAAAATATGCGAACATTTCCATAATGAGGTTTTTATCAATAATCAATATGTTCCTCAAACTCATATATTTACTATCCTCTATTACTCATATTGATACTCGCTTTGTATTATTCTCAAACATTTGAAAAATCCGTTAAACTCCGTATGTTAGATTAATTTTCTTTTTAATTCTCTAATGACGTGATATTAATCTGCTTTCTGCACATTCACATACTCATACTCCTTGTATTATTGAGAAATCTCTGAAAATTTCCCATTTATTACCATTATAAAGTCATATTAATCTTTTCTCAATTGGTGAAACTTTTTATTTAATTTTCTTTTTTCACGTGGAAATCTTTCAATTGAAAATTAATTACTGTAGATAGAATTTTATTGTGGATTTTTTATTATTGGCAACTGCTATAACGAAAAATGTTTAAATTTAATAGGAAGAGGCTGTTAGATCTTTGGTTTTTAGCACTTTCCAACCTAGTTGAAAAGTGCTTATGACTTCGGTTTGTCTGGCCGTCTGGCCGTCTGGCCGTCTGGCCGTCTGGCCGTCTGCCGTCTGCCGTCTGTCCGTGCTCTAACTCCCGTAAATATGCTCGGATTGCTCTACAATTTTTATATGTTATTGTCGTTATCTATAGCATGTTCCCTATTTCAACGGAAGTGTGTAGCACTTATAGTTTTTTTACAGGGACACTCAAAAGAATTCCGTTACATTGCGGTCTATGGGGAAAAATCATTTGCGGTTTATTTAAATAATGTTTCACTATTTTAAACGCATTGTAATTTATATATATTACTAAGGTGCATTAGAAGAAGCTTAATATGGAACAGGGTGTGCATAGCACTTATAGTTACTTTACAGGGACAGTCAAAATAATTCCGTTACATTACGTCTATGGAGAAAAATCGTCTGCGGTTTATTTAAATAATGTTTCACTATTTTAAACGCATTGAAATTAAATAGATCACTAAGGTGCATTACAAGAGACTTACTACGGAATATTGTTTGTATAGCAGTCATCGTTCATTTACAGGGACACGCAAAAGAATTCTCTACTGTCTGTTAACAATAATTCCTGGAAGTGCGTTTTAAGTTATTGAACGCGATTTTAATTTTAACTTGCTTTTTGTCTATTACGTGGTGTGTATAAATTCTGTAGATCCTATACAGGGCAGCACAAAAGTTCGCGAACACATTTCTGTTTATTGACAAACTCCAGACGGAAAATTTTAAACTGTGCTACGCGTTTGCTAACTGAACTAAAATTATCATCCTATGTAGTCTATATACAAATCTATAGATCCTATACAGGGCTGAATAAAAGTATTCGGATATTTTTCCGAATATTGTATATGTTGGAAATTCATGAAATTATGTTTTTAAATATGTTATGCGTTTTCTAAATTGTTTACTTAGATGTTAGCTTTTAGCTTATTAAACGGTATGATTTGTACAATTATTTTGGAAGCGTTGGAAAGTGCTATATAATCTATGCTTGACGCATGATTTTTCGTTCTTGTTTATCTCTAAATATTAAAATAATACGATTTTTTCAAATTTTAATATTTTGAGCTTCATAGTAGGTATTTAGCTATACAGTGGTGGACAAAAGTTTGGACATTTTTTTTTAAAGTTTCATGTTTTTCAACTTTGTGTGCTTGTAGAATATATTAATTTTCACTTAAATACAAACGTTTATATATCAAATTATCAAATTGAAGGTAATTTAATGTAGAATTTAATAATAAAAACAGTATTACAATATCTGTATTACAAAAAAAGTTATGCTCATTTTAGTAGAACAAACAAACACAGATCGTTTTGAATAAGGACGTGTTTTGTAATAAAAGCGTACTAGCCAATCACAAACACTGTTCTGAAAACCAATCAAATGTCTGTAACTATAGTTTAGGTTATTTGGATGGTAAAAGAGTTATTGTTGTGGAAATATTTTGCGGTATGATGTATGCTAGTACAATTAAATAGAGTATTGCTGTTTTTGAATATTTAAAGTCCTTTTTTTTAATTAAACTAATTTTAAACAATGTCATCAACAAGAAGAACTAATTGGACATCTACAAAAAGAAGCCGAATTGTCTGTCATATTGAGAGAAAATGGCCTCTCTTATGCTGAAATTGCAAGACAAGCTGGTGGTTCAGTGACTCGTTCTGGTGCACGAAAGTTCTGTTTACGTTATGAAAAAACGAAATCAGTGGAAAATAAGGCCAAATCAGGCCGAAAAAAATGCACAAGTGCTACTGCCGATAGAAAAATTAAACGGCTATGCCTTCAAGATAGAAAAATTTCATCAGATGCCATTAGATGTGAAATGATTGCAGCGGGTATTGCAGTAAGTTCAAGAACAAAAAGAAGAAGGTTATCAGGATTTGGACTACAAGCTAGAATTCCAAGGAAAAAATCATATTTAAATCAAAAGCAACGCGAAAAACGAGTTAAGTGGGCAAAAAAACACATTAAATGGTCAGAAAATCAATGGAAGCAAGTAATCTGGAGCGATGAGAGTAAGATATCGCTCTTTGGTAGTGATGGTAGGAAATACGTGAGTCGTAGAGTAGGAGAAGCACTTCATCGTGATTGCATTGAAGCAACTACAAAAAACCCAACAACTGTCATGATTTGGGCATGTATGTCTGCAGATGGTGTGGGCCGAATTCATGTGATTCATGGCATCCTGAATGCCAAAAAATACATCGAAACTGTCCTGGAACCAAAATTGATACCTTCCATCAGGGATCTCTTCCCCAACAACGCACCATTTATTTTTCAGCAGGATTCAGCTCCATGCCGCACAGCAAAAGTATGCAAAGCATGGTTTCAAAATAAAGGCATAGATATATTACCATGGCCAGGAAACAGCCCTAATCTCAATCCAACTGAAAATTTGTGGCGACGTTTGAAAATTCTTGTATGAAAAAAAACGTCCATCCAATAAAAGACAACTTATTGAAGCTATAATTGATTCTTGGCACCATGTGAGTACGAAAGATGAACTCCAAACACTCGTTCACTTGATGAAAAGACGCTGTGAAGCTGTCCTAAAAAATAAGGGTTATCCTACTAAATATTGATTGTGTAAGTATCACTTAAAAAAAAATGCAAATCTAAGATAGATTTTACTATTAGTTGCATAATTTTTTTGTAATGCAGATATTGTAATACTGTTTTTATTATTAAGTTCTACATTAAATTACCTCTAATTTGATATATAAACGTTTGTATTTAAGTGAAAATTAATATATTCTACAAGCACACAAATTTGAAAAACATGAAACTTTCAAAAAATGTCCACACTTTTGGCCACCACTGTAAGTACACAAAGTTTCATGCCTGTAAGTTATATAATTTCTGAAAACGGCTCTGTGACGGACAGACAACGGAGCGGGAGCAATAGGGTTTCGTGCGATGTACGAAACCCTAAAAATGATCTTGATTCCTTAAATTTAGGCCAAACACTTAAAAGATGTAATGTAACTTTGTGGCGCTCCACTTATCAGAAAAAACTCCCCACTTTTGTTATTCATAACGAAGACTCTTGTCGAGGTCATTTCGTTATTATATTCCAATCTATGTAAAAGTGTAACTTACATACGCTGCTCCATAAGCCAGTAAATAGTGAAGAATATAGAAGGTATCGCTAGTGAAATCTTTTACTGGCATTTTATTAATAAATTTGCAGTCCCCAATGTTTAAATTAGCATAAGATAGATTACATTATGTATTTATCCAGTAAATTAACTCGGGAACAACCATTCATAATGGTAACATGTTTATTAATCTCATCAGTAGTTCACAGCAACAAGCATTCACAGCAACGAATCCGTTATGCAATATTAATCATTACGGCATTCCACCGGTTCAACTCTACATTAATTATCAGTCATGTGCTAAATTATGAAAGGATGAATAAAAAACGATTCCGTATTGTTAAATGTTCCATAACTTCCGGGAGTCTTGCGAGGATTTTTAGCAATTCAAAACACACAAAACGTCTGTCTCCGAAACTCATGCAACGTTTAAATACTTCAAATTTACGCGCACAATACTGTAATATGGAATACTCTCTCAGCGTTCGAGAAAGCGGACAATAGGTAACTACAATTTCTTTATGTTTAGGAAAAACATGTGTGAAAAGGTTTTTGCGATAAAGTGAGAGAAGTCTTTTAGAATAATAAAAAAGAAATGACAAAGTAAAAATGAGGTTTACAGATAATTTAGTAGGAAATTCAAAATCATATCATCATTTAAGATTGAGAATAAAAATGAAAATACTTTGAAGCAAGACATAAAGAGGCTCCGAAAGAAAAACATTTAACAATAATAATGCCTGAGTTGTTTAAAATGTGTTTTTGAAAAGGAAAATAATAGCATCGTACGCATTTAGATGATTTTAAAATAGGGTAACTTGAATTATTGGTATACTAATCAGGTTTACCAAGAAAACATATATTTTGGAATATAGTAAACCGCTTCATTGAAATCTGTACAAATGTATACTACTTTATTGTACATAATGACAATAAAACAAAGCTTTTCTCGACGTATTTCTTATTCACCATTTACTGGAAAAAAAAGACATATTACTAGAAAAAACTTTTTTGGTAAACGAATGATTCTGTACACTGAAATACAGGATGATTATAATTAAAGTTTAAGTTTCAAAACGCTCTAAAAAACGAACCACTAATTAGAATGATGTCAAAATTGAACGGCGTATTATTGAAGAAGGGGGAAAGAACATGAACAAAAAAATAGTTCCAAATTTTAGTGACAGATGGCGCTGTAAGTGTCAGAAGATGTAAATTAAAATACCTGGCATGCGCACGGCCATTTCAGTTGTTATAAAAGCGTTGGGTAAACGGCGTTTCTTCATTTCGCGTCTCAGACGTTCGCCATGAGTGTCTCAATGAAGGACCGCGCTCTGCTTGTAAAGCTTTATTACAAGAACGGTGATTCTGCACCAGTAGCTCTGCAGAAGTTCAGGACACTCAAGGGTATGAAAAATGGCGTTGGACCGATGACTGTCATGGGTCTGGTGAAAATGATGAAAAAATTCTAAAATACAGTTTCGTTTGAGGTGCAGTCTGGTAGAGGAAGGAAAAGATGTGATTCGGCGGTAGTTGAAGAAGTGTCCACAACAGTTCAGGAGGTGTCGAGCGGTGATGTGCAACAATGCACTGCATGGAGAATTGCCCGAACATTGGACAGGCCTGTGAGCACGGTGCATAACATTCTACGAAACATCCTTCAATGCTATATCCGTACAAAATTTTCCATGTGCAGGAGTTGTTTCCTTCTGACCTGCCAGCAAGAGAGGGTTTTGCTTTGGAATTTCTTGCTCGCAGGATTGGCCGTGGAAAATTCTGTGGACAGACGAAGCCCATTTCCATCTGACGGGATATGTAAATACACAGAATTGCGGAATATGGGCAACAGAAAATCCTCTCGCAACGAACCCAGTAGAATGACGCATCAATGACTTTGCTTCATCCTGCAAAGTTCACTGTGTGGTGTGGATTTACGGCATCATTTATCGTAGTGCCATATTTTTTCGAGGAAACGGGTGCTTTTGGTCCTGTTACCGTTACCGTCAATGATCAGCGCAATGAGTCTCTTTTGCGTAATGACGTCATTCCAGCTCTGCAACAGAGTGGATGTCTGGATAGTATATTTTTCATGCAAGATGGCGCTCCTCCGCACATTGCAAATCGAATAAAGCTGTTGTTGAGGTGGCACTTCGGAAATGCTAGAATTATCAGTCGCCATTTCCCTACAGCCTGGCCGGCCTGATCATCTGATCTTAATCCGTGTGATTTCTGGCTGTGGGGTTATCTGAAAAATGTTGTGTTCAGTACTCTGATTGCCAACGTAGCTGAATTGAAGACACGCATTGCGCAACACATTCTGAACTTGACCCCGGTGACACTTCGATCAGTTGTGGAACATGCCAGTTTCCCGATTTAATCTTGTTACACACAGCGGTGGACAGCATATTGAACATGTTTTGCGCCAGTCTCTCAAAAATTAAAATCCGATTGAATGGATGCTTTTTATGCGGTTTTTGGCCTCAGGATAATTAAAAACCGATTGGATGGTTGCTTTTTATGCAGTTTTTGGCCTCAGGGCAATTAAAAACCGATTTTCCCATCCGATGTGATACGACCTTGCCGTTCTGGATGGGCTTACGTAACTAACAGTATCACACCTGTACACACATGCACACTGAACAGTACAGTTGGTTTATTGTGTAACTTACGCCTTAGCCGTTGTTTTACGATTTGTCATTTGTAGTCGAAATTCTGACGCTTACAGCGCTATCTGTCGATAAAATTTGAACTATTTTTGTTTTTTTGTTGTTCATGCTCTAACAAATAACATGTAAGTAAAAATGAAAAAGAACGTGCGTAATTTGGATAAGTACGTGAAAAATTAAATGATGGCGTTTCAAATAATAATTTCATAGATTATAAATTCATAGATCATTCAATTGTAGAATATTCTTATTTGTTTTGATAATGGCTCCGATGGAGCCGAAACGTGTCAACAGTCTATTAAAACTTATTTTACTGTTTATAAATTTTTATTTTATGACTTTTAACTATTAAAAGACATATAATATTACAAGGTGTTATATTTTGTTATATTTTAATTAATTTATTTTAATTTATTTTTCAGTTAGAATTCCGCAGATGATAAATCGCCAAATTATCTTTATGGTTATATTTGTTTGTTAATTACAAATACATTGGAGTTATTATGCGCCAAAGCACTCTCCCTAAAGTATGGCAACTGGCTGTCAAACTGTAATAACGAAATATTATAAACACTGAAAGGTAGAAAAGATAAATAAAAGATAAAGAGTGTAATACTTTAAATTATCTTTCATCATTTAATAGTTTAATAATTATTAAAATAGGACTATACGTTGAGAAAACAAATTAGAAATCCTGAATATTTAGTTTATATAATTATTTGTTTCACTCTTAATTCCATGTCTTTAAAAAAACAGTGAAAAAATTATATATATATATATATATATATATATATATATATATATATATATATATATAATAAATTCACCAGTTTGCTCTTTCTATCAAGCTTAAATAAAAGTGGTGAAATTTTCCTAATTAGGGACCAGGCTAAATTAACATATTGTAATGAAAATTCTTTAGAACTATGAGAATTTCAGTCATGAAATTAGGCGTGATTTTTAATATAAAAATTGAATGCTTATAAAAGAGTGTTTTTGTTAAATGCTATTTTAATTTTTAATTATTCATTTTGAAAACAGATGCAAAAGTTTCTCACATTTTTTTAAACTGCATGTTTTTCAAAATTACACTTATTAAAAATGACATCGGGAAAATAAAAGAATTTGGAAGAACATTGGAAAAGTAAGCCAAAGAATTTGGAACAAATCAAAGGCCTTTAAAATTTTCACTCAGTTGAAAAAATTACACGTTGTATGTATCTTTAACAAAGGTTTCCATCGTTTAATGGCATTACTTTGCTTGCGGCCTATTCTGTTTAGTATATTGCAAACCAGATGCTAATGCCAAAACGTTGTCTGGGTGAATTTTGTCGGCCTATCGTCGATCCAGGTAGCTCAATTTAAAGAGCATTGGAAAGGATCAGGGTCCAAAGCCGTGTTTTTGGCCCAAGAAATGACTAAAATTCGATTTTGTTATACTATGCTGACTTAATTATTTAACTTTTTAATATTACAAGGTTTATCCTGTACGATTTCAACAATATTTTTTGCATTTTATTCGGATTTATATGATTCCTAATTTTTCCCAATTTCTCCTAATTTTACCTCAATTATTTATATGAGCGTAATCGTGCAACACTTTCTTCTTTACATATATTATAAAATACATCAAAATGTACAATATATGAAAAAATAAAAGTGTTGCAAAGCTGCGCTCATAGAGTAAAATATTAAAAATACAGAGGTAGGTAGCTGCATTCCCTCACGTCACTAAAAGTCTTTAGGATGCAGCAACGTGTTTAAAATGAAAGTAACTATTGCTCATAACTGCATTCCTTCACATTAACAATAGTTACGTTCATTTTAGCATGTTTAAACACGTTGCTGCATCCTAAAGCCTTTTACACTGTTAAAAATTTTCGTTTATTGCCAGGGTATCTTCCGTGAATTTTGATCAGAAAGTTTCCGTTTTGTTAGCAAAATGGAATCTCTCCCGTATATCTGTTGCTACCCAGCTAGAAAAACTTTGCAAAAAAGTGCACAAAATCCGAGCGTATTTGGCACCTCTACTTATGCATAAAAACTGCAAACTGAATTATGCACAAAAAGTGCATAAACTGTATCCCTAAATTGTACACTTTTTAGACTTTTAAGATTACCGAGTTTCAAATACGGAATTATTAATCTAAAAGCCTATCATCCAATGGGATTGCAGTATTTTTGATCGCCACACATGCGCTTCAACTTCTTCGCGTCTGTATCGCGCCATTTATGGATTACAAAGACGGAACATTCCTGAAAAAACGGAAACATTAAAGCAACTCTGCTGCCAGTCCTTTTTCCGTAAATTGACGGATTTTTTTTTACAATATACTGTTAAAAATAATCTGAAATTCATGGGTATTTTTTTCCTGAATTTCACAGAAAAAGTCCATTTTCATGACAAAAGGGCATTTTCAGTTAAAAGCAGAAAATTTCCTAATATAAGAAAGCAGCCAACGGAGATATTCCGTTATCTGCTGCATGTTTATTTTCAATGTTTCAAAAACTGACATGTTGCTGCACAGAAAAACTAAAAATTCCATAAATTAAAATTTCAAGTTTATTTAAAACAACAACAAGAAAATAGTGCTTTCGAATTGAAAAAAGCAAAAATTAATTCTTTCCATTCTTTTAATGTTATTTGCAATTCATTTTTTAAAGTTATAAAAAAGTATTCGCACTTAAAATATATTCTAAACAAACAGATTAATATATATATAAAATAGCTAAATTAAGTTAAAAAAAAATAGATTCTATTTAAAAAAGCAACAAACAAAAATAATGCTTTCGAATTAAACTCATTCCTTTAAAATTATTCGCAATTTATTTTTTAAAGTTATAAAAAACACTCACACTGAAAGTATATTCTAAACGAACACATTTAAAAAATTCATAATAGTTGATTAAAAATCGATTTTTGCAAAAAAGCAAAAAAAATTATCGAATTTAATTCAAAATATAATATTTATATTTTACATCTAACAATCAAACTAAGAATATATATAATTCATGTTTTTATCCTCTATTTATACTATAGTTTTCAACCATCATCTCATTACGAAATGTCCCCGCAATTAACTGAAAAATTACCAGTTTTCTAAACCCCAAATTGTTTAAGTCCCAAGCTGCGATTTGAAGAAATCCCCTATCATCATTTCCTACTCTTAATCTAGCAAGGACCCGCTGGTCTTACGGTAAAGCACTCGGCTTAAACCACTAACGTCCCCAGTTCGATCCCCAGGACGGGCAGAAAATGTTCTTTCATTATATTAAATACACCCGTAATGATCAACAGATGGCAGCACAAATAGAGATGATATTTTTTAAAACCGAATTTATTTATAACGGAAACTTACCGATTCTTCAAACGGAGTTTTCCCTTCCTTTATATTTTAAAACGGAAAATGTACTAACGGAATGGAAAAAGTTCGGCAAGTTTGCTGCCAGTAGTTTTACCGTGTATTAACGGATTTATTTTTAACAGTGTAGTGACGTGAGGGAATGCAGTTACCTACCTCTGTATTTTTAATATTTTACTATGAGTGCAGCTTTGCAGCACTTTTATTTTTACATATATTGTACATTTTGATGTATTTTATAATATATGTAAAGAAGAAAGTGTTGAACGTTTGCGCTTATATAAATAATTGAGGTAAAATTAGGAGAAATTGCGTATTTTTCATCAAAAACTACGAATAATACGAACTTTGAGCCTGTGTAAGTCACATAAATCCGAACAAAATGCAAAAACTATTGTTGAAATCGTAAAGGATCAACCTTCTAATAATTAAAAGGGAAATAATTAAGTCAGTATAACGAAATTGAATTTTAGTCTTATTTCATGGGCCAAAAATCCGTCTTATGGACACAAATCCCTTCAGCCAATTTTTCTGTTTTCGATTCCCGGCCTGAACAATTATCAGTCAGTTTGGAGAATTTCAACTTGTACATTCATTTATATTATATCCCAATTAGTTATTTTTTTATAATTCTAAAGTACACGATTTTCAAGACGTTTGAAACTTGTGACATGTTTAAGATATTACTGAAATGTAATTATAAATTATATCTTTAATATAAAGAATCTTAACAACAATATTATTACGACTATTATTACCTATATTTTACTACTTTGATTTATCTTTTACTAAATGCAAAAATTCTGGTGACTTTATGAAAGTTAATATGTATTTTTTAAACTTAGTAATAGACTTAAAACTCATTTTCGCTTCTTTAAATCCATGTAAGATATTTTAAAAAAGAGGTATTTCTTTTTAAATCTTTCTTTTTCCTCTTTATTGAACGATCTTTTTCATCTATATTAGAAAGTTTTTCTTTTTTGAATACCTGTTGTATGAGTATAAAATATGCATCAGAAAACTGTTAAAAGAACTGCTATTACAATTTGTTCTATTTTGAAAGAATAAAAGAACAAAAAATGTAAAGAAAAACTATTTAGGAGATAATTTTGAAGTAAGGAATTTTCTATTACTTTCTTCGTTGAAATACTTTATGAATTATGCATTAAAATTTTACTATATAGAATCTGGCTGCTTTCTTTTCATTGTTAAGTTGTATATTTTAATTCATCTGCATAATGATTTTTAGATATTACGTAATTTTAATTAGATTGTTTTGGATTTAAAATTTATCTCTTAAAAAATTTACATCAGGTCTACATAATACATGGCATTATTTTATGGTATCCTACCAGCAAAACCAATATTGATTCAATATTGTTTATATTGGTTAAAACAGTTTACTATATCATGGCAATTATTGGCAATATTAGATTTGTATTAGTTTGAGAAGTATTGATGCAATAGCGTTATTTTTTGCTAATATTTCCAATGTAAATCCAGTATTTCTGCAAATTTGGTGTTTTATTTCAAGTAGTTCCAGTGTAACTCCATATGTAACCATAATGATATTTCACTGGGAATATTTACGATTAAGGTTAGTAGGTGTAATATTGGTCTCAATACAATGAGCATTGTTCTGCTGCTAGGGTAAAAGTACACAACTTAAAAATCAGTTACTTTCACACGTAGTGTCTAACTATTCTGTGTGTAATCGTACCGTCCTGATTCTAACATTCGTGCGTGAAAAGGCCATCTATCTGTCATTTATTTTACTTTCGCAAAGTGTGACTGGTTGTCCCTGAGTCTGATTTTCGCGATTTTTTTTACGGATTTTAATTCTAAGTAGGTTTCTGTGCTCGGCTGGCTAGTATAAATACGCCCATAGAAGTGAGTAGTGTTGGATTAAGAGCCTTTTCTTCTCGGGGATCTTCAAGGCTGTTTCTGATTGTTTATAAAGCCTCGCGCAGCAGCAATGAGGTTCCTTTTCAATTGAGTTTTGATTTAGGTTCTCCAGCTGAGCACGCGTGCCTAGCGGTAAGGCGTTACCATTCAGTTTTCCAAGTAAAGGTAAGTTTGTATTTAGTGCTATTGCAGTATTGTACAAATGATTTTTTTATATCGTGTTTTGAAAGTTTTTAGCGATCTGAGGTGGATTTTTTCTTCGTTTTCTGCAAACTGTTAGAATAGCCATTTTACGTAAGTTAGAGTTTGCCTTTAGTCGATTTTATTCAATTTATTAATTGGGCTTTAAATCGATCCATATTATTTTAGTATCCCAACTCCACTTCAGTCTTATCTATTACTGATTTTAAATGAATCTTTATTATTTTTAACTGTTTTCGTCTTATAGGTACTTAAAAATCTTACTTATTTATGTGATGGAATGACATTATGTGATGTGATATGAAATCTAACTTATTTATGAGATGGTTTTGGAGTGTTCGCCACGCATATTCGTTTGAAGCTATATCTTAACTGCCAAATTTATGCTTTTTTTGTAACCACTTTTAAAATCTGTATTTGAATCGAAATCTGTATTCGAATCCAAAACTTTATATATTAGCAGATTTTCTTGGATTTAAAGAAATTTAATTAAAAACATTTTTATTAAAAAAAGTGTAAAAATAAAATCGTATAAGTTGCTAGCTGTGCTATATATCTTTATAAATGAGGGGTTTGGGGCAAGAAAGTGCCAAGCTACATTTTTGGTGAAATAAATCTAACACTGTAATCTGTTGCTTAATATTGTAAATTATAATATCCAACATATAATTTGTTTCTAATGTCCCTTGGTGGCAGCATATGAGACAGATTTCGTTTTTGCCCCAGATTTTTATGCCCTCAATGAAGGTAGCTAATATACAAACAAACTAATAGTAATATCATTAAAGTAATGCCATAGTGTTACTCGGAATATCTCAAATGTTACTAAGAAATTGGCGAAAAAACTTTAGGTTATCTATCGTGATTTGAGTATTTGATCAAATTTTCAAATTGAAATATCTCAGAAGTTCAAAAATGTGGCTTGGCACTCTCTTGCCCCAACCCCCTAAAATGTATCCTGTAGCCAAAAATTGAAAACATTGCACGAATCCAAAGGTAACAACTAGTTTAAAGCAAATAAATAAAACTTTACTAGAGAAGGGTAGGCCAATAAATTATTCGTTTATTAAGTTCTCGTCCACTGAACGTAATTTCTTAAACCTCATTCATTAAATCGTACTGGAAATTTAATTTCACACAATGCATCTGTGCACTTACAGATATGAATTTCGCAAAATAATATCATAAACTTAATTGTATCTCTTTTTTTTTATCACAAAAATATACTATGATATGAATTATGATATTCTGAAGGAAAATCAAAAATCGAAAGTAAAAATATATATATATAACTTCGATACTTTTACGACATTTTCCTGCCTTACGAGATTTATGTGAAAACATGTGGAAATGATAAATCAGCTCTAAAATTGAAACAATATTAGATATCTGGAGAAATTTTTATAGATGCATTTTTCTAGGAACGTTAAGCGAACTACTAAAAATAGTGACTTCATTCAAAAAGTAGATCTACGTCATTTGTCAAACACATTTTCAAAAATATTTTTAGACACATTGATAAAATTTGATAGTTTCAGAAGATTGACATTTCCGATATCGGTTGTCAGCGAAGATATAATTAAGTTAGTCTACATCACACTGAAAAATAGCTCGAATGTTTCTGGCTGAATCAGAGAATATCCATAATTACGTTTAAAAGTAATGAAACAATTTTTCGCCTAATTTATAGCTATAAACTACAATTAAAATATTTAAAAAATTTTTATAATAACTTTCCAATTTATGACTAACTAATGATTTTTCACTGATTCATATAAAATTTGTATTGAATAAATTTAACACAAATCTAATGCAGTAAAAATTTTTCGCTCACACTTTATGTAAATCGAGTACTAAACCATTCTATACATATATAAAAATTAAAATATAAAAATCCTCTTCTTTTATGTTATAAATATTAAAACTCTATATTCTAAAAAATAGTATTTTCTGTTGAAAAAATTACCTTTTTTTAAATTTATCTTAATAAATTCTATTTCAGTACAATCAAAAAATTTCCACTTTTGTTCTATTTTCTTAAAAACTATTTCAATTGCATTATTTCAGCATTAGGCAATTTTTTATTATAAGCACAAGTTAGAGAAAATTACATAACTTATATGTGCCCGTAACGTTGATTTATTTTTTTCTGACATTATTAATACGGATGGAAATATGCACAACTAATCCGCTTACATATCTGAGGGATTAACAGCATCTGTGTAAGAACATAGATGAATACACAAGACGAGGTATGCATAAGTATTACACTGAAGCTATGATTAATTTTGTAAAGAAGTTTTATTTTGTCAAATAAAAGTTACTTTTTTGCAAAAAATTCGTTAACTATATTAACTATAATAAAAACTAATAAATAATACAAAACTATAATAAGTAAGATTAGTCATATTGTAGACGGAATTAAGTTGCCCGCAAATTTTATTTAATTAGTAAATTTCACTTTCTAATACTTTATTTTAGGGCTAGCAATCATTAAAAAGTAGAGACATTTTTTACGTACATTTTTTATTTGGTCACCATGGGTATTTTTTTCTTCCCAAACGCGGACACTGGTCAATGCATTCTAAAATGGAATATAGTGATGAGTAGATTAATTAAAAAGCAAAGTATTCAGACATTTTAAGTGACTTATATGTATATTTCAGCAACTAATCCGCTTACACATTGAGGGATTAACAGCATCTGTATAAAAACATAGATGAATACACAAGACAATGTATGTATACGTATTAAATTGAAGCTATGATTAATTTTGTAAATAGGTTTTATTTTGCCAAAAAAAAGTTATTTTTTGCAAAAAATACGTTAACTATATTATCTATAACAAGAACGAAAAATCATGCGTCAAGCATTGATTATGTAACGCTTTCCAACGGTTCCAATATAATTTTACAAATCATTACCGTTTAATAAGCTGAAAGATAACATCTAAGTAAACAATTTTGAAAACGCATAACATATTTAAAAACGTAATTTCAGGAATTTTCAAAATATATCTCCAACATATACAATGTTTGGAAAAATATCCGAATAGTTTCATTCAGCCCTGTATAGGGTCTATATATTTGTATATATACTACATAGGATGCTAAATTTTAGTTTAGTTAGGAAACGCGTAGCACAGTTTAAAATTCTCCGCCTGGAGTTTCTGTCAATAAACGGAAATGTGTTCGCGAACTTTTGTGCTGCCCTGTGTAGGATCTACAGAATTTATACACACCAAGTAATAGACAAAAAGTGAGTTGAATTTAAAATCGCGTTCAGCAACTTAAAACGCACTTTCAGGAATTATTGTTAACAGACAGTAGAGAATTCTTTTGTGTGTCCCTGTAAATGAACGATGACTGCTATGCACACACTATACTGTAGGAAGTCTCTTGTAATGCACCTTAGGGATATATATCATTTTCAATGCGTTTAAAATAGTAAAGCATTATTTAATTAAACCACAAACGATTTTTCTCCATAGACGTAATATAACGGAATTCTTTTGATTGTCCCTGTAAAGTAACTATAAGTGCTATGCACACCCTATTCCATATTAAGCTTCTTGTACTGCACCTTAGTGATATATATCAATTACAATGTGTTTGAAATCGTGTAACATCATTAAAATAAACCGCAAATTATTTTTCCCCATAGACCGTAATGTAACGGAATTTGTTTGAGTGTCCATGTAAAAAAAAACTATTAGTGCTACATATTTCAGTTGAAATAGGGAACATACTATAGATAACGATAATAACATATGAAAATTGCAGGGCAATCCGAGCATATTTAAAGGAGTTAGAGCACGGACAGATGGCAGACAGCAGACGGCCATACGGCCAGGCAATCCGAAGTCATAAACACTTTTCAACTAGGTTGGAAAGTGTTAATAAAAACTAATAAATAATATAAAACTACATAAAATTAGTGATATTGTAGACGGAATTAAGTTCCATGCATATTTTGTTCTATTTTATTTGTAAATTTCACTTTCTTATACTTTATTTTAGAAGTAGCAATTACTAAAATGTGGAGATATTTCTTGCGTAAAATTTTTATGTAGTCAATTTTATTTCTTTCGTCCCCATACGCGGACACTGATTAATTTATTCTAAAATGGAATATACTGATGAATACATTAAAGTATTAAGACATTTTAAATGATTTATATCTATGGATCAGCAACTAATCTGCTTACATATCTGAGGGATTAACAGCACCTGTTTAAGAACATAGATGAATACACAAGACGAGGTATGTATACGTACTACACTGAAGCTATGATTAATTTTGCAAAGAAGTTTTATTTTCCGAAATAAAAGTTAATTTTTCCAAAAAATTCGTTAACTATATTAACTATAATAAAAACTAATAAATAACATAAAACTATATTAAGTAAGATTAGAGGAATTAGACGGAAATTAGTTCCACGCATATTTTATTTTATTTTATTCGTGAACTTCACTTTCTTATACTTTATTTTAGAGCTAGCAAACAGTAAAATGAGGAAACTTTTTTACGTAAACTTTTTATGTGCTCACCATGGGTTTATTTTTTTTTTGTGTCCCCAAACGCGGACACTGGTCAATTCATTCTAAAATGGAATATAGCGATGAGTAGATTAATGAAAAAGTAAAGTATTCATACATTTTAAATGATTTATATTTATGTTTCAGAAGCTGTGTGATATATATTGGCAAATTGTAAATTTAAATGAATAATAATGCAAAAATGCCGGTATCTATATCGTTTGGTACACAACCAAAATGGAATCTTTTTTTCATCTATTCCAAGCATATCTAGTATTTACTGGTTAATATCTCCAATCGAGGACAATTTATGGAATTAAAGCAAGCGCATATATCATATTTATTATGTTCTTTTAAACCCTTGAGGAGCGATGGACCATTTAATGAATTTTTGGAGCTTTCAATTTTAATTCCTAAATGTACATTGCCACCAGAATTTTGGAATGAAAATTTTCTTTTTATTAAGTAAGAGAAGAAACGCTTTTACTATTTTCAACTAAATTTGTTTGAAAAGTTTGGTGTCATTCAATAATTTCAGCATTTTATGAATAGAAATAGTTTGCCCCTGAAAGGGTTATAATAGGGAATCTTTCGAAAACATATTAGCTATGTTTACAGATGAAGAAGTATTATTGGATCATTTATCAATTTTATATATAGGGTGCAAAATGTTATATATCGCCGAACTTTAATTTCTCAACCGTTAGTTGTAGACATGTAGTTCCAATTACAAAAGCGTTTAAGATGAGATAAATATTCCTGTTGTGGCGTTAATTAAAGTAAAAAATCAATTTTATAAAAATTACGAAATCTAACTTTTTATGCGGTTCCCCGGTCCCTATAGTTATATTTAATAAATGTCTGCACATATCATAACAAATACAACACAAAAAGTTTGACTTCTGTACGACAAAAATTAACACAACTATTAAATTTCAAAGTTTGAGATTTTTTTCACATGATTTTGTCTTTCATTCAGGGATCAGTTAAAAAATGAATTAGAGTATTTCGAGATCAAAATCAGGGTGCAATATCCTATTTACGACAAATCTACCTTTAACCGGCATTGCTAAATCGGTGTATCACTAAAGAGGGTTATTTCATCTAAAAATTTGAGCTCACTTTGAGAGGTCGTATACAAAGCGAAGAATTAAATATTGAAATTAAACAGAAAAATAAATATCAATTTATTATCATAATAGAAAACGGTCTACTATAAAAAATGAATGCATCAAATACCTAAATCTACTAGAGATACTGCTCAAACTGTTCTCCATTGGTGGCAATGCACAATTGAATGCATGACAGTACTGAGTCCTGGACACTTTGGAGCATAGCAGGCGAAACCACCTGTAACCGGCATCGCTAAAACCGGGTATCACCAAAGAAGTTTTTTTCATCTAAAAATTTAAGCTAACTTTAAGGGGTCGAACAACATTCAAAAGTCAAATTAGGCAGTGTTGAATTCAGGGGATGGCACGAGAGGGACATTCCCCCTTCCCCCCGGAGCAATGAAATGTGCCTCCCGGAAAATGTGAGATTTTGTGTTTTCAGTGGTCAAAAGGTGCAATTTCTCCCCGGAGCTCTATAATGTCCCCTCGCCGGAGAAAAGTGTCTGAATTCAACACTGAAAGTAGGTATTGTTTGTTAACGGGAAATAAAACCTTCCGCTCTTTAGCGAATGGTCTACTCTCTTAAAACGAAAGAGCGGATTTGGTTTCAGTGAAAAGAGCTGTAATTTATTGGATCGTGAATGAGTTGATTTTTAAACGTTTCACTCATCTTGATTTGAATTTTTATTTTTCTAATGCACTCCAGAAGAGCGAATACTAAACAACTCATCTCGATAAAAAAAGCAATCATTGGCGAGCGGAAATGCCAATGCGGCTTCCATTTGCACAGCAGACGACAGGCGTGTGACGTCATGGAGTGGAGGCAAGCATTTCGCCTTCGGGACAACTGGCCTCCGTCTGGTCGTCTGGTGTGTGTAGCTTACGCGGCTCGGCTGCAGCACGTTGTTGACCGTTGAAGTATTATTAGCGTTGTTCAAAGGGGCAATTTTAAAGAAGGAATACTTGAAAAGGTAAGAATTTCTGCTGTTTTAAATACTCTAATCATGTTTTTTATAATGATTCTGTTGTATATTTATTGTTATTTTATATATGGCGTGATATTTTTTAGTTTATATCAATATTTTTAACAAATATGTCTTAACCGTAACATTTAGGACTATTTACACGAACGAACATTTAGAGATCTTTTGAGTTGGAAGGATAAATATTAAAAAATGCTCTAAAATATAATTATACAAATCTTTTGCCTCTCATTTTAAATTTTTTTAATGTTGTTTCAATAAATATGATTTATAAATAGCATTTAGTAGCAATTTAATCTTTTAAAGAAAATGTCTCGGCGGTACTGTGCGTTTATTTATATACGTATATATTTTTAATGGTTTCAGAAATCTAACTTTCATAATACTATAAATTGAAAATTGACTTGTCTGACTTTAAAAATATTGTTTTAAAGTAAACAAATTATATTTCTTATTTTATTCTCAGCCTGAAGAAATTTTTCCTGGATATTTTTATTGACCTGCCTTGTTTTTCGAATGCGCATACATAAGTTTTAGTCGTTTTATGTTGTTGAGAGTTAGATTATTTGAAATGTATCTCAAATATATAAGAAAAGCTTTAGAATATCTATTTCATGTTGACGAAAACTTTTGAAAAGTAGCTCTATTAGTATATATACTGTTTTTCTAATATTTTAAAATAAATATACTTGATTTGTGAAGCTGTATAAATCCCATATTTTTTTATCATATGTTGTTAAAAATAAGGTAAATATCTCCATTCCCGTATATTCACTGTGTGAATATTCCTAAATAGTATTAGGATTAAAACATTTAATGATAATATTGATATAAATTGAAAAATATCATGCAATATATCTAATAATATTGCATAGAAAACTTAATCATTATATATATTAAAAAAAACCCATGATTAAAATATTTAAAACAGCATAAATTCTTATCTATTCAAGTATTCCTTTAAAATTATCTTTTTGGATCAAGGAGGGGGGGAGAGGTATATATTTCAAGCAGCTCAAAAACAACAACAAAATAAATAAATATAAAATGACACTTTTCACTTAATTGTTGAATGTACACATATATGTATACATTCAACATGCAACTTATTTTTTTTTTTTGGAAAAAAAATAATCAACTGAAATATGAGTTGGCTGCAGATCACTCAAGTGCTACTGGATTTAGTCTTAAAGGACTTCATTTCACTCAAGTACGACATAGTTATAAATCACTCAAGTGCTACTGGATTTAACCTTCATTGATTTGATTTCACTTAAGTATGAGTAAAATAGAGATCACTCAATCATGAGTTGCTTAAAAACAACTCGTTCACTCGAGTTGTTTTAACTCTTCATGAGAAGCTGACTTTCAAATCGTGAGATGAGTGTATTTCGGCTCAACTTGAGTTATTTTGGCTCTTTCGTTTTAAGAGAGTAGTCTGTTTTGATTTTATCAAAATAGGATTGAGTCGAGTTTGTTTAGCTGCGTTTGGCTGAGTGCCAGTTTTAGTGACCGCCTGCAAGAGAACGCAAACTAGAACTTCGGAAAGTACTCATATCAGCGTAACATCCCTTTCGATTGTAGAATTGTCCCAGAGTGTTAGGCGCGTTTTACAAAAACGAACAATAGAATCTACATCAGTAAAATAAAATATACTCATTAAAAACTTAATAAATGGCAGCAGAATGCAAACGACCAACCGAAATATAACGAACATGAAAATCAAGATTATGCAAATTACAATAGTACCGCAGCACAACGCGTTCAGGATAAAACACGAGCCACTAGCAGTGGACATGCTAGTCAGCGCAGAGATTGTAATAGCAGGCTATACGTTCACGCAATATACCGAAATGATACTTATTTATGGTGAATGTCAAAGGAATGCCAGAGTAGCTGCGGGGGTTTATTCAGAGTGTTTTCCTAGAGATCGACATCCAACGCATGAAACAATAACTGATGCATTGCACCGTCTTGGAGAGACCGGCTCTGTTGCACCACGACCCAGAACTAGTAGACGCACAAGGTGAAATGTTCGAGTAACACCGGAGCAACTGCTGGCATTCGCCCTTTTAAATCCACAAATGAGCACGGCGGATATAAGCGAGGCATGTGGATACACGCGTCAGCGTGTTTGGCAGTTATTACATGCACATTCTGCGCATCCATACCATCCAGCACTGGTGGAAGCATTGATGTTGGGTGATCACAAAAGACGGTTTGATTACTGTAATTTCATACTTAACACTATAGAGAAAAATCCTTCGTTCCTTTGTGACATTCTGTGGACAGATGAGGCAACGTTTACACTAAGTGGCATTGTAAACGTGCAAAATGTGCATTACTGGTTTCTGGAAAATCCTCACATCGCAAACACTGTACGATACCAGGTACGCAGGTCAATGAACGTGTGGTGCGGTATATGGAAAACTCAGATTATTGGACCCATCTTCTACGATGGAACCCTAACGGGTGAACTTTACCTGCACCTACTACAAAACATGATACTTGACTAGTATGAAGATCTGCGTCACCGAAATGCATGCCGGGTGTGGTTTCAACATAATGGGGCCCCTCTGCATAAAGCATCAAGCGTACGTGTGTATCTGGACAACGAATTCGTCAACAGATCATTCGATATGGTGGTCCGGTAGAGTGGCCACCGCGTTTATCGGACTTGACTCCCATGGACTTCTACCTCTGGGGATACATCAAGGCTTATCGCACAGTTACACCTGCTATGCTCCAACGTGTCCAGGGTTCAGTACTGTAAAGTTTCATAACAAAATGAAAACTTCGATTTACTCAGATTTGAATGTGTCATTTGAATGTGTCATTTTTCTCAGTGTATCAAAGGTTTTAGTTTTATATGGTTTTATAACAAAAAGTATTCATAGCAGCAACGCTCAATTTCCGTCCTGACGTTGTTTTGGTATAATTCATTTGCAAAGGTTTTCTAGCAATAAAGATTTTTTTTAATAAATAGGAAAATTTGCATGAAATTTAATATTTTAAGTTTTAACTAGATTATTTTCTGTACAATGAGAGTTTTATGAAAATCGATAGTATAAAGCAAAAAAAGTTGTCCATGAGTAACACTCACATCATATTGACGGTTGGAACACCTGGCAATAACTTTTGCTTTTACTTCAAATTGTTTAACTTGTAAACACTGCACAATTTAAATTTTTGCACCGTTTATTACAAACAAAATGTTCTTTCAAATGTACTTTCTTTGGAAACTGTATCTCAATTTACTGAGGTTTTTTAAAACATTTTTAAAGCATGAATTTTTAAAATTTATCTTTGTAGCGTGCAACCTAATTACGATAGATGATCCCGTTTGTTCTTAAAACAATATAAATAGTTTATATAAAGGTCTGCATCTTATATTCCATAAAGTAATTAAAACTTCAACAGTATAAATAAAATAATAGAATGGTATAAATAAAACACAAATTCCTCAGACACGTAATCGAACTACGTGATTGAACCACTAAAATTGTCCGAATTAAAAAGGCTGCTGTAAGTCGAGACAAAAATGCTTTTAAGTGTTATTAGTCGGTTTCTAAAAAATATACTAACTGTAAAAACCTATTACACTTTTCAAGAGAAAAATATTAGTTTTCATTTATGTTCTGTAACCTGGGAAGACCGGATTGATACCCTAGTATCTATAAAAGTTTTTAAATATTAATTTGTGCTTATAGTAAGATTATACTTAGCAAATTTTCAAATAATCCTTAAAAATTAATGGTGGTTATTTAAAATTTCCTCTTTCTTGTAAGCAATTTATTCAGTTAATTTCATTCTCTTTCTTTAAGGTCACGTTAGCAAAACTGAGAACATTGGCATGAAAATTTTCCCTATTATTGAGATATCTGTATTTTGCTTGTATTCTTCCAATACTTTAAAATATTTCGCCATCTCATTGCGACTTTATCTAATGAAAGTAAAATATTTCAGCAATATTAGTGTTCCATTGCGAATATTTAAAATCTATTGCCAATATTTATGAAATATTGATGTTTTATCGCAAATGCCTCACATGTAATGCGAGTTTTTATTCATCTGTAATATTTAAGCTGTAATATTGATATTTCGTTGGACCTATTTCTGATAAATGCAATATTGACTCAATACTGGGTCTCATAACAACCTAGTCTGGTAAATGTGGCAAGTTTTAAGTAAAAGTGGTACATGAGATCATTAAATGATCAGACAACTTACGCATGTATATAATTCAAACTCTGTGAACATGCAAACCGAGACCAAGAAATTAAATAAAACGAAAACTGCCCAGTTAAACTGAGGGCATTGAGCTCACAGGCTATTCACACTAATTGTATATTATACTCTCTCGAAAAATAAAGAAATCAACAATATATTAAGAGGGTCCTCCCCCGTTACCCCCCTCATAGTGAACTAATGAACCCCTTAAACTAATCAGGGAAGTCTAATTACAATGAATATATATACAAAATTTGAAGAAAATCGGATAACTCTGCATGAAAAACCCATTTATATAAATTAAGGGGGGGGGGGATTAGCCCACCCGTTACCCACCTTTATACTTAACCAATCAATCCCGAAAACTAATCAGGGAAGCGTCTTCACACAGTGAACCTATAAACAAATTTTGAAGCAAATGGGATAATCCTGCGTGAAAAACCCATTTATATAAATTAAGAGGGGAATTAGCCCCCCCGTTACCCCCCTTTATACTTAACCAATCAATCCCGAAAACTAATCAAGGAAGCGCCTTAACACAATGAACCTATAAATAAAATTTGAAGGAAAACGGAATAATTCTGCATGAAAAACCCATTTATATAAATTAAGGGGGGGATAAGCCCCCACGTTCGCCCCTTTATGCTTAACCAATCAATCCCGAAAACTAATCAGGGAAGCGCCTTAACACAGTGAACCTATAAACAAATTTTGCAGCAAATGGGATAATTCTGCATGAAAAACCCATTTTTATAAATTAAGGGGGGGGGATAAGCCCCCCGTTCCCACCTTTATACTTAACCAATCAATCCCGAAAACTAATCAGGGAAGTGCCTTAACACAGTGAACCTATAAACAAAATTTGAAGGAAAACTGAATAATTCTGCGTGAAAAACCCATTTATATAAATTAAGGGGGGGATTAGCACCCCGTTACCCCCTTTATACTTCACCAATCAATCCCGAAACCTAATCAGGGAAGAGCCTTAATACAGTTAACCTAAAAACAAAATTTGAAGGAAAACTGAATAATTCTGCATGACAAACCAATTTATATAAATTAGGGGGGATTAGCCCCCCGTTCCCCCCTTTATACTTAACCAGTCAATCCCGAAAACTAATCAGGGAAGCGCCTTAACACAGTGAACCTATAAACAAAATTTGAAGGAAAACTGAATAATTCTGCATGAAAAAAACCCCATTTATATAAATTAAGGGGGAATTAGCCCCCTCGTTACCCCCCTTTATACTTAACCAGTCAATCCCGAAAACTAATCAGGGAAGCGCCTTAACACAGTGAACCTATAAACAAAATTTGAAGGAAAACTGAATAATTCTGCATGAAAAAAACCCATTTATATAAATTAAGGGGGGATTAGCCCCCTCGTTACCCCCCTTTATACTTAACCAATCAATCCCGAAAACGAATCAGGGAAGCGCCTTAACACAGTGAACCTATAAACAAATTTTGAAGCAAATGGGATAATCCTGCGCGAAAAATCCATTTATATAAATTAAGAGGGGAATTAGCACCCACGTTAACCCCCTTTATACTTAACCAATCAATCCCGAACACTAATCAGGGAAGAGTCTTAACACAGTGAACCTATAAAAAAAATTTGAAGCAAATGGGATAATTCTGCATGAAAAACCCATTTATATAAATTAAGGGGGGATTAGCCCCCGTTCCCCCCTTTATACATAACCAATCAATCCCGAAAACTAATCAGGGAAGCGCCTGAACACAGTGAACCTATAAACAAAATTTGAAGGAAAACGGAATAATTCTGCATGAAAAACCCATTTATATAAATTAGGAGGGGATTAGCCCCCCTGTTCCCCCCTTTATACTTAACCAATCAATCCCGAAAACTAATCAGTCTAGCGCCTTAACACAGTGAACCTATAAACAAAATTTAAAGGAAAACGGATATTTCTATGAAGAGTTATCGCGTTACGTACATACATACGTACGTACATACGTACATACATATATACAGAACCGGCGGGCACATAAGCTCTCAGGCTTTGATAGCCTGTGATCTAAAAAGTGTCATTTTTTCATGAACTTTCGTGAAATCTGGAAATTGCGAAAAGCCATAAAAATTACAATAACCTAATTCTTGTTCAGTAACTCTGAAAGAGCAGCTTTGCTATGACTAATTCATGAAATATACTGTCACCCCAGGGCATGCCTAATTAAAACAACGCATTAGAAACAAAAATTTGGAAGAAGAACTGTGCGTGAAAAAAGTTTTTTATCGAGAAAATGTTATTGGATTTCTCATTTTTCTATATTTCATCTTATAATTCTCGAGAAATCTAATTACTGGTAATTACATGGATAACACGGTCATGAAATGGATTACATTAATTTTTTTTTCTTTTACTCTGCTAAATGAGCTGAATCTATTTCATGAGAGATGTCAATATATCTCTTCCCCGAGGCAATTTTAGAGGGGATTGCAAAGATCTTTTATAATAAAATGTTTGTGTGAAATGTTCGAAGCTTAAGATAGATAACTTTTTCCGAGTAATTGTACACTTGATTAATTTTCTTATCATGTTACGGCAGTTGTAAACAGAGATATGGCAAGGATTTCTTCAAGGTAAAAGATATTCTTTGGCTTAGTTTGGTGAGATGATTTTAGCCTTAAAAATTTTTTAAAAGAAAGACAAACTTGAAAGTCCAACTAAATATTAATTTAAAGATAAATTAAGTGACATTTTCAACGGAGTAATACGTACTAGAATAAATTTTCGTTTTGGAGCTATTGAGCCATAATATGCGCATATCACATCAAGTTATGTAACATAACACGTCGCACCTTAATGACATTATTTCACAATATAATAAATTATAACAACTCGTAATGATGTACCATGGAGTAACTTGAGCCATAGTTTCGGTAAATTAAAAGATGCCGCATCGTTACATATTGTAAATACAATGTGTAACGATGCGGCATCTTTTAATTTACCGAAACTATGGCTCGAGTTACTCCATGGTCACAGATATGAAAATAATCAACCAAGTAAAAATAAAAGATAACGTGCGTAATTTTTAAAAGAGTACATGAACATAATAACTTCAAAGCACGTGCAATTATGGAATATTTTCATCTGTTTTTGAAAATGACTCGGAGTGAGGCGAAACATGTCAAACAACCTAATAAAAGTTATTTTAATTTGTATTGTGTTGTTAATTTACACCTTTTAGCATTTAAAAGAAATATGACATTATTTCAATAATAATATTATTACCATTGCAAAATAACTTCAGATATGCACAAAAATACTGCAAAATTTTACAAGACAAAATAATCGTACTCAAATTACTTGTTTACTTAAAAATGTATCACAAGTTTATAATAAATATTAAAATTTGATAATTGTTGCAATAGTTGTTCATTATTCATCTGACACAAGTGAATTTTGTTGACAGTGGAAGTTCATATTACATCTGAATCTTTTTATTTTATTTTTTAAATATGTAAACAATATTATGAAAAAAGACTGTTGATTATGGACTGTTTAAGCAATAAAATATGCTAAATGGTATCTAAAAATAAACAGCGTGAAAATACGTATGATTGAATTTTAAAACGCATTTTTTATTTTTGAAATTTGCTTTTAGAAACTTCTGTAACTATTCATAGAAGAATCATACAGAATATACATCTGTAATAATGTTTTTATTATATATCTATTCTGCTAGGCATGTTTCTAGAAAGAAACAGCGTTGTTACGGTATCAGAAAAAAACACCACATTTTAACCTTATAACACATTATAAAATTATTATAAATACAGGGTCATTCATAATTCCCTCCGGGGTTTCGAAACGTTATAGTAAAAAAACGAAGACGAATATGAAAAAAAGAAACATATGAAATTATTCCGAAACTATTCAAGTTTTACTTACATACATTACAGGTGTTCTATGTGTGAACCCTTGGTCACACGGCATACATCCATGCGATAGTTCAGTTCCTGCCATACTCCGTTTCTTTAAATCTGAATCAGTGGTGTCAGTTCAACGGGCCTTTCGTAATAAATATCGAAAACAGGGACCAACTGACAAAACAATTCATGTGTGGTACCGGAAATTTAAAGAAACGGAGTATGGCAGGAACTGGACTATCGCATGGATGTATGCCGTGTGACCAAGGGTTCACACATAGAACACCTGTAATGTATGTAAGTAAAGCTTGAATAGTTTCGGAATAATTTCATATGTTTCTTTTTTTCATATTCGTCTTCGTTTTTCTACTATAACGTTTCGAAACCCCGGAGGGAATTATGAATGACCCTGTATATACTAGAACACGAATGATTACAATGAATTTTTTTAAATTGCAAATAATCAGTTGAAAGCATTCTCTTGGCAACAAAAAGTAGGTAAATAAATAATGCTTCATAAAGTTGTGTTAACCCTTCTTTGCATGAGTTTTTCTTTTACAATTGTGTTTTTTATACATATATTAATTATTAGACACTAAAAATTTTAAGATAGATTTTTAACTTTGTTCAGCAACATAGTTCACGGGAAATTTACTGGATTAATATTTCTATATAAATATAGTGGTGGCGAAGAAGTTGATTTATTTATTAAAAGTTAAATAAACAGTGATGAAAATTTACATCACTATGCAATTAAGGGTTAAAGGTGCTTTGAGATATTGTCTTTAAAATGACGAAATATGCGCAAAAAGCATTCCACACACTGTAGACAAAAAGAAAATTTTCCAGTTAAACTGAGGGCATTGAGGTCACAGGCTATTCACACTAATTTTATAATATACACTTATTTCAAAGCATTTGAAATAAGCCCCTCGAAAAATAAAGAAATCGACAATACATTAAGGGGAGGGCATCCCCCGTTACCCCTTCATAGTTAACTAATGAACCCCTTAAACTAATCAGAGAAGCCTCTAATTTCAATGAATATATATACAAAATTTGAAGAAAATCGGATAATTCTGCATGAAAAACTCATTTATCTAAATTAAGGGGGGTATCCCCCTGTCCCCCTTTATACTTCAGCAATGAACCCCCAAAAATATTCACAGAAGCGCATTATCAAAATGAACCTATATACAAAATTTGAAGAAAATGGGATAATTCTGCATGAAAAACCCATTTATCTAAATTAAGGGGGGTTAGCCCCCCCCCGTTCTCTCTTTTATAGTTAACCAATGAACCCCCAAAACTAATCAGGGAAGCACCTTATCACAGTGAACCTATAAACAAAGTTTGAAGCAAAACGGTTATTTCTATTAAGCGTTATCGCGTTACGTACATACGCAATACATATAGAACGGGCGGGCGCATTAGCTCTGAGACTTTGATAGCCTGTGAGCTAAAAAGCAGAAATGTTTCTTAATCTACGAATACTAACTAATATAACATAACCACAAACGAAAATATACAATAACAATCATCCATGTTGCCCATCATGGTTCCGAGAGCGTTCTTTGTCTTTAGAAACCTCAGAAACCACTATATTTTCTCCAATGAAAGAAGCATTTATAAAAACAAGGTTTCTTTTGTTGCCACTGATTTTCGGAAAGATATCCGAGTAGTTTTTATAATATTTTAATCACTTTTCTCAAACCGGAGTGTCAGTTTTCGGATGTTATCAAGTCTCTACTAAATATTTTTGGCTACGTAATTTTATTTATACATTCAAGAGTAATCAAATATTATGCATTTTAATATTAATGTCAATGATGTGAATTTATCATGTTTGTCTGTAAAACATGTTTGCTGAACATGAAATAATCCATACTTTATTTGAGAATTGATAGCATTTGAAAAATCTATATTCCAGATTGAGAAAACTAACTAGTACATTATAAAAGTAGCCAAAAAGTTTCTAAAAATCAGTGGCAAAAAAAATAACTTTGTTTCTATAAATGTTTCTTTAAATCTCGAAAAAGTATTGCGTTCTTAGGTTTCTAATGATAAAGAACGCTTTTCGGAATCCTGGGTCAATCGTAAGGGGTTATTTATTTTTTCGTTCTTGGTACTATTATATTTTCGCAGGTTAAAACCATTTTTTTTGCTTTGTTTTTTTACAATGTAGTAGCAAATGTTATTGATTCAATATTGTTTGTATCAACTATTTCTTGGCAAATATTGGTAATTTCATCATAACCTTCTGTATAACGTTATCAATTTACCTTTTTCTAAATGTTTCACTAATACTGAAAAAAATAATTCATTATTTCATTGACAATCAGTCCAATATAAATCCAGTATGGCAATTTACTGCAAATGTTTTCAATGTAATTCCTGTATTTAAACAATGTATAATTCATAGTGATAATTAAATTTTAAATATTTCCATACAAGCAATGATGGAACACTATTAGACCTTTATATAGCCAATATTATGGTACTATTTCAAAAGAAAATTAGTCATATAACGTTTTCATATTGATCTGTAAATAAAAAAGAGATTAATGTAATTCTGTTTTGTAAAGTTCAGAAATATTCTTTCAAATGAGATAAGAACTTTTATTTTTTGTCCAAAAAAAAAAGCCAATCACTGTAATAAAATACTATGAAATTTAAATCTAATAAAAGAACCATGTCTGAGAACCATCATGTACGAATATATACCAGTCAAAATTTATTTTGAAGTTTATGTCGAAAGTAGAATAAAATAAGAAGTACCACGTATCTTTTTCGGAAAGAATAACTCGAACAAAAGTGTCATTCTAAGCTGAAACAAAATGTAATTATTTTACTCGTTCTATTAAATCCGGTTACGATTGTAAAAATGGTGACTGTCTTTTTCAATTAATATCAGATATAAGAAACTGGGAATAAATTAGAAACATATTTTTTTTGAACGAAACTCCATGAATATTTTTTATTTTTCCGTACTGTTAGATACAATATTTGATATCGCAATTATCCAAACCAAGGCTGTCCCACGCCATGGCGCCCTTTCTAATATTTCTATTTACTAGATTTTTTCAGAAAAAAAAAACGTTTAATTATTGCGTCTTTATAAAATTAGTACAATCTTTTGTATGCAAATTTATTTTGCATATAATTGGCTAAACGCAATTTAGGTTTCTGGCTCCTTCCTCTGCAAAAATTTTTGAGATAGGTGTAATCTCAGAAAAAATACACTTCTAAGATGGCTAGGACTTATGATTTTTCATTCTGAAAATTATATTTACATGGAATTCCTCAATCGTAGGAGCCTTAAGCCGCTATCAGATTCACCAACTTTTCGAGCAACTTTTGAGCCAACTCTTGATTTGAGCCGATTTTCCGTGAAAAATCGTCCCAACACCCAGTGTGATAGCAAACAAGAATATCCCCAATTTATTTGCCACAGCTCTAAAAAATCGTGGCTAGGAGCGACATTTCATCCAACTTCCAACATTTCAACCAATCAGAGGGAGGCGTTTGGAACGCCCCTTTGCTATGAAATGAGATTGGCGTGATTTGGCTTGCCTAGTTTGATCGCCAATGTTTGTAAACATTACAGGGGTTGATGCAGGGTTTTTTCTTGGGGCCCATTTTGTGAAAAGTAAAGGTTATTTTTGTGAAATTTATTATATTTTTGTGAAAAATAACTTTTTGTAACGAAAGTTATCTAGTTGCTCAAATTCGAACAAAGCATTTATTAACAAAAACTTTTTAAAATCCTTTTGCCGAAGTTTTCCTCTCTGGTGAACTTGTTTGTTTACAAATTACACATTTTAAAATGTAATAAATAATTAATAAATAGTAAGTTTTTATGGAATAGAATTTTGTGAAAGTGCCTATTTTATTAAAAGGAATTTTGTAAAGGGGTTGTTTTGTTATAAATAATTTTGTGAAGGTACCCCTTTTATCAAATTGATTTTTGTTTAGGGTCCTATTTTATTAAAGTGATTTTTGTGAAGGGGCCTCTTTTGTTAAATAGATTTTTGTGAAGGAGCCCTAAATAGACCCCAAATTTTGCCTGGATCGATCCTTGCATTACAGGAATAGCAGAAAGTGTTCATTTTACTACTTTTGCCATGTAATGAATTCTGCATAAAAAGTATTGCTCTGTATTGATTTTTAAAGCTTCTAGTTATGAATCTCTAGAGTGTAATCAAAGTTTTGTATGTAGTTATTAGTCCTACGATATAATTATTCTGGATGCATACAAAAACATTGTAAAATCAGTTATAGGTATCCTATTACATGTTTTTAATGTTTAATTGCTTGTTTGTATAAGGTTTTCCATATTTTCAGTAAAAAATTACATAGATTAATTTGAACTTGGAATTAAAAATCAGTTGATATATAAATAATCATCTTAAAAAATTAGTTCAAACATCTGATCCTCAATTTAAGTATAATATTTAAATAAATTTAAAACCCATTTTCAAAATTAAAATACTTCTTTTATAAGAGAAAAATTTAGAAAATTTTTTTTTGTTCTTGTGTTTGTTGATATTTAAATTTTATCACAATTTTGTCGTTGAATGCATAAATAATTTAAAATATTTTATTAAGAAATGTAGAATAACAGTTTTTATGTTAAGTGAAGTATTTTAATTTTTAATTCTTGCTTGTAAGTTTAATAGGTTGGCTAACCTATTGAAAATATTAATCAAAATATTGGATTTGTTTGATATTTTTGAAAATAGCTTGGTATTTACGTACTTTTTTACAATGGCTGTATTGCTTCATCAGTGAAAAACTTTTCTAATTTTGGCCAAACAAGCCCAAACTGCACAATTGACTAGAAACTGAAAAAGCCAATAAACTTTTATTTGTGTTTAATTATTGAGAAAAATAATAAGAATAATTTGTGTTTTTAAAATCTTGTTATTTTTTTTATATATATATTTAAAATTTAATTCTGTGTTTTATGATTTAAGAAGGAGTACAAAAATCAAAATACTTTTTTAATATTCATGCATTGTGTTTTTCTTATTAATTGCTAAAATGGGTTTAAAATGTTTTGTTATGAACAAATATGACACTGTAGTTTTACATTAAACAAGTAATATAAAAGAAATTTTTTTAAAGTCAATTCCTACTCAGGTCATCAAAGAAAAAATTTATTTTAGTTACTTTTTATTAAATAATTACAATTAATATAAATATGTATATACATATGACAGAATCACAATATTAAGTGGCAAAATAGAAATGAAATTTAATTAATGAATTATTATTTGAAAAAACTGTATTAACATAAAGTGTCATCCACTACAAGTTTAAAAAAATGTATTTGAACTTGAGTGGATGAATAAAAAGTATTTTATTAACGATTGAAAATTTGAAAATATAAAACTAAAATTAATTAATTTAATTACAAACATAAGTTGGAAATTGTACATCAAATGTGACAAATGAGGTGCATTCGTACTATAGCTAGTTATATAAATATTCAGATCTTGATGATTTTTAATTCCGTGAAATGAATTATATCATTTGCAGATTAATTTCTGTAATAAAATAAGTATCTCGGTCGCTTGATGATTAAACCTTGGAAGCTCATATAACAAGAAAACATCGATTTTTTTATAAATATAAAACTAAAATTAATTTAATTACTGAATTAATATTTGAAAAAACTGTATTAACATGAAGTGTCATCCACTACAAGTTTAAGAAAATGTATTTGAACTTGAGTGAATGAATAATAAAAAGAAAAGTGTCCAATTAAACTGATGGCATTGAGCTCACAGGCTATTCACACTAATTGTATATTATACTCTTATTTCAAAGAATAATGCCCCTTGAAAAATAAAGAGATCGACAATAAATTAAGGGGGGGGAATTAGCCCCCTATTTCCCCCCTTTATACTTAACCATTGAACCCCCAAAACTAATCAGGGAAACGCCTTACCACAATTAATCTATATACAAAATTTGAAGCAAATTGGGTAATTCTGCATGAAAAACCCATTTACAAAAATAAAGGGGGAAGGATTAGTCCCCCATTCCCTCCTTTATACTTAACCAATGAACCCCCAAAACTAATCAGGGAAGCGCCTTATCACTATAAACATGTAACCAAAATTTGAAGCAAAACGGATATTTCTATCAAGAGTTATCGCGTTACGTACATACATACGTACATACAGAAACGGCGGGCACATTAGCTCCCAGGCTTTGTTAGCCTGTGAGCTAAAAAGTATTTTATTAACGATTGAAAATTGGAACAAGATATATAAATATATAGAGTGTGTGAACTAATAGTAGGAATTGAATAAAAGATATCAGGTATTTGCAAATTCCGAGTGCATTACTTATTGTAAAAATGGATAAATATGAAAACTGCTAAAAGCATTTTAGCTATTGTTTGATAGTTTTTCAAATTAATAAAAGGGGAGAGGGGGGGGGGTGCACATGAGAATAATTTTTCCATTTTTTCCTTTTACAATTTACATACAACTTCTAATCCAAACTTCTCTTTTCTGTTTCTTCTTTCTGCTATCTGAATCTAATAATAAAATTGCTAAACACAACTTTTTTTTATCCTTCAACGATAAAAATTTGCTGTTTACCATATTGTCGATACAAAGATTGGAACAAAAGAAAGCAAAAACAATTTGAAGAAAACAAAACGTGTTTTGCAGCAAGTCCGAGAGTACGGAGCGATTTATTTACGCCAACAAAAGAGTGATAAATAGTAACAACTGGTACTCGTAGTAACCGGTTTTTCCTCCAACTTTATCAACGACAATTGCAACCCTTCTTTCACTTTGAGCGCGAAAAAGTTGGGGTTAAATTTGGCTGAAAAATTGGTTGCTCGAAAATTTGGTGAATCTGATAGCGGCTTTATGGCTACCACTGTGAGATATATGGGCATCGTTTAACGATTCACAACTGCCATTTTAGCGTTTTTTAAATTCAAAATATCTGCCACTATTTCCGTATAGCAATTTTAGCTTTGTTTAATCTGAGATATTCAGTGATTAGGAAAAACGAAGATCACTATTCGAAAAGTGGTAGATATTTTGAATTAAAAAAAAACGCGATAAATTTTTAACACTGATAATATTCGTGTTTGTGACTAATAGTTACAGTAAGATAACATTGTTGCACCTTTTTAGTCACGTGAATGACTCCCTTCATTGACGACAGCTGAAGTTTGCCTGTGATTATTGAAAGCTTGGATAGGCCTGATCTAAACCCCCGAGATTATCAGAAATGGCATTAATATTTATCTTTCTTTAAACATTGAAAAAATAATTTGTTTATAGAATTTTGTGGTCAATGCACTCTGAAAATAATAATATTAATTAGTAGTAATCTGATTATGACTTAATTACTTTAACTGAATCTGTTTAAATTATGTCATCATACTCATTTTTTAGGGTATAAAGATGGGAAAGCAGCATTATAACATCACTCCTAAGTGGAATTTTAATACCAGTAGTTTTTACTTTTAATATAGGAAATAGTTTTATTTTTGAGCTATGAATAAGAATCTCCAACACATATTTTTAATTAAAAAAAATCAAAAGTATGATAAATTTTATCTGATAATTCTTTTAACTTAAATGAAGTGGAAAGGGAAACTATCTTTTAAAATTATAGGTTAAGATAATTTAACTTCGACTTAAAATATTATATATCTATATCTTGAAAAAAAATATATTATTGGATTTCGTGCTAAGTAAAATAGCACACTGGTAAAGAAAAGGCAACTGGAAAATCAATGATAAATTTCCAGATTGATATTTGGATGGTGTTATTCAGTAAATCCGATTAATACAGAACAATCCTGTAGCAGTTCTTCTTTGAAGATGTCTTGATTGCAAAATTTTTAATGGGTTTTTTTTTTTTTGCTCTAATCTTATAAATTTCAGACATAAAAGGTTAAATTTTCAATTAAAAACTTTTATTTATTTCTATATCAAACTCGGTTGTAAAAATAATGATAATTCTCGTCTATCTCTGACCATTAATTTGCGTTAAAAGTTCTGGCTCGTTTTGTTTAAAAATTGGTATAAGGAATTATATATACTGAATTTAGTCTAACCATTACTGTTTCTATAATTATTGCCGAGCAATCGAATATTTTAGGACTAGAAAAGCACAGGATAATGATATATTTCATTGTAGGATTGAAATACAGATCTTGAATTTTGGATATGAATGGTAAGTTTTGAATTAATTGATTGGTTTCGGCAATGTGTGATATTTTTTTTCAAACGATATGCAGGCGATACAATAAAAATGCCAATATTTACTCTATTTTTCTTACCACTATTTCGAAATAATAGTATTTGTGTTAATTAATCATTGAATTCTGCAATTAAATACTGTACTAAATAGTGATAAGAAAATCGTAAATGTTGGCACCTATGTAATTGAAAAAAAGAAAGCAATCGTATCTTACTAACTTTGACACAGATCATTGTATACAAATGTGACTGTTACCAATCAATTAAAGTCTACCAATCAATGCTAGAATAAAATTTTACTTAGTGGATCGTCTATATATAGAAATTATAAGAAGTTTCAAAATTTTCAATGCTAACACTTAATTTTGACATGACATTTTGATTCTTAGGCAAATAATAATAAAAAAAATAATAATGTGTTGTGGCCATCACAAGTCTTTCTTCTACATAAATCAAATCATGTGCAAACGAAATTCAATGACCATCTACTTGTATTTGAGATACAGCAATCAAGGAAATCTTGAAAAATGCAACATAGCACGCCCCCTGTTGGGTGGTATACACGTAAACCTAATTAGGATCTATTTATGTCAAGTTCTAACAGACTATTAAGATTGATGAAATTCTGTGCATTAGTTCTTGAGATATATCTTTCGCGGAAATCGGGGAAAATGCAGCATAACAGCTCCACCTTTTGAGAGATTTACACCAAAACGTAATCACAGACAGAAGCACAGATAGATAGACTCACGGACAGACACTTTCTAAAAACAGTCAAATCTTCTTCAAGACCTTTTGAAACGTATAAATCAGTCGAAATTTTCCCGAATCTAATACTCTCTTCTTGTAAAGTTAGACGAAATTAATAATACAAACTCCTAATTTTGACGACATCATACCGCTAAAAAAAAAGTATTTTTTAAATTATTTAAAAAAAAAAAAAGATTGAAATGTAACATAGGATTTTTTTAACAGAAACAATTGTTAAAGTCTTAAATATGAATGCAAAATACAGCTCTTTTCGCCTAGTAGATATTGAGTCTTTCTTAAACGAACTACCAGTATTGCAATCTGTTTTACAACGATTAAAAGTGAATTGAAAATTGAAAATGGGATTTCCCAACCGTAAACTTGCATAATTCCTTAATTACTTGATTGAATGACTTCCCGTTTGGTACCCGGAGGTACAATTTACTGAAAAATTCAAATATGACGTTAAAGTTATGTGTTAGTTTTGAAGATTTTAATGCTTTGTACGATCTGTAAATCTAGGCGGCTCCCTAAGCAAAATTTAAGTATAGCATTAATGCATACACGTTATTATTTATCGATTGGTATCAGTCGCATAGTAGAAGTGATTACTTCTTTTCCCAGAAATCTGCATTGTTAAAACTTAAAAAAACAGAGGTTTTTGGTAAATTTACACTAGTTCTCGATTAAAGCTTCCGATTAAGACGCTTCATCGTTCATGCGCACTTGTTTTATAGAAAATAAAATAAATTATTACCTGTACATGAAATTTTCTTCAGAGGAAGAAAGTAGGTGTGTTAAAAACCCCTTTTCCAACACAGCACAAGTTTAAAGTCCCATAATGCTTAAAGTGATAAAAATAACACAGAATATTTAAAATACCTGTTTTTTAATGTAGATTAGATATGTTTCATTCACAACTATCGGTGACATCTTCAGATCTTAATGATAAATACAAAAATTCTCGCATATATTTGAAAATAGTAAAACATATACCACGAGATCGCATGTCCAAAGTTAGAAGGTGCTTAAATTGGCTAAAACTGGGAAACGTGCACAAATTATTATTTATTTTTATTTTTATTGCTTTTCCATTTATCAATCATCTCGTGCCAAATTTTAGCAAATTCAAAGGAAACGGTTTCGTTACAAATGCAATATTTTCGCAAATATATTTCTATAGATAAATAAATAAATAATAATTTGTGCACGTTTTCCAGTTTTAGCCAAATTAAGCACCTTCTAACTTTGGACATGCGATCTCGTGGTATATGTTCTACTATTTTCAAATATGCGAGAATTTTTGTATTTATCATTAAGATCTGAAGATGTCACCGATAGTTGTGAATGAAACATATGTAATCTACATTAAAAAACAGGTATTTTAAATATTCTGTGTTATTTTTATCACTTTAAGCATTATGGGACTTTAATTTAAAGTTAACAAGTGATTATATTATATTATTTACAGCACAAGATGTTAAACACTTTTTACAATACATCGCAAGATGTAAGAATAACTCTTTTTACAGTACATCGCAGATATCTTCATAAATCGACAAACGCACCAAACATCATTCCTCAAATATCTACAAAACTCGTAGAGGCAAGCGACACCAGTGAAACGCCTTTTTCTTTGAAAAATACGTATTCCATCTATTTTATGTCATTTAGTACTTTAGCAATTTATAAGGGTAGGTACTGAACTGGTTTGAATAAATACTTTAAAAAGTAGGTTCATTCGATGAAGCGTCTGGAGAAACTCTAAAAGGCGCGAGGTTTTATTTCGCAAATTCACGGAAATTGAAACAGAAGTGTTTCTTTAGTTGTTCTTGACATGCTATGCTCATAGCTTAAGTTCCTTGTTCCTTGTGGTTTTCTATCAAGTTTAAAATTATTTTAACGGCGTTATTGCAACCCGAACTTCGTATTTGTAATAACATACTGGTGTTTGAGGCAATACTAATTATGTGATAAATAATAATAATAACATTAATAATAGTAATTAATATTAATATGCTAGATAAAACTTTTTTTGGATGGTATTTCTTCTTCGTTTCATAGTCTTTTATGAAACTTTTATTTAAAAAAAAAGAAATAAAGAAAAATTCATGAAACAATCTAAATTAGCATTGGCTTCTATGGGCTTTTTTGAAACTTACATTTCTCTTTACAGAAGATTTTGCCAAAAACAAGCAATTACATTTCTTACAAACTCGATGAATATCAATGGATACCCGTTTTTTTCATTGTCATCCAAACATGTTGAACACTTTCTATTGTTAAACGAAGTTTAATCAAATTACAGTCTGCTATTGATAAACCTAATAAGGTATTTCAAAATAATTACTTTTGGATGAGAAATTCAGTAACATTAATTAAGAAAAATTTAAGAAGACATTTTTTTCATTGTATTTCGAAGTTCTTAATGGAAAATGTACATTGTAATTAATTTAGGTTTCATGTAAGCAACTTTTTAGCGTGTTAGACATTTAAATTAGTCATCTTTTAGTTGAAGAATAATTCTTAATTTAAAATTTCTCGAAAATATATTTCCCCTTTCACACATGTTATAGAAGTTTTTTCAGTATCAAGTTTACAAATGAAAAAAATTGATACTCTTCAATGAACAATTTTTATATGCAAAACAAGACTCGTAATGCATTTATTTAGTAAAATGTGCAAGGTGTGTCTCTTGATTACGAATCTGAAAGCAAATGTCTATTTTACTTACCCATCATACGTAGTATAGGGTAAGTCTTGTAATCGTTTTGAAAGTCGAAAAAAATTTTTTGACGGATTTACACGTTTCAGACATTGGAGATTCCTAAAAACATATTTTTAGAAAAAAAAAAAATTTTGCCGTCCGTCTGTGTGTCTGTAAACGCTCTATCTCCCGAACAAATTGAGATAGAGACTTGAAATTTGGTATGTACTTAGTATGTAATAATGGGAAGAAGCCTATTGAATTTCAGTAACCTCGATTATCCGGAACTTTTTTTTTTTATAAAAGGTATATAAATATTTTTTAAATTGTTTATTTTAAGGAGTGAATATAATAAACAATAAAAAAACATAAATTTTGCATGAAAAATAAAGTCGATCGGATAATGAGTTGCCGAGGTATTTGTAATCCTATTTTTCCACACTCTTCGATTTTTCATGACCCTGTATTTCATCCAAATTTCAATTCAAAGATATATTTTAATTGGAAATGAGACGCTTAATGAGATGCAATAAACCGCTAGTTAATATGATTAGATATTTTGAAGTTATAAGGATGTATCTTTTATGCAATTCAGCAACAGAGCATTTAAGGTTTATGACGTCATCAAGCCACGATTTTATTCGAATTGCAGATCATTTTATAAGTAGTTTACACATGTTTTATTTTCACATTTTCTATTATGCATATCCATGATGGGTAAGTATTACGGTGGCCCCCAACGACTAGTTTTTTAACATGTTAAAGATGTTATAAGAATAATCTCGGTTTGTGTGAAATGCAACGATAACGGAAGAGTGGGTGGAAATCGTTATCATCCACATCCTATCAACACTGATTTAGGAGTTCCGTAATTCGAAATTTAGTTGATACTTCTTATACTTCGGCGATTGCAGAAAACCGAGCTATTTTATTTAAAGTTAAAAAAATTGAAACAAATTGGAAATTGTACGTAAAACGTGACAAATGAGGTGCGTTCGTACTGTTACTGTTTCAGTGAAATGAATTATATCGTCTGTTATTATGATATCATTAATTTACGTAAAAATTAAGTACATTTTAAGTATTCCGATGGGAAACTTAAGCCTAGCTTTGAAAATTTCACACCCAGAAAAAAGTTTTGTTGAATCAACAAAAATTTGGTTGACACAACAAAACTTTTTGTTTAAATATAGGTCAATAGAAATTTTGCTTGAATCAACAATTTTTTTTTTTTTTTTTTTTTTTTTTTTTTTGCAATTCCAAAAATAATTTTTGTATCGTCAGCAAAAAATGTTTTATTAATTGAAGTAAAATGGTTCAAATTTACTTGAATTTTGCTAAAACAACCAAAATGTACTAAACAAAACATGTTTTGTAGTTTTAATCAATTCCTTTTTCTGGGTGCAGAACTTGAAATAGCTTACTTAGACTCTTTTTCCATTTAATATATATTTATCCGGAAACATCTATCGAAAAAATAGTCGAGAGATTATAGGATTGGTGTAATTAAACAATTTTAGTATGTAAATTCAATTTTTAAATTATGTAATACGGAAATAATAGGACACCATCTTAAATAGAACGTAATCACCATGGCAACTTAGAATCATTACCTGTAATGGAATATCATTTAATTAATTACGTATGATAGGATTTAACAGAATGAAGAAAACCTTTTTTAATATCTTTTTAAATTTTGATTCGATTTAAAAAAAATTGAAATTACTCGACAAAATTCTGAAACGATTATATATATTACATTTTAAATCATTCGGTTATGTAGTTTTTGCGCAGTTATATGCTGACAGACAGACAGACAGATGGGACATACGACGACTATAGGTGCAACGTATTTATATAATTATGCTACCTAAAAATATAGTATTTATCATGACAAAGGAAATTTGATAGTATTGCCTAGTGAAAGCGGGTACAGAGAAGAGACATAAAATTACTTTCAGTATGGATTGCCATCGCTTACTTATTTCATTAATTCAAAGATGAAACCAGTGCGAAAATGACGATCTCCCAATTCTCTATTGAAAAACACATGATTGCTTGTTAACATCTGGGTACAACCAGTAACAATTCTCCCAAAATATCCAAAATGAGTCCTAAATTTTGGAGGTTGGACACTATTTGTCCCCAGATTTCAGCAGGCAACCCTATGTTTTTCAGTAGAGAATTGTAAGATCTTCATTTAAGCCCTGGTTTCATCTTAGATTTAAAGAAATAAGCAAGTAACCAAAAATCGATCAACATTTTGGAGAGTCAATATTTGCACCGCGATTTCGCTAAGTAACCCTATATACTTTAGTAGAGAATCTTAAGCTCTAATTTTGGAGGGTTGCCACTATTTTCACCTCGATTTCACTAGACAACCCTATATATTTCAATAAAGATAGGAAGCTGTACATATTAGCGTTAATTTCATGTTTTAATTAATTAAGTAAGCAAGTGCCCAAAAATAGCGATAATTTTTACAGAGTGGCCTCTGATCTTACCCAGATTTTAGCAGGCAACAGTATGTTCTTTCATAGAAGATTGTAAGATTTTCATTTTAACACCGATTTCATCTTATAATTAATGAACTAAGGAAGTGTTGGAAATTCACGCCGGAAGGGAATTTATGTCTCGTCTCTGTACCCGCGTTGAGTAGAAAACCCTATCACTTTTGCTTTGATATGATAAATGTTACCTTTTTTGAAATTTTCAGCTTTTACTAAGGGAGCTAGGTTTCTTTACGGTCGCCGCTTGGACTATTACTTTGTCATGGACCAAGTAATTGAAAACTTTCAGGCATTTTTATTTTGTCATCCCAGTACTCGCAGACAAAGTTTGTTCTGGTAAATAAGCGTTGTAATAACGGATTACGACCCTGGTTTCCTTTATAAAATGTCTTTGTTGTAGCATGCTAAATCATTCTTTACATTTGTTTAATCTGTTTTGAAACACCGTTCATATACACAAATTAAATAGGCTTTTAAATTTATTTCTTACGAAACAAATAAAAATAAATATAGCAATGCTTTACTGAATTAGTTGGTACATTACGCTTAGAAACTCTTTTCTCACTCTTTTATGAGTTTTGAGCATTTCTTTCGGATAAATAAAGATTAGGAAATTCAATTAAAATGTTCATCGTTTAGCCCAAGAATTAAGTACTTCAATTGAAATATATGATTAATTAATACACTCTTTTGTTTAAGTTGGCTTGTTTTTTGTATGTAAAGATAGAACTTTGATATCTATTTTTCACTCACTTAATGATTTACTAGAATCTTAAAAATTACTTACACACATGTGTTCCCGATGACAAAACAGCATTTTAATATTTTTAGAACTTAATTATAAATTAATAAATTAGATCTAAGGTATTTTTCTGGTAGCTGGTCGCAGATGATAAATCGCCAAATAATCTTTTTGGTTATAACTATTTACGAATTAAAAAACAATGGAGTTAATTATGTACAAAACCACTCTCGCCAAAACGCCCAAATGTAAAACTGTAAAACTTCGAAAACGAAATAGTTTCAACTCCAAAAAGTAGAAAATAAAAATAAAAACTGAAGAGTGCAAAATTTTTCAAACTTTAGTTAACCTTTTTTTTAATACTTACACTTCGTCATTAGTATAAAAAATAGTTAGTGTTTTTCAAAGAATTCACAGACCATAAATCATTAACTTTTTAAAAGTATATCGGCTAAATATGCCAATTTCGTTAGTGAACGTTCTTCACCCAACTTCTTTCCCAAAGTGAAGTAATTTTCACCCATGAAGTTTCTGATTTCATTCCTCATGTCAAACAGGGCATTAAATTTTAACCACCCAAAAGACCACTTTCTTCTATTTGAAGAAGAAAAATGTACTATATAGAATGTCCAAGTTACCAAATAAGGTTTTGAATAGCCTGCCATTTTTACTAATGATTTTATAAAATTCACTGTTAAAAATGTTTCATCGAAAACATTCTGCATAAACTGTGGCATTTTTTTATTTATGAGAATAAAACTGAATTATGTAGTGGCTCCTTTCCCTCTGACGCACACATCGACACAATATGCCCATGCCATACTATTCTCAAATAAAATTTCATCTAATAATTAAAAACAAATCAGATCCAGTTGTGATAATATTGAATGGTGTGCAGAGACGTAAATCCTTTATTAAAAAGGCCCATTAATGATACATACCTCAAATACCATTAACATTTCCAAATCAGCTACATAGGAAAATTGATCCATTAACTGTAAATAATACATTTTTTTAATTAATAAGTCGCTTCTTCAGTGACTAAAACGACAATCGAAAATATCCAAATCCCTTATCGTTAGTGCCAGAATAAAGTAATTAATTAATAGTTTTGTATGCAATGAAACTTTTTCCGTGTATATCATGATGTATGAATAGTGTCAAAATATCTATATATTTTTGGTTGCCAAATAAAAGAAATTTTCACTGAAAAGCAAGACTTATTGGAAAAAATTAAAGCTTATGTGTTTGTATTTCAGCTGGACGTATGACCGGTATGCATTTCGACATTTTTATTCGTAAGATCCAAGAGCGAAAATGTTATTTAATACATGCTCATAAACGAATATGCACAATTTTATGGTGTTGAATAGCATATCAGAAACTTTAAAAAAATGGAACACCAGCTAGCCTCTACAGTTTGTGTCTCACATGTAAGATGCTAAGTACTATATACTCTATTCTACGCAATACTTTATATAAAATGAAACTTTTTCCGTGTATATCATGTTGTATGAATGTTGTCGAGACATCTGAATGTTTCTGGTTTCCAAATAAAAGAAAACTTTCTCGCAGAAACAGACTCATTGGATAAAATTAATCTAGCTTCTGTGTTTGTATTTCAACTGGACGTATTGCTTGTATAGATTTCGACAGTTAGATTCGGAAGAGCCGACTGACGAAAATATTTAACTGATGTTCATTAACGAATATGTACAATTTTATGGTGTTGAATAGCATAGCTGAAACTTGCATAAATGGAATGCCATCTACCCTCTACAGTTTGTGTCCCTCATGACGCATGCTAAGTACTATGTGCTGTATATTTTTATATGCAATGAAACTTTTCCGTGTAGGAGAAAGTAGGGTAAAACCGGGTACCTAACGGTTTTCCTTTGTTGACAAATGTCTAGAAGGTCTGAAAAGTCGGAACAGCCCACAAAAGTGTTTGAGTACAGTTGGGCTATTGAACAATTTTTAATGTTGTCATGTAGAGGCTCTCTCAGCTTTTATTTCTCGTATCCGCTGCACTCCTCATGTGTCTATTCTTTGCAGCTCAAACATTGTATCTATCTTTCACCACCTGTTGTGTGAAGTAACAATTCATTGCAGAATTCAGTTCAAAACCATGGGTACCCGGTTTTGCTCCCGCATACGACCATAAATCAACATGGACGTTGGCCTGGATAGCTGAACGTACACACTTTTATTCAGCATGAAAATGTCTTGTAAAAGCTGTAGAAAACAGCGGTTTACTTACTTAAATCGAACTTCCAAGCTGGATTTATTTAAGGAGCAGAAAAAACAGAGAAAAATTAAAACAAATGAATTTCTTTTCGATACCACTGCATGGACATAGCGATTAACACACTTCAAAAGCGTTAGCACACTGTGAGGGGAAGCTAAAGAATGTAGTTAAGACGGGCACTGTCCACAGGGCAAAACCCATCAGCGAAAACAGGATACCAGGGTTGACCCTACTCCCCGCTATATCATGGTGTATGCCATCTGGTGTCGAGACATCTGAATGTTTCCGGTTTACGAATATACAAACACTTTCACTCAGAAACAGATTTATTGGACAAAATTAATCTAGCTTCTATGTTTCTCTTTCAGCATGACGTATTGTCTGTATGCATTTTGACCTTTCGATTCACAAGAGGCGACAGGCGAAAAGGATATTCAACACATGTTAATTACATATATCTGCAATTTTAAGGTGTCAAATAAGCATATCAGAAACTTGAATAAATTGAACACCAGATAGCCTCTACAATTTGGGATCCATATGGAAGATGCTAATCACTGTATTCCTTACTCTACTCAAAGCGTTTATCGACGCTCTTCAATGGAGGAAAGAAAATCCCTATATTGAGACTGTTTTTTCGTCAAATTATTTATTTTAAAAAGAAATCCCTAAATTTTTGAACGGAAGTTGGAATTGCCTCGTAAAGCATCAATCGCTTCGCGGAATGCAGTGTACTGATCAAAGAGCACGACCTCAAATTAAACATATATTTTTAATTATTCCTACAAAATAAATGAAAGCGAACAAAATAATGCGGCTACCTTACTTAATTAATCGTAATATTACAAAATCTTTCACACTTTTATAAAAGTTTTGGGCGTTCTTTTGGATCAATAAAGACCAGAAAATCCAATTAAAAAGCTCATTATTCGCTCGTCTTCGGGCCCAACAATTAGCTACTTTAATTAAATCTATGATTAATTATTACCTTTATTTCATATTTTAAAATATGGAAACTTATTATCATGATGACAAAATATATTGTGTGATTGCTAGTAAAACAGAAATTACATCAATTGTTTTCTACACGTTTAAATGAAAAAAATATTCTTTTGTTATATTTAAATATATATTTTCATTTTTATTTTCTGTAATTTATTATTTTCGTATCTAAGAAAAAACGTATTCTAATTATATTATGTTAAAAATAATCTAATAAGGTATTTCAAGAAATAAAATTAAAAATAAAAGCTGCTTTTGTTGAGAAATTTGTGAGAAAATTAGTTGCATTAATTAGCAAAAAATGAAATAGGAAATATCTATTTTAATGTAATTGGAAGATTGTAATGGAGAAATTACGCCATAATTCATTTAAGTTTCAATTTAGTAACTTCCTACTATGTTTGATATTTTAATTAGATGGTATGTGATTGTTGAATCCTTTTTAATTGAAAAGCTTTGTGGAAAAAGATATTACATAAGAAAAATAAAATTTCAAAAAAATTGAACTGAAATCTGTTTGTCAATTTTACTGGTTTATTTTTTTGGGGGCAGATTATGTTTTTAATATGGCGACAGATATTACTAATTTCTCCCAGAAGAAACTAATTAGCATTTAAATTTCTAATATTAAAAAGTATTAAAATTATTAAGTAGTAAAATATTAAATATTAATAAGTAATGTCTTAGATATCTAAGGCTAATAAGAATCTCAGTTTTTTTAATGATAGGGTGCCATAGCAGAAGGACTAGTGACTGTCCCTGTAGATTTTCACTTCCGGAAGATTAGGTAAAGCAAGTGCGTGTTCGGGAAACCCGAATATGGTCCTAGGACCCGGATACGTTCCCATGTCTCATGTGGCAGATTCCTTATGTACATGGCTCTGCTGTTGTATCGACCAGTTTTTCTATCACTTGAGAGCAGGAATAGTGATGCGCAGGTGGCGGTGCTCCTCCTTGGCCGGTAGCCTCATGGTGGCTTCACACCGGATCGTCCGTGGCCAAGGCGCGGCGTCGGTCCCGTCTGATGCGTGGAACGTTTGGGTTCCCAGAATCTGTACTGGTGGGACGGTCGTCCTTCAGCCTGACAATTTTACCGTATGATAGAAGAACTCATGGCATCTTCACCCATAAAACAAAACAATTTTCAAGAATATGTAAAATAACTTGTTCTTCCACTAAGTTCTTTAATTATTAAACCTCCACAAACTTATTGTTCATATCATTTTTTTTTAATTGTAGAAAATACATTGCCACAATCCATTTATTCAGTCACAATTACAGATTAATCAATCATTTCATTAGTATTTTAGGTTATGAATTAACAATGATGTAGGCTTTTTTTTTAAACTTGCTACAAATGTACCTCTTATTTTGCGAAAAGAAACGGTATCACGAGTAATTTGGGAAGCATCCAAATAGCATTAAACTAGGCACCCTATACTTTTTAATATAGTTGACATGGCATACGGTATCGCAAGCCGGATTAATGAGAAAGGAGGTTTTGTGCTGTCGTTGCATTTCTTCCAGAGCAAAATAAGTTTGTTGAAATACATTATCGTATAAATAATAATTCATTATTGTTATATGGTTAAAATAATAATCCATTATTGTGTTTGCGTGGAATTATGAATCACGCTTATCAATGCTGTCCATCGCGGCGCCACGCGCCGTCTGAAAGTGCGTTACGCGCTGCTTTAGTTGTTTTTCATACTTGTTTTTAAATCCATTTTAAGCCAAGTTTTCTTTATTTCATTAAAATTTATACTCATTAATTTTGGCAGCATTAAAGGTAATCGCTCATTTTTCCTCACTGATAGTTACCCCCCACCCCTTCAAAATAAAGCGCAATATGTTCGGACTAACGTTAGCTAATTCTTGGCTAAATGTCGTTCCACGTTGGTCCACAAGGATAAATGTCCGCCTCGCCGTACCATCATCCAACAAGCCATTTGTTAACAAATGTCCAAACCTTCCAAGCTGTCCAACCGTTCATTATTCAGAATCCTGCTCCGATGGGCTCAGAATTAGAGGGATTGTTACACCCACCATTTCCCAACTATAGCAGTCCCTGTCCCATAATTTCCAAATGGTTTCCACAAACTGCCCACAACTGGCCAATCATCTGTACTACTTGTGTCCGCTACTTTTCCGGAACATATTATGTTAACATTTTTTATTCATGTTTTTATGCATTTATTTTCTTTGTGTGGGTCCCTAAATTATTAGGGTCCTTATGACTACTACTGAGAAAGATATGTCTAACGCCCAGACGCGTGTGCAGCGCTACTATTCCTAAAGAGGGTCGTTGTTGCCTGTTTCCAATCATGAAAACAACAATTATGCCGTACATTGTTTGTCCTCAGATGAGGTGCCCCTTGCTTACCGATAGGTTAAAAAAACATGTCTCATATATCCGCCTTCTTACATATAATCTTGACTGCTGATGAGTTGTAATCTTCTTCAATTCTTTTTAGAAAATTTCATTCAAGAGTTTCGAGATAATTCTGCTATAATCACTACGTTCAATTTACTGATTTATGTTATTTATGCATTTTTTACTTTCTTGATGTCCCCGAATATAGGGGTTCTTATGGCTGTGAAAGTAAAACGCATGTATCGTACAGGCGCGTGTGTGCCATTACCATTGCTAAGGTGGGATAATATTCGTAAAAGTTACCAATAATGCAAATAACAAAGGCATCTTTCACTGTTTGTCCCCAGCTGAGGTGTACCCTTTCTTACAGAAAGTATATTTGTCTCCTTTCATGTAATCTTGGCTGCTCATGAGCCGAATTCTTGTTCCATTACTTTCAGAAAATTTCATATGTGCTTCGGGATAATTCTTTATTCTCACTTAATGAATATAAATGAGACATACATTTCTAAAGGAAAGCCAATGGTGTTACACGAATCGGGGATTTTTTTAATCCAAATATCTAACACTTTTTCCGACTAGTAATCTACGTTTTATTTCATCAAGACATTTGTCATTACATAAAGCCAATCATTTTATTCTGTAATTATGGTAGATAGTTTGAATAAATAAATCGCCGAACGGCAAGATTGAACCAAAAGCAGTTCGATATTGATGTTTCATTGCAAATATTATCATCGTAAAATAATAGTTAAACAGTATTAGAATTTTATTGAAAACATGCATTTAGATCTCAACATAGGCTCACTATTGGGACCCAATTTAATTAGTTCAGTTTTAGAACTAGCGATTCGTTTTGTTTCTGATCATCTTAATTGATTCTAAGCAAAAATGTTACATAACCTTTTTTCTCAAACTATTATTCAAAAGTTTCAAAGCTAATACTTCAGTTGTCACTCGTAGAGTATGAAACAGTAATACAAAATATCGTAATACAAAATTTTAAAATATTAAGACCAAAATTTAGCGTTATGCTTTTAAATTTTTACTTGCATTAAATTTAGCACATTTATTTCGAAAAGATAAATATAACGCAAGGTTTACTTTACTTATTTGAGAACGAAATTCTATTTGACTTACGCCATGACTCAGCAGTTCTATAGTTAAACATTTTCTTTATATTTTGGAGTATCTTACTTTAAAATTATGCTTCGAAGATTTTAACATAGTAATATATTCAGTATTTCCCTGAAATACTTTAAAATGAAAGAGTTGCGATATGCTCGAATGCTATCTTAACTGACAGCTATTCATTTTGAGTAGCGTTCCAAATTCCTTTCCGTAAATTTTCGTATGAAATCCAAACTTTAAAAAAAGATTATTTCAGCTTTTTACTACAACTCCGTTTGGAAAACGTTTCTGAAAAGTATATGAGACGATCCATTTTATTCTCAAATATACAACTTTAGGATTTATACCTATTTTCTGACAGTTTCGAAATGCAACAACACAATTAGGCTTTTTTTAAGTAATGGATGAAATATACAGGTACAATTCTGCGAAATAACTGACAGATATTTTCCCAAAATTTGTAATACCTTTAAAATATCACAACTTTACTGGTAGCTTCCAGGCAGTTTTATTCACGTACTTCTGCTTTCGAATTTTATCACTGATGTTTCAGAATAGAAAACAAGGATATTACAGACGATTGTATCTAGGTAATTGGCTGCTACTTACTTCTCAGTAATATCCGTGGTTCTATTTTTACAGTGTAACATTTCTTCTGGGAAGTAATTGACAAATGTTACTAAAACTTTCAAGAAAAGATTCTTTAAAATATCAGAACTTTGCTTGCTTGCGGCTTCCGGGAAGATTTATTCACATAGTGCTGCTGTCAACTTTAATTAGTGAAGTTTCCGAATAAGAAACAAGGATATTACAGACGATTGTTTCTCGGAATCAGCTGCTAGTTATTTCTCAGCATTGTTCCTGGTTCTTTTTTACAGTGTAATGTTTCTGGGAATTAATTGACAGATGTTTTACTAAAACTTTGAAGAAAAGATTCTTTAAAATATCAGAATTTGCTTGCGGCTTCCGGGAAGATTTATTCATATTGTGCTGCTGTCAACTTTAATTAGTGAAGTTTCCGAATAGGAAACAAGGATATTACAGACGATTGTTTCTAGATAATCAGCTGCTAGTTATTTCTCGGCATTGTTCCTGGTTCTTTTTTACAGTGTAATATTTCTGGGAATTAATTGACAGATGTTTTACTAAAACTTTGAAGAAAAGATTCTTTAAAATATCAGAATTTGCTTGCGGCTTCCGGGAAGATTTATTCATATTGTGCTGCTGTCAACTTTAATTAGTGAAGTTTCCGAATAGGAAACAAGGATATTACAGACGATTGTTTCTAGATAATCAGCTGCTAGTTATTTCTCAGCATTGTTCCTGGTTCTTTTTTACAGTGTAATATTTCTGGGAATTAATTGACAGATGTTTTACTAAAACTTTGAAGAAAAGATTCTTTAAAATATCAGAACTTTGCTTGCAGCTTCCGGGAAGATTTATTCATATGATGCTGCTGTCAACTTTAATTAGTGAAGTTTCCAAATAGGAAACAAGGATATTGCAGACGATTGTTTCTAGGTAACCATCAGTTGGTTACTTCCTAGGACTGTCTTTGATTCTTTTTTACGATGTAACATATTTAAAAATAATTGACAGATATTTTCCCCACATTTTCATGAAAGTTTCTTTAAAATATCAGAAATTTACTGGCGGCTTCTAGGAAGTTTTATTCACACACTGCCGCTGTCAATTTTGATCAGTGATGTTTCATAATAGAAAACAAAATTTTTACAGGAAATAATTCTAGGTAACCAGCTATTAGTTACTTCCTAGGAATGTCCCTGGATCTTTTTTTTTAAGTGAGGTAGAAAAAGGTTTAGAAACGTAAGTGATATAGCTTACCCAAGGTTTGCGACGCCCATGCTGAAAGCTTAATGAAACATTAGACAGGTTTAAGTAGTGAAAAAATAAAAAAGAGAAAATATGTGGATTTTATTCGTACGCATTTTTCACGCGCATATTTTAGCAGATATTCATAGGACAATATGCAAAGAGTCAGTGTGCAAAGAGCGTGTAGCAATCCACACCTTATTTCATTGCAATAACTTAAATTATATCTATTTTTTTAAAAGAACATTTGATCGATTTATCACTCAAGCAAGCGTCTTTTGGAACCATTTTTTAATGTTATTCTTGGTGTAGTTTATAGGAAATCATACAAAAAGGAATTATGTAAAATATCTCTTAAAGTTTTCAATTAACAGCGATTTTTGGGACGTACGTTCTGTAACACCGAAATGATTCCTTCATTCACGCGATTGAAATTTAAAAAATATGTAAAGAAGCATTTAGCTGTACGCTATGAAAAACGTACGTATTCGTTGGCCTATTTTCATTAGAGGAAATTTTACTGCCACATATAATTCAGAAATTACTAATTAATTAAATTTTTCTGTGAAAGGGAAAATATTACGCGAGCGTTACTTTACTTAAGTGAGAACTCTATTTTAATTATTCAACTATTTTAAATAGTTCCAAATTTCTTTTACATTTTGTAATATCTTATTCTAAACTAGCAAAACCCGCGGCTTTGCTCGCGTAATTCTTGCAAAATGCCAAGTGGTATTCGTTGGCCTATTTTCATTAGAGGAAATTTTACTGCCACATATAATTCAGAAATTACTAATTAAACCACACTAATTTCGAACAAAAATTAAAAATTTAGAATGTTTTTCGCTCTTTTACCCCCCTCCCCCTGCGGTAGTGTCACCAATATTAAATAATACAGCCTATGTTACAGCAGGGACTTTTGAAATGGTCATACATCACTTTTGAAATCGGTTCTGTAGTTCCAGAGATTCCATAGAAATTGTAATTTAGAATGTTTTTGAACGCTTTTCGCTCATCTCACCCTTTTAAATTTCGACTTTGTTTAGAATTTGTTCTTAGGGAGCATTTACATTTTATAAATAACTACCATGCCAAATTTCAAGTCTCCTTCAGTATAAAAAAAAAAAATCGACATTTTAGAACGTTTTTCGCTCATCTCACAGTTTTAAATTTCTATTTTTTTTTAGAATTTGTTCTTAGAGAACATTTACATCTTATAAGTAACTATCATGTTAAATTTCATGTTTCTAACACCTTCAGTATAAAAAAAGGCGAAATTTTAGAACGTTTTTCGCTCCTGCACCCCGTGGGCGTAGAGGCACCGACATAAAATATAGCCCATGATGAAGCATGGACCATCACTACAAACCATCACTTTGGAAAACAGTTCTGCAGTTCCATAGATTCCAGAGAAAAAGTAATTTAGAATGTTTTTAGAACGCTTTTCGCTCATATCACTCTTTTAAATTTAGAATTTTTTTGGAATTTGTTCTTAGAGTGCATTTACATTTTATAAATAACTACCATGCCAAATTTAATGTTTCTAGCTCCTTCAGTATAAAAAAAATTGAAATTTTAGAACGTTTTTTGCTCCTGCACTCCCGTGGGGGTAGTGGTACCGACATAAATTATAACCTATGTTGGAGCAGGGATTGTCACCATCAATTTGCCACCATCACTTTTGAAAACGGTTCTGTAGTTCCAGAGATTCCATAGAAATTGTAATTTAGAATGTTTTTAGAACGCTTTTCGCTCATCTCACACTTTTAATTTTTTTTTGAATTTTTTTTGAATTTGTTCTCAGAGAGCATTTACATCTTATAAGTAACTACCATGCCAAATTTAATGTTTCTAGCTCCTTCAGTATAAAAAAATGGAAATTTTAGAGCTTTTTCGCTCCTGCACCCCCCTGGGGGTAGTGGCACCGACATAAAATATAGCCTATGTTGGAGCAGGAACTGCCACCATCAATTTGCCACTATCACTTTTGAAATCGCTTCAGTAGTTCCAGAGATTACCCCCTACAAACAAACAAACAAACAAACAAATAAAAAAACAATCTTTACTACTTTATAATATTAGTATAGATGTAAGCTTCGAAGATGTTAATATAAGAGTAAATGCAATATTTTTCTGGAACATTTTATAATGAAAGGATTATGTTATGTTCGAATGCTATCCTAACTGACAGGTATTCATTTTGAAAGGCGTTCAAAACTCCTTTCTGAAAATTTTCGTATTATGACAAAGATTCTTTTAAAATAACATGTTAGCTATTTTACTAGAAAGCTGTTCGGAAAGTAATTCTAGAAATAATTTAAGCCTAACTTTCATTACTTTAATTCAATCAAACTGATTTATAAATAAATCATACGAGAAATAATATTTCCAAAACGTGAAAACGTGTCCAGGCCAAAACTCAAACCCACAAATAACAAGAAATAAACAGAATAATCCGAAATAACCAGATTTAAAGAAATAACCAGAATTAGAATATAATAATAATAACAAAAGAATATAGAAAATAATAATAAGTTATATAAAATATTTATATAATTATATAAAAATTATATAAATTGCTAAATTATTTTAGAATATAATAATAATAATAACTAAAATAGAAATAACCAGATTAATAGTCTGATATTTAATAACCAGAAATATCCAGAAATAGACCTAAAAACTTTTGCTTTAATCGTCAATGCTCATCTAATTGAGATAACTGGACAACATCCCACCCCTCACTCAGATAATCAGCTGCTGTATCAGTGAATTGTGATGGTTTTCTGAGTGAGTTGTGTTGGCTGGGATGTCGTCCAGATAGTACAATTGGAAAAGCATTAGCTATAAAGCCAAAGGTTTTGGGTTCGAGTCGAGGACTGGATACATTTTGACACAGTTGGAAAAATTACTACTCGTATATTTTAAGTTTATAATAACCAGAAATATAGAGAAATAGACCTAAAAACTTTTGCTTTAATCGTCAATGCTCATCTAATTGAGATAACTGGACGACATCCCACCCCTCACTTAGATAATCAGCTGCTGTATCAGTGAATTGTGATGGTTTTCTGAGTGAGTTGTGTTGACTGGGATGTCGTCCAGATAGTACAATTGGAAAAGCATTAGCTATAAAGCCAAAGGTTTTGGGTTCGAGTCGAGGACTGGATACATTTTGACACAGTTGGAAAAATTACTACTCGTATATTTTAAGTTTATTTGAAAAAAAAAAACTTTTTTAACCAAGTTTCACACTAATACTTCTATAATCACGTACAGAATGTAAACAGGAACACACTAGGCCCTCGTTATATCGCGCCGATCGAGAGAAACTAGTCGGATGTGCAATTGCAAAAATTTCTTCTACTTCACACAGGTCTCGCATACACTAAAAAGAATCAGCACCAATTTATATCAAGGTCTAACTGAATCTAAAGTTTTATTAAATTCAGTGCATTAGTTCGTGAGATATGACTATTCCTGAAATCGTGTAAATCCTGCAAAATGTAGCACAGCAGTGTCACCTGTTGGGAGATTTAGACCAAAACCTAATCAACAACAACTTATGTCAACGCGTAACTGAACCTGAAGTTTGCTGAAAATCCGTGCATTAGTTCTTGAGATTTAGTTATCGTGATAATAATGAAAAAAGTAGCATAGAGGCGCAGCCTGTTGGGCTATTTACATCAAAACGTAGGCATCATTTATTTATGTCAAGGTCTAACAGAATGTGAAGTTTGATGAAATTCCGTGCATTAGTTCTTGAGATATAGCTATCGTAAAAATCATGAAAAGTGGTATAGAAGCGCCACCTGCTGGGATATCTACACCAAAACGTAATCAGCGTCTAGTTATGTCAAGTTCTAACTGAATCTTGATGAAAAGTAACTACTGAAGTTTGATGAAAATAAGTGCATTAGTTCTTGAGATAGAGCTATTGCGGAAATCGTGGAAAATACAGCATAGCAGTGCCACCTATTGGGCGATTTTTACAAAAAACTAATAAGCACCAATTTATATCAGGAACTAACTGAATATAAAGTTTTATTAAATTGCGTGCATTAGTTCTTGAGATAGAGCTCTCACAACATTTTTGTCACATACAGACAGACAGAGACTCATAGATAGCCATTTTCTAAAAACCATCAAATCGTGTTCAGGACCTTCTAAAACGTACAAATTCGCCGAAAACCGGAAGTCGAAAATTTTCATGAATCCAATACTTTCTTCTTGTAAATATAGAAGAAAGTAAAAAGAGCACGTCTTATTTCGCAATATATATCGGGGGTATTAAAATAAAAAGAGATAATAATATGAAATTAAAGTTTTATATTTATTGAAAATAAAAGAGGATGATAATCTGAAAGTAAAATTTTATATTTATGCCGAAAATATCAATTTATTTGATTATTACAATTTTTTTCGATACAATTAAAGATATTAAAGATGGAGAATTACACCTATTGTAAATTACATTACATAAACCTACTTAAATGTCTTTTTTACTTACCCATCATACGTAGTATAGGGTAAGTCTTGTAATCGTTTTGAAAATCGAAAAATTTTTTTTGATGGATTTACACGTTTCAGACACTGGAGATTCCGAAAAACATATTTTTAGAAAAAAAAATTTTGCCGTCCGTCTGTGTGTCTGTGTGTCTGTGTGTGTGTGTGTCTGTAAACGCTCTATCTCCCGAAAAAATTGAGATAGAGACTTGCAATTTGGTATGTACTTAGTATGTAATAATGGGAAGAAGCCTATTTCATTTCAATAACCTCGATTAACCGGAACAATTTTTTTCGGACTCACGAAATATTCGTTCTGATGAAAGGTATATAAAAATTTTCGAAATTGTTTATTTTAAGAAATGAATATAAAAGACAATAAAAAAACATAAATTTTGAATAAAGCATGAAGTCGATCGGATAATGAGTTGCCGAGATATTTGTAATCCTATTTTCCACACTCTTCGATTTTTCATGACCCTGTATTTCATCCAAATTTCACTTCAAAGATATATTTTAATTGGAAATTTGACGCTTAATCAGATGCAATAAACCGCTAGTTAATAGGATTATTATTTTTGGAGTTATAAGGAAAAACCTCTTTCAAGCAATTCAGTAATCGAGCCTTTAAAGTTTATGACGTCATCAAGCCACGATTTTATTTGAATTGCAATGCATTTTATAAGTAGTTTACACATTTTTATTTTAATATTTTACATTATGCATATCCATGATGGGTAAGTATTACGGTGGCCCCCAACGACTAGTTTAAGTCGAACGCGCATTTTTGTTGGAAACATGAAAAAATAGCGATATAGCCTAATGAGCGATGTAACGAGGCGCAATATATTGACGTAACTGAAAATTTAAACACATATAAATGAATATTTAGCTGCCTAAAAATACTTACTACATTATTCTGAGTACATTTTCTTTGAAACTATAAATGTTACTTAAAAAGTTACTTTACATATTTTAAAATAAACTTTGGACTTTGAAATCATTTGACTCGGGTGAATGATGTGTAAAACCATATACATCATTATTATTTGCTTCTTGAAGCCTTGAGAACCATTAGGAATCCGCTTCATTACAATTTGTGAAATTTCAAAAAAGAGCTTCACTTATTTATCATATTTAAATGTGGACCGTCCCGGCAATCCCGGCAATTTTCCTAGTTGGCAAAATGTCTTAAGCATAATAGATAATCAAAAATCATCAATAGTTGCCTTTTTCGTCTAATCTACCATAATCGGGTTCATTGCCCCTGTTGGCGACGAAATCTGTAAAATAGCTTATATACGTGTTTAACTATTTTTTAGGAATTGGTTTTTGCTGTATTTTATGTATTTCGTTGTTATAATTTCATTGTTGTAACTATTGTTGCGACTTTAATTTTGTAACTGTCTTGTTTCAAGACTAATTCCTTTTTTAACAACGAGTGCCTTTGACAGCATAAATTCCCTTTCTTTTCCCCTGATATTTCCATACCTTCCCATAAAGCTGACATCAAGCCCTTAACCCCCTTTGAGGGTGAATTTCTAAAGCTGAAATCTATGTATTTAAAACCAAATTTTGTCAAATTCACATGAAATCGTACCCAATACGCATGCGTAAACTTAAATCTAGAACCTAACCAATTTTAGAGCACACTCAAATGCGAAAACGGTGGTCGAGTGGCATAAGGCACGTTTCTTCACTGTTCCGATTATTGTGTGGGTTCGATCCCCGCTATGGACAGAATGATTTTTCTTACTTTATGGCTATTATTCATTTTAATAATGCCACATTTAATTCAGGAGGAAAATTTATATAATTTGTATTACTTACCCATCATACGTAGTATAAGGTAAGTCTTGTAATCGTTTTGAAAATCGAAAAACATTTTTTTTGACGGATGTACACGTTTCAGACACTGGAGATTCCGAAAAACATATTTTTAGAAAAAAAAAAATTGCCGTCCGTCTGTGTGTCTGTGTGTGTGTCTGTAAACGCTCTATCTCCCGAAAAAATTGTGATAGAGACTTGCAATTGGGCATGTACTTAGTATGTAATAATGGGAAGAAGCCTATTTCATTTCAATAACCTCGATTAACCGGAACTATTTTTTTCGGACTCTCGAAATATTCGTTCTGATAAAAGGTATATAAAAGTTTTCGAAATTGTTTATTTTAATAAATGAATATAAAAGACAATAAAAAAACATAAATTTTGCATAAAGCATGAAGTCGATCGGATAATTAGTTGCCGAGATATTTGGAATCCAATTTCCACACTCTTCGATTTTTCATGACCCTGTATTTCATCCAAATTTCACTTTAAAGATATATTTTAATTGGAAATTTGACGCTTAATCAGATGCAATAAATCGCTAGTTAATAGAATTATTATTTTTGGAGTTATAAGGAAAAACCTCTTTCAAGCAATTCAGTAATCAAGCCTTTAAAGTTTAGGACGTCATCAAGCCACGATTTGATTTGAATTGCAATGCATTTCATAAGTAGTTTACACATTTTTATTTTAATATTTTACATTATGCATATCCATGATGGGTAAGTATTACGGTGGCCCCGAACGACTAGTTTTTTTTTATTAGAATGTTTTATAATTAAGTAAAATTTAATACCAAGAATATTTTGTTTTCATTTCTAAATAAAAAAATATGTATTATTAATCGTTAGTTGCAAACAGCAAATTTTGAATGCGGGGTTTTAGAATCAGACTGATAAAAAGAAATTAATGAAAGTTTTTAAAGGTCGTGCAATTAAAAAAAAAATCAGAATTACTAAATATTGTAATTTTTCCATAATATTAGGACTGTGGTACATAAGATAAGAAAATTATACGATTATTCTCCTTAAAAAAAAAATTAAAAGAAAAGAAGAGAAAAAAGAAAAAAGAAAAAATATCCATATATGAATTATAAAAAAAAATCAATCTGGATATACTTATAAAGAGCTTAATATGTTTCAAATTGTTCTTTTAAGTAATGGCATTTTCATTTTCTTAGTATATTCTCTTTTTAGCTTTACAATTGTAATTGATTAATATTCAATTAAAAACTCCATTGTTTTAAAATAGATCTCTAAAATATGTGGAACAAAGTATTTACAAATTCCTTTAATTTTTCCAAAGGCTATATGAGAATAAGACTTTTGCTTTGAAAATTCGCAAAGTAAGCTGGATATTATAGATTTCTTTACAGTTTGGCATTTGTTCTATCCCTAATTATTGCAGAATAGGGCTATGTGTTCGTGTGTTTGATTTTCTTATCTTGAAACAGATGGCACCATTAACGCTATCGGGAGTAATAACATCCTAAACATCTATATATTTAAAACCAAAGGCTTTTTTTGTCAAATTCACATGAAATCGTACCCAATACGCATGCATAAACTTAAATCTAGAACTTAACCAGTTTTAGAGCACACTCAAATGCGAAAACAATGGTCGAGTGGTATAAGGTGCGTTACTTCACTGTTCCGATTATTGTGTGGGTTCGATCCCCGCTATGGACAGAATGATTTTTCTTATTTTATTCGAATTATTCTTATAAAAAATTCAAACTTTTTAAAACAGCTATGGATTTTATTTTTATGGTACTATCAAGTTGTTTACCGTAAAGTTTTGACGGGCTCCATCTAGTACGTGTTTAAGAATATTTTAGTAGATATGTTTTCTGGAATTTCACGCTCCTATCTAAAACTGCTGCTGAGATATGGCAAAATGATCGATAACATTCGAGCCCTCTTTTAACAACCTTCGGAGGAGGGGGAAGTTTCAAAAATCCTTTCTTATTGCATGCCTAGGTCATAACAGCAATTTACTGTCAAATTTCATGATCCTGATTTTACAGTCGTTTTAGCTGGGTGTTGATGAGTCAGTCAGGCGTTCTCTCTTTATATCTATACTTATAAAAGAGTAGCTTGATTTTCTCATAATCAACGCCGAGCCTCAACCGTTTGTCCTAGAACAATGGAATTTGGAAGACATTCTTTACACAATGTAGGCACCCACTAAGAAAGGACTTTTGAAAATTCACATGCTAAAGGGGTTAAATGGGGGGTCGAAAGTTTGAGATAATTTAGTCTTTTCGGCATATCTCAGCAGGAGCTTTAAGTAAGAGCGTGAAATTCGGGATAATAATTCTAATAAAGAATAGGTAAACATATATTTCAGGAGATTTTAGAAATTCAACCACTAAGTGGGTTTAAGGGGCGGGGGGATCGAAACTTTTCGGTGATTACACATTTTCACCATATCTCATCAGAAGTTTTAGGTAAGAGCGTGAAATTCAAGATAACAAACCTACTAAAAAATAATTAAACAAGTATTTCAGCGATTTTAAAAATTCAATCACTAAGGGGGTTAAATAGGGGGTTTAATGTTTTAGGTCATTTTGCCTTTTCGCCATATCTCAGCAACAGTTTTAGTTAAAAGATTGAAATTCAAGATAACAAATGTACTAAAAGTTAGTTAAACACTTATTTCAGCAATTTTAAAAATTCAACAACTAAGGCGGTTAAATGGGTGTCGAAAGTTTTTGTCATTTCGCGTTTTCGCCTTATCTCAGCAGCAGTTTTAGATAGGAACGTGAATTTCAGGATAACAAATCTACTAAAAAAATAAACACATATTTCAGCGATTTTAGAAATTCATCCATTAACCCATTAGGCGCCGCTATATATATTAAGCTATTTTTCAACTAAACAGTTGTTTTTTCTTTATGAATAGAAATTCTTTAAGGTAATTCTGAAGAAAAAAATTAAAATATTCGAATATTTAGGAAAAATAGAATGTTATCAAAATGGGAGCAATAGTTCCTAATGGGGGTAAATTTTTTCAAAAATTTTACTTATGCCTCCGTGCATTTATGTTTGTTATTTCTCAGTTCTTTAGCTATAAAAGGGATAATATCATTCTGAAACTGATATTTTACGAAGAATTCATATAAATTAGTCCGACATCTACATTTATAATAAAAATAAAAAATAAAATTACCGATTCCATAAGCATTTTCATTATCCGCCTCTTTATTTTTTTCATTACATAATTTTTATCCTAATATTTTACATGAAAATGATTGAACATTTTACATGCAGCATTATTACATTTTTTTCGTTTTCTGAAATTGGTTTTTTAACTTTTTTTTTTTTTTTTTTTTTTTTTTTTTTTTGCATTTTGTTTAGTTTTTTCCATATTCCAATTTGAAGATTCGTCTGAACTTTCATCTAAAATATCAAACCTGTGTTTAATACTTTGTCTTTTTTAAGCACTAAATCGGATATTTCTTGATTGTCTGTTGATTTAGAATTTACAGAAAGTTCTACTCCACCAAATCTAACATGGGATAAATCGTCGCATAAATTATTTTCTATTACATATGTAATAGAAAATGATTTATGCGACATACATATGAGGAAGATATCTTCCTCAAATGTTACAATACTGCAATCAGGTGGCAAACAAACGATTTCCGGAACAACCGAATAATCATCCAAATCTAAAAAATTCATGTAAAATAGTCAGAAAAAATGATGTAATGATGAAAAATAAAGAGATGGATAATTAAAATGATTATGAAACTGGTAATTTCATTTTGTTTTTTTATTATAAATGTAAAAATTGGACTAATTTATATGAAATTTTCTAAAAATATTAGTTTCAGAATGATATTATACCTTCTATAGCTAATAAATTAAAAAATAAATACCACAAGTACACGGAGGCATATGTACAAATTTTCAAAAACATTACCCCCATTAGGCGCCATTGCTCCCATTTTGGGAACAACTTGTGCTTCCGATAATTGTGATTGATCTATTATACATATTAATTCCAGATTGAAGTTGTTTAATATAATACATTGTTATAAACATATTTTAACTAAAAAATAAAATTTTTATTATAAAGTTTTTTAGTTTTTATTTATTTATTTCGAATACTGCCACTTAAAAAAAAAATTCAGATGTCATCTAATATATTCAAAATGCAAATAACATGAACCTTTTAACAATTTATAAAATACGCACTTTAGAAAAAAAATCCTAAAGCAATGTTCCCAAAATGGGAGCAATGGCGCATAATGGGTTAAGGGTGTTAAATGGGGTGTCGAAAGTTTTAGGTAATTTTTTCTGTTCGCTGTATCTCAGCAGCATTTTTAGTTAGGAGCTCGGAATTCAGGATAACAAATCTACAAAAAATATAGATGAACATATATTTCAGCAATTATAGAAATAAGCAATTGAGGGAAGTTAAATAGGAGGTCAAATATTTTAGGTCATTTAGCCATATCGCAGTAGAAATTATAGGTAGAATCATGAAACACAGGCTAAGAATTCTACTAAAAAAATAGTTATACACATATTTCAGCGACTTTAGAAATTCAGACACTAAGTGGTGTTAAATGGGGGTCGAATGTTTTACGCCATTTTGCCATATCTCAGTAGAAGTTATAGTTAGGAGCGTGAATTCCGGGGAAAAATCTACTAACGAATAGTTAAACATGTATTTTAGGCGATTTTAGAAATTCAACTACTAAGGGGTACTAACTACAACTACTAATTCAACTACTAATTATCAACTGGGGGGTTGATAATTTTCGATGAATTCACCTTTTCACAATATCTCATCAGTAGTTTTGGATAAGAACGTGGAATTCAGGATAACAAATCTGCTATAAAAATAATTAAACACATATTTCATAGATTTTAAAAATTCACCCATTAAGGGGCCTAAATGAGGGTCGAAAAATTTAGGTCATTTCGAATGTTCGCCATATCTCAGCAGCATTTTTCGTTATGAGCTTGAAATTACAGATTCAGGATAACAAATCTACTGAAAAATAGTTAAACATGTATTTCCGCGATTTTAGAAATTCAGCCACTAATGGACTTTAAAAGGGGGTCGAATTTCTTATGTTATAGGGCAGTTGCAATTGACGTCACCTTGGAGATAAACAGTACAAATAGGCAGTTCTGATTGGTGGAATTACCCTTGCCTCCAAGTGAATACAATGGTTGATCAGCTGATTGCAACTGCCCTATTGCGATATCTCAGTAATATGTAGGAGCGTGAAATTTAGATTAACAAATGTACTAGAAAATAGTTAAATATGTATTTCAGCAAGTTTAGATAATTAGCCATCAAGGGGGGTCACACTGTGCGTTGAATTGTTTAGGTAACTGTGCTATATCTCAGCAGCAGTTTTAAGTAAATATGTTGAAACTCCGCTTTACAAATCTACAAAAAAAGTAGTTAATCATGTATTTCAGCGATTTTAGAGTTTGTGGGCAACATCGGCTGTGAACCCGATTGCGGAGGATTATACGAAAAAGATAACTATAGCTGATTTTTTATTATTTACTAGCCGGTCTCTTCCGAGTGGGGCCCAGATACAAAGTACTACTTGAGTCCCACCCCTAGATTATCACGGGTAGGGCCTAGTAGTACTTTGTTAGGGGGCTCATGAAAAAAAAATTATGTCGCGAAATCTTTATTTAAGTGCTTTTTATATATTCTTATTAGTTATGTTCGTATACTTTTAATTTATTTAATTTATGTTTTTCTGGTTGCATGTAAAATGCACTCTCTGGGCCCCAGGTAAAGTTAGGGCGGTACGCTGCACTATGTATCTGGGCCCCACTCAGAAACGACCGGCTAGACGGGCGAAGACCAGCTAGTAAAAGTAGAGAAAAAATTTTAAATGTTCTTTTCCATTTTTTTTGACCGGATTAAACAAATCCTCATTAAATATTCTTCATATAATAATATAAAAAGTTTCAATAGCTTCAGTGTTTATTTTTATGAATTTTGAAAACTAGAAAAAAAGACTTTTAAACACAAAACTACACAAATGCCAGTATGGGGATATCGTAATCGCAGCTTCAATATCTGGCCTAAATTCTAAGTATTTCATCTATTACCCACTAGAAACTAGTCGGATGTGTCAATCCCAAAACTTTCTTCTATCTCACACAGGTTTCGCATACACTAAAAAGAATCAGCACCCATTTATATCAAGGTCTAACTGAAGCTCAAGTTTTATTAAATTCCGTGCATTATTTCTTGAGATAGGACTATCGCTAAAATCGTGTAAATCCTGCAAAATGCGGCATCGCAGCGCCACCTGCTGGACGATTTTTACCAAAAACTAATCAGCACCAATTTATATCAGAGACTAACTGAATAGGAAGTTTTATTAAATTCCGAGCAATAGTTCTTGAGATAGAGCGCCCACAAAATTTTTGTCACATACAGACAGACAGATAGACAGAGTCACAGAGTCACAGACAGACATTTTTTAAAAACAGTCAAATCGTGTTCAGGACCTTCTAAAATGTATAAATCCGTCGAAAACCGGAAGTCGAAAATTTTCATGAACCCAATACTTTCTTTTTGTAAAGATAGAAGAAAGTAAAAAGCTCAAACTGAGTCAAAACTGAGATATTCAGTTTCACTCAGCTATACTGTTTTACCCTATTTTTAGGTGCCTTCGTAATTATATAAATACGTATCCCCTATAGTCGTCGTCTGGTTCGCCCATCTGTCCGCCTCTGTCCGCCCGTCAGCATATGACAGCGCAAAAACTACCTAACCGAATGGCTTGAAATTTAATATATAGAATCGTTGCAGAATTTTGTCGAGCCATTTCAAATTTTATGGAAATGGAATCAAAACTTAAAAATTAATAAAAGTTTTCTTTCTTCTATTAAATTATACTATACGCCATCTATATAATAAAAGCGCAAGTCATGTGACTGAGGAAAACAAATACGGGACAACCACTTCTTTTTTCATACGCCAAGCGGCCATTTATATTAAAAATTATTTCTTTCGAATAAAATTGCATAAAACTTACATTTTTAGGAAGATCGTTCAAAAAAATTGTTTGTTTGAGCGGTACATTATAAAATAGATTCTGAGATAACTTCAGTGAAAAACAGCCGAATATCTCAATACATTAACGTAAATAAACACAAAAGATTCGTTCATCGTGAGTCATATAAATATTAAACCAAGGAGGTAATCATGCACAAAGCTAGATCTCCATGATGGAGCACACCGCTGCCTGGTGTCGAAAAAAATAGTATCCGTAAACGTTGCATATGTCTTAAGAAAAAAAAGGCCATGCTCAATTTGCTGCAAAAAAAGCGATGTTTATTTTTTTACATTGTAAAACTAGTTATATTACGATCGCACCTCATTTGTCACGTGTAACGTACAATTTCCAACTTCTTATTTACTCCAGGACTCAAAAATTACACTTTTCATTTGCATGTAACGCGTGTGTTAAGGCTGTTTCCCTTCGACTTCAGTCTTTATGAGAGTTTAAGGTTTAAAACAAGTTTATTTAAACTATGCCGTCAGGAATGTGGCCGAGTCACTTTGCAAGTTTTTTGCCTATATTAAACGGCGATCCACAATTCTCAACCACTAGTTTGATTTTCACTGGAAATGACTAAAACGTTTTACTAAACAAAGTTCCAGTTGATTTTTTAAAAAAAAAATTAAAATTTTCTCTTTATACCATTTTTTTGTAATGACATTTACGTTAAAACTTTGAAAAATATATAAATATTGTTAGGAATTTTGTATATATCTGTAAATATTCCATTTGTTTAAATTTATTTTATTTGATTATTGTGAAAATTGCAGTATTATTAATGTATTTCCTATTGAGCATCATGTAACTCAATGCTAAAGGCCTCAGATGGTTTGCAAGGAAAACAACCTTACACCCTCATCTTTATAATGGAAGTCTATGGGAATATCGCCAAGGAATGGGTTTATCGCCAAGTTGGCGACGGTTTGGGCGACTTATTTTTGTCGCCAAATTTGGCGATATATCGCCAAATGTCGCCAAGTTGGCGACGGATTTGGCGAACTTTTTGTGCAACAACACCCCCCTTATACCTATACATTGGGATCCTTTCTTGCTTGGGTTCTCTATCGAAAGTTAAAGCACTTTCTGGTAATTTCTAGCATCTGAAGGCTCTGGAATAATCTGGAAAGATCTCTGAAACCTATATAAGGACCTCCATCAGTTCAGTTCAGTTAGTTGTCTGTCAACTGCGATTGAATTCATACGAGAGGCTTTGCATTGAGAACTGTGTTTCTCGGATGGATTTTGTCGTTGATACGTCGTATTGAACGCATTGTTTCTGTGTGAAATTTTGCTGTGCTTTTATTGGATTTGAAGATTACTGAATATCTTGTAATTTTCAGAAGATATTGGTGTTCGTATTGCACTGTTTATAGTGAATAAAGCCTTTTGATTGTTCTTATATATTGGCATCAGTCCTTTCGAACCCTGAGCGCACAATATTTGGTGTCAGGAGTGGGGTTGAATTCCGATTACCAGAGCAATGGAGGCGCAACTGACTAAATTATTGGAGAAATTAGGAGAGATGGATGAGAAAATGACTGCGAATCAGGCTGAAATGAAGAAGGATATGTCAGCGATGGATGAGAAAATGACTGCCAACCTTGGCGAGTTGAAAGATGAAATGAAGAAGGATATGTCAACCAACCTTGGCGAGTTGAAAGAAGAAATGAAGAAGGAAATGACTGCGATCCAGGCTGAAATGAAGAAGGATATGTCAGTGATGGATGAGAAAATGACTGCCAACCTTGGCGATTTAAAAGATGAAATGAAGAAGGATATGTCAACCAACGTTGGTCAGTTGAAATACTTAATAGAGGATAAAATAACATCTTTAAATGACAGAATTGACTCCGTGGAAAACAAATTTGAAGGAAGATTTCAAGAAATGGAAGAAAATGTTCAAATGACAGCCAAAACCGTAGAAGAAAGAGTAGAAGAAAAAGTTCAAAAGATCGCCAAGACCGTTGAAGAAAGCATAGAGAATGTAAAAAAAGATTTGGAAAAAGTCAAGAAACAGAAGATAACTGCCGGAAACTATTCCGAAGAAATCAAGTATCCAGATATGCTTCCTCGGGCCTTTATTAAGCTCTCGACCTATGACGGAAAATCCTCATGGCCAGTTTTTAAGACACAATTTGGGATCGTAGCGGACGCCAATGGATGGGATTCCCAGACAAAGGCTTGCCAGTTAGCTGCTTCTCTACGAGCTGATGCTGCCGACGTCCTACAGTCTTTGCCTGCAAATGAACCGCTGGATTTTGAAACGCTCGTCAGTGCCTTAGAATTACGCTTTGACGAGAAATGCATGAAGGAATATAGCAGACTCCAGCTCAAATCTCGACAGCAGAAATCCACTGAATCCCTGCAAGAGCTTGCTACGGATGTCGAGAGACTTTCACATCTTGCTTATCCTGACTGTCCGACTGAAATTAGAGAAAGCTTGGCTCTTCAGCATTTTATTGATGGTGTGCGTGACTCTGAGATCCAAAAACAACTCCGGATTGCAGATGTCAGTGACTTAAAAGGGGCTTTAGTTTATGCTTTTAATTCGAGGCAGCCCAGCAAGCTACAAGGAAAGATCGACACTTTGTGCGAGTAGCCAACATGCTTGAGACGTCGGATAGAGCTGTGGAGCATTTACAGCAGCAGGTGAAGGACAAGATGAGGCAGATGAACTCCTTGATGGACAACAAAACTGGCAGAAAGATCAATTGCTGGAAATGCGGTGGAGAAGGCCATATTCAAAGAAACTGCCTAAAACGACCCAGCACAGAAGGTAATAGCTCCCCACGAACAGCGGAGCAGGAAAACTAATTAATGGCCATCTCGCGGGGCGGAGGTTGCCAGATTTCGAGAAGCCCCATTATCAAGTGTGTCAAATTTCTGCAAGAAGTTGCGGCGAGAACGGAGTTTTTATAGTCGGGCGTGTGAATGATTTGCCCTGTAATATGATCATCGATACAGGAGCCAATGTGACCATCATTCGGAAAGATCTAGCTCACCGGCTAAAGGAAAAACTCCTCTGGACCCCGCCCAGTGTTATCCTCCAAACCGTGACCGGGGATAAGATCGACATACATGGAAGAATGAAATTGAAAATAAAGTTTGGGAACGCTGCTTACCATCATACAGTCTATGTAGCCGATATTTCAGACCCTTTCATACTCGGACTGGACTTTTTAAAAGAGCAAGGATTTACACTGGATTTTAAGAATAATGAGTTACGCTCTGCTCAAGAAGATGTCACTATTTTCAAACTTGGAAATGAGTCCGGGTCTATTCAACGGATCACAGCCAAGGCAGATGTTATCATCCCTCCTCGGACCGAAATGATGATACCTGGATTAACTGGAAACGAAAGAATTTTCCAGTATGGCTTGACTGGATATCCTGAGAAGAGCCCAAAGGGAGTGCTAATAGCATCAGCGCTGGTAGATCTGTCGAGAGATGTGATACCTGTGAGGATTGCGAACGTAAGTGAAAAGTCTAGAATTATCCAGAAAGGTGAAGTGCTTGCAACCTGTGCTCCAGTCACCTGTGTTTGCAAAGACCCGAGCTTGACGTTATCGGAGCCGCCTACAAGTTTAACACCTGTAATTGGACGAAATGAAAATTTATCTCCTGAACAGAGACATGCCGCAGAAAGACTGTTCCAGGAATTTAAGGATGTGTTTTCACAAAACGAGAGTGATATAGGGCGCACTTCACTGACACGTCATAGAATTGATACTGCCAACAATCCACCGATTAAACAGCATCCAAGACGCTTGCCGTTCGCAAAACAAGAAGAGGTTTCTAAGCTCTTACGAGAGATGCAGGATAGTGACATCATCGAACCGTCATCAAGTCCGTGAGCCTCTCCCATCGTGTTGGTCCGAAAGAAAGATGGCTCCACAAGATTTTGTGTGGATTATCGTAAACTTAACGATATCACGAAGAAGGACAGCTATCCTCTACCAAGAATAGACGACACGCTAGATACTCTTTCAGGACATAAATGGTTTTCCACGCTGGATTTGAAGAGTGGATATTGGCAAGTAGAGATCCATCCTGATGACAAAGAGAAGACTGCATTTACTACTGGACAAGGAGTTTGGCAATTTAAAGTTATGCCGTTCGGGCTCTGCAATGCTCCAGCAACGTTCGAGCGCCTCATGGAGACAGTGTTAAAAGGTCTGACTTTTGAAGCTTGTCTCATCTACCTAAATGACGTCATCATTGGTGGCCGCACGTTTGAAGAACATCTACAGAAAATTCGAAAAGTGTTAACGAAACTAAGAGCGGCGAATTTAAAGCTGAACCCTTTGAAATGCAAGTTCTTCCAACGAGAAGTAAACTATTTAGGACACATCATCTCAGCTGAAGGTGTTCGAACAGATCCTGAAAAAGTGTCTGCAGTAAAGCACTGGAAACGTCCGGAAAATGTCCATCAGTTGCGAAGCTTTCTGGGACTATGCACTTATTACAGAAAGTTTGTACAGGGGTTCTCCAACATCGCAAGACCCTTGCATAGGCTCACTGAAAGCAAACAGAAGTTTCTATGGACACAAGAATGCGACAATTCATTCCAGCGGCTGAAAGAAGCTCTCACATCCTCTCCAGTCCTTACCTATCCAGACCCCGACAAACAATTCATTGTGGACACGGATGCCAGTCAGGAAAGTGTCGGCGCTGTACTTTCCCAAGAAATAGATGGCCAAGAACGAGTCGTAGCATACTGGAGCAAATGTTTATCGAAACCAGAGCGGAATTATTGCGTCACTCGTAAGGAGTTATTAGCTATAGTGAAAGCCATAGAACACTTCCATCACTATCTCTATGGCAGGAAATTTCTCCTTCGTACTGACCACGCATCCCTAACATGGCTGATGAATTTTAAGAACCCAGAGGGCCAAGTAGCCAGATGGATACAACGACTCCAGGAATACGACTTTGACATCAGGCATCGCAAAGGTTCATCGCATGGAAACGCCGATGCCCTATCAAGAAGACCGTGTCCCGAGAGCTGTCGCTATTGTTCCAGAGCGGAGAGCAAGTATAATCCCGAATATGTCATACGCCAGACGAAGACTTCACTATTGACGCCACCAGATCCCTGGAGTGATGAGAAGATTCGAGAAGATCAAATGGCAGACTCTGAGATCAAACCAATCTTGGAGTTATTAGAATCTTCTAGCACGAAGCCCAGTTGGAAAGACATCTCGACTTACAGTCCTACGACGAAGCAATATTGGGCTCTTTGGAACTCTCTCCACGTCAGGAATGGTGTCCTGTTCCGAAAATTCGAATCGGAAGATGGGAAGACATCTCGGTGGCAGTTGGTACTTCCTCGATCCCGAATCCCAGAGGTCCTCAAGGAATTACATGGCAGTCCCACTGGTGGCCATTTTGGAGTCATGAAAACATTACACAGAGTCCAAGAGCGCTTCTTCTGGGGAAAAGCGAGAGCTGACGTCGAACAATAGTGCAAATCTTGCGATGCATGTGCAGCTCGGAAAGGACCAAAGAAACGTAGCCGAGGAAGACTACATCTCTACAATGTAGGAGCACCTTTTGAACGCATCGCCCTTGACATCCTAGGTCCTCTGCCTAGAAGTGCTGATGGCAACAAATACCTCCTTGTTGTCATGGACTATTTCACAAAATGGCCTGAAGTTTATGCCATCCCTGATCAAGAAGCTTCTACGGTTGCGGATGCCTTGGTACACCAGTGGATATCAAGGTATGGAGTCCCTCTTCAAATGCATTCTGACCAGGGGAGAAATTTAATCTCTACTGTGATTGAGGGTCTCTGTCAACTTCTCGGAATGGACAAAACTAGGACGACGCCTTTACATCCGCAGTCGGATGGCATGGTTGAGAGATTTAATCGCACCATCCTCAACAATCTCTCACTTCTAGTCTCAAGAAACCAGCAAGACTGGGACCAAAAAATTCCCTTGTTTCTTCTCGCCTATCGCAGCGCCGTCCATGAAACAACCGGCTATTCCCCGTCTCAGATGCTTTTCGGTCGTGATCTTCGTTTACCTTGTGATCTGCTGTTCGGTCGCCCTCCAGATGCGTCTTCATCGCCAGAGGGATACGTGCAGAATCTCCAGGCACGATTTGAAGACGTCCACAACTTGGCTCGAGAGCGGATCAATATACAGACGGAGAAGATGAAGATCAGGTACGACACGAAAGCCACAGGACATCAATTCAAAGAAGGTGACAAGTTTTGGTTTTATAATCCGACTCGACACAAAGGACTTTCTCCCAAACTGCAATCACACTGGAACGGTCCTTATACTGTCCTAAACAGACTGAACGATGCCGTAATTCGGATCCGAAAGTCACCAAGTTCGAAGCCTAGAGTCGTTCATTACGACAGGCTGGCTTCATACTATGGCCATAGTACTTAGTTCATTGATTGTAAATAGTGTAATGCAAATAATGTAAATTAGTATGACCATGGTCTTGTATATAAGTTAATGTAATTATTTATTTTGCTTAGCATTATCATTATTAATGTTATTATTATTTAAATACTTGTATGTAATGATGTCTACGCTTTAATTTAATTAATTTTTTTTTTAATAAGTGTATAATTCAGCATTATGAATGTGTTTAATTGTTATTTTGCATGTTTGCTTTAAGTGGTTTGAATAGTATAGCATTTGTTGGCAACGGGTTTGCTTTCCGATCAAAGGTTGAACTGCCCGGGACGTGCAGTCCTTGAGAGGGGGGCAATGTTATGAATTTTGTATATATCTGTAAATATTCCATTTGTTTAAATTTATTTTATTTGATTATTGTGAAAATTGCAGTATTATTAATGTATTTCCTATTGAGCATCATGTAACTCAATGCTAAAGGCCTCAGATGGTTTGCAAGGAAAACAACCTTACACCCTCATCTTTATAATGGAAGTCTATGGAAATATCGCCAAGGAATGGGTTTATCGCCAAGTTGGCGATGGTTTTGGCGACTTATTTTTGTCGCCAAATTTGGCGATATATCGCCAAATGTCGCCAAGTTGGCGACGGATTTGGCGACTTTTTGTGCAACCACACCCCCCTTATACCTATACATTAGGATCCTTTCTTACTTGGGTTCTCTATCGAAAGTTAAAGCACTTTCTGGTCATTTCTAGCATCTGAAGGCTCTGGAATAATCTGGAAAGATCTCTGAAACCTATATAAGGACCTCCATCAGTTCAGTTCAGTTAGTTGTCTGTCAACTGCGATTGAATTCATACGAGAGGCTTTGCATTGAGAACTGTGTTTCTCGGATTGATTTTGTCGTTGATACGTCGTATTGAACGCATTGTTTCTGTGTGGAATTTTGCTGTGCTTTTATTGGATTTGAAGATTACTGAATATCTTGTAATTTTTAGAAGATATTGGTGTTCGTATTGCACTGTTTATAGTGAATAAAGCCTTTTGATTGTTCTTATATATTGGCATCAGTCCTTTCGAACCCCGAGCTCACAACAATATTTTAGAAATTACACAGAAAGGATTTTTTAAAAGTGAAAAATAGTCAAAATTGTGTAAAAAATTAGCATTTGCGCAAAACATGATAACTCAAAATCAAATCAATACATTCACATTTTGTAATATGCATTATAAAGAAAATAACTTTCTCTAGAACATAGAATAGCCACATTATATTAGCATCCCTATCGCAGATGCTCACTTGAAGTACTAATGTAATGAGAAATTCGTAAAATTTCTTGCAACTTTTTAAATTATACCACTGTAAATATAGAACTAATTGCTATTTTATCATGCTTGTAGCCTACACTCTTAAAACTGTACCGCTTATTTAAAAGGCACACGCACATTGTGCCTTCTATTACTTTAATGTAAGAGGCACGTAGACAGTGTGCCTCTGATTAGGAGAAAAACTTTAGAGGCAACATGAAATGAAAGGCACCCATAACACAGCGAAATATCTCAGAGGCACACAGTTCTCCTCTGACAGATTGGTGCCTTTTAAAAAAACATGTCGCGTTTCAGAGGTACACTCAGAAACGGACATGCGCTACAGCCGTTTACCCGTCATGCATTGGGATCAGTGGAAGGGAAGCAGAAGCAATGGCCGTCAATGTAAATACGCCTGTAAACAATGTTGAGTAGAAGCATATAATGACTCTGGAATAAGTAAGTAGTATATTTAACTTTGTATTCTTTTCTGTGAATGTTATAATGTAAAACATCATTCTTTACACATGGAGACACTCGTGATTAGGGAGGGGCAACGATAATTACTTCGTCAAACTCTTAGTTATTCAAGTTATATCTTACTATTTTCAAAGGTTTAGGGAAATGGCGGCATTACCCTGCACCCTCTAGCGTACATGCATGTATAATGTATATATTATGTATGTGTATCTCTCAGCAAATCTTTGTTTTTATGTGCATATAAATAGGACTTAATAAATAATAAAATGAATAACACATAGTAAATCATTCTTTAATCATATATAGTATTTCCAAAACCATAGTCAGATTTTTTTCTGGTGTTTGTGTGTGTGAGGAGGGGGGGGGCTACCTTGTAGATGTTAAGCTACAGTGCCTTTCTTTTAAATAAAAGTATAATACGAATTGATCCTTCCTACTCACCTGGCTACAGCCTTGATTACTTTCTACATTTTATAGAGGTTTCACAAATCGCAATGTTGATTCAGATTTTGCACTGTAAAATATTATTTGTATATTTCAAGTAAAAGTTCCCTAAAAAAATATTATTTGTTTAAAAAAAATAGAATTTAATTAAACTGTCATTGATCATTCCCCCTGTTGATAAAAATGAGAATATATTTTTATTTTATTTTTATTGCATTAAATTTTCGTATAATAATTTATTGAAATTTTTAAAAATCACAGTTTCTTAGCTTCCATAAATGTTTGCAATTTTTAATATCTCAAGTTCTATCAAATGTAGAAAATTTTATGATCCCTCATTTTAAAGAGGAGTTTATAAATTTTAATTTAATATTAAAATTGACTATGTTTAGTTTTAAAAAGTAAATTTAAATTTTTTATTTTTTTATTTTTTTAAGAAATAAAAAGAAAAAAAATATGTTTGTTGTAATATTATAAGCTTAAAATTATGAAATTTTTTGAGTGGGATCTCAATGGGATCAGGAGTTATCAAATAGAAGCTAAAAAATTGCCATTTAAATAACAATCTAACGCGCCTGCATCATTTTTCATGTTTTTAATGTTTGTCTTATTTGTTTTTAATAAAGCTTTTATGCCTTTTTATGTATTTTGTTGTGCACAAAATAAATTAAAATGTTGACAAGGTTCTTTATTGAACCACAGAACTGACTTAGGCCACATGGACACACATTTTAATATTTATTTCATATTTATTTCAATAAATTGGGGGTGAGAAAATTTTCTATTATAGTATTCTGCCTTAGACAAAATTTAATCTATGTCTTCGGATATGTCATGCTGGGAAATCTTTCTGCAGTAGACAGAATTTAATGTAAAGATATAAATTTAATATAAAATATAATTAAATTACAGTCTGCACCTCTTATAATGGTGGCACATGCATGTGCCACCATTATAACAGGCACAGAATGTATTTTTAAATAAGAGGCACTTGAATATATAAATTCAGTGGCACACTGTGCCTCTTAATTTCAAAGGCACTTACGCTGTGCCTCTGAATCCCAAAGGCACTATGTACCTCTTAATATCAAAGGCACCACGTGCCTCTTAATATTCAGAGGCACAAAAATTCAGAATGTACCTCTTAAATCAGAGGCACAGTTTTAAGAGTGTATTCTCTCAATAAACATCTTTAAAATAAGTACATAAAAATTTAAAGGCATTTCATGCATAATTTTTTTGCAGTAAGATGTTTTGCGTACAGTAAAAATCTGAAAAACTTCATTTTGAGAAAAACCTAAAAATAACTTTTAAATTTGGTTCTTGCTATAAAAATAATTATTATTCTTTAAAGGTTTAATTATATACTCCATGCATTTTCTCGGACATATAATCCAATTTAAATGCTAAATCTCGAAAAAGGAGAATGTAAACATACATTTCAGGTTACTTCCGGTTTGCAGAACGATATTTCCGGTTGTAATATTCGGTACTTTCTATTATCCCGTTGACCACTTTTCATAACAAAAAACTATCACCAAACTGTAAGATTAAACGCCAAAAATGCAGTCCCATTTACTTGATGTCAGAAGCATCATACGTTTTTGTTATGCCATCAAGTCGTTTTTAATTCGACATTTGCGTGTATTTTTCATTACGTTTTACTGATTTATTAGTTATTTCAATAATTAAAATAACAATTGTGTCCTTAAATTCTTATATTTTATTTATTTATTTATTTGATATTCCAATGGCAACGTTCTCCCGTTTAATTGGCGTTACAGTTTGGCGATAGTTTTTGTTATGAAAAGTAGTCGACGGGATAATAGAGAAGTACCTAAAATTCTTCTTCAAGCTATAAGAGATGTAACTTTAAGCGGCTGTAACTCGGATTATAATTTAGATACAGACACAATTAAAGCAGAATTCGATAGATAAAAGATAGGATTGTAATATTATTGCAAAAATGAAAAATAGATATGTTATCGAAAATGACGTTTCAAAGGTGTGTGGATACCTTACGTAAAGATAGTACAATCCACACTGATAGTATAATCCACTACTAAATCCAGCGGTCACTAGATATTTCAAACTGAAACATAAAAGCACTAAAAAAAGTCGTTAATATAATCTTAACTTTCGAACCACTAGCATCCGTGGCTGCTGAATAACTTTATTTAAATTATAACTAAAAAATATCTTTCCAACGACTACTATTTGATTCAATTTAACTTCCACTCCTGGATGCGTGTTGCGAGCAGAATAGTCGCGTATCAGAGCAGGACTTAAGTCACTAAGCGGGGAGCGATCCAACTCAAAACTGCCGATACAATCTTTCGTTCGAACTTTTATACTTTTTATACCAATTGACCAACTATACTTAAATTTTCATAAACACACAGTGAAACACAGAGACTGCAAACTCCGAACGCTCCTTGCATACTTTGAAAATTAGAGTAAAACTAGGGGGCCTACCCCCTGCGAGCTACGCTCGCCAACCCCCGCTCAGACTTCGAGGCCTCTAAAAACATGACAGCGTGCTTTATTTTAAAAATATTGGTAAATCTATAATTGGGTTGCCATGCTTTTAACATTTTAATGGGACATTTTTCGATTATCATTGCCTCATACACAGCTTTTGCGACAACTGACGACTGTTTTCGGGATTGATAAGTAAAATCAATTACTACTTGACAAAACCAGCTTGTATAAAATGGTTAGGTTTAAATTGTGACTACCTCTCGGACTTTTATAACAACAATCTCTATTCTATTCTTCCTTTGCGTTTAAGGATGAGAAAAATTCCATCTACTTGTGAATAACATTAAGAACCACGGTATTGAAAAGTACTATGTTATAGACATTTTCAGTAACAGGTTTTAATTTTCTCTCTATTTTAGTGCACCATCATGCATATTTTCATGTTATTTTAAATATGTAAATTATTTTTTTAAATTAATATGTATATACGAATTTTATAATAATTATTTATCATACAAAATTAATTAAATATTTTGTGCGTGCATGTGCCTGCATTTATTCGGCATCAATTGATGAGATATTTAAACAAATTTGCTATCCGCGGTAATTTTACACCATGTTCTATCACTTGAATATTGTCCATAAGAAAATCGGGTACTTTTCCATTATAGGATCCTTTGCTTTTAGGTTTGGCGTAATTCGAGCTTCAAAAAGGGATAGATTCGTTAATATACATAGATTTGTTGCCAAAAGTTATGAAAATAAACCCTGTGAACTTTGGGTCTTGACGCTTTTTTAAAAAGCTTGGCGGAAAAAACCAAGCAGGATATTTTATTCTTCCATTCAGTTGGGCAAATATTATTTTATATATTAGTTTCAAATATCCGAATTAATGATTTTATAAATTCGTTTAGTTAAATTTTACAAAAAAATAACAAAATGATATCAATAAATAATAATTACTATTAATTCCTTTTCCTCCCTTTCTTTTGCGTTTACCTAAATGACGTCATTTGGACGAATTTATTCAAAATATTTTCAGTTTATAAATTAAATTAAATGCTGACAGACGATTGAATCCTGACGATAGAAATGCGATTTTTTTTTTTCAAATTTTCCTGAAAAACATAATTTAATCACAATCTTGTCTTCATTATCGATTGAAATAAAAGATAAATTCAATTTCAATTTGAAAATGACGAATAAAAAGAAATCAATAATCCTATCGGGATCCTTTTCAATTTTTTCCCGTTTTTGTCACAAAAACACTGAGTAATTAGTTGCCATCATTACAGAAATGTCATTAAAATTAGAAAAAAGTTAATATCTCGAAAACTATTTCCAATTTCAAAATTCTATTACCAGTTTTGACATCCGCGGATTTTTATGAACAATTGGTATTAATTTCACCATCAAGCGTTCAATATTTTATTAAAAATAGCCTTGAAACAAAATCAGTCGTTTAATCAGTCGTTTCATAAAATCGTTTCATAAATTCGTTTCATAAAATCGTTTCACAAATTCGTTTCATTAGGATTTTATATATATAGGGTAGATATAGTACAGATGTCGCTGTTTTGCACTCAGGTTAGATGTTCACATTCGCATTCAAAACACTAGAATGCCTTTATAAGACAGTTGCTAGTCTGCAAGATGCATTTTGATTTTACTATAAAATTAACCTTCGAAGATTTTACCATGAAAATTTATTCAATGTTTTCCTGAAATACTTTAATCTGAAAGGATTTATTGTGCTCGAATGCTATCTTAACTGACTGGTATTCATTTTGAGCTGCGTTCAAAAATCTTTTCCGTAATTTTTTGTACTAAATCCAAGAATCTTTGAAAGAAATATTTCTGCTATCATATATACTAGTCCTGTTGTCTACATCCTTTTTTCTATGAATTTACGAAATGCACATCAACAAATGAGGTATCATTCGAAAGGTTTAAGCGGCTTCGGACCTCTGTGAGAAAATGTGAGACGACACTCACATTTTGTTAAAACATTATTTTTATTAAAAATTGCTGTTAATTAAAAATTAAATTAGTGTTAAAGCAAAGATAAAATTTCGCATTATATGATGCTCAGCAATGATTACAAAAAATAATAAATAGTACAAGAAGGATAAAGTATGATTTCTCCGCACGGGTTTATTTTATGTTTATGGTTAAAAACTAAATTGAAATTGAAATGTTTAGAAGAAAAAGACACCATTAATCGATTAGAACAAGTGTATTTCACGTGTAAAATAAAAAGTATGCTTTTATATTATGTTAAATTGTATTTTAAATGCATTCCATTTATTTTTATTTGTTCTTATTTTTTAAGAAGTGGTCCACATAATTTTCTAATGCAGTTAAAATATGATTATTAATTTTTTTCTCGCGCGTGCCTTTTGTTATCTTCGATCAGTTTTTAATCTAACTTCTAAGGAATAAATGAGACGATATCATGGCTTGGCTGTAATTGTTTGCAGATATCGTTATCCTTAATTTTTCTTTAGAAGTTTGAACCTGCATCTAAAAAACATTAGATATTTTTAAAAATTATTAGACTGCAGTGCAAAATTCTTGCACGTGTCGACTGGTCATAGTATAATTTAAATGATTAACAATTCTTAACGTAAAAATTGCTCATTTTAACCCTTCCCTCGGTTTAGCCGTGTTCGTAATAAACGAGTTCGACGGTATTACATAAATATTACTTTACTTATTTGAGAATAAAATTGTATTTGATTCACTTCCTGATTCAGCAGTTATTTTTCAACAGTCACACATTTCCTTTACGTTTAGCAATATCTTTCTCCAAAATTCTGCTTCGAAGATTTTTACATAGCAATATATTCAGTATTTTCCAAAAATACCTTAAAATGAAAAGATTGTATTATGCCTGAATGCTATTTTAACAGGCAGGTATTCATTTTGAATGTCATTCAAAAATCTTTTCTTTAAATTTTCCAAGTTGCATACACTACTTGAAATTTCCTAAGGGCATTGCATCATTGTTTATGATTAGAAAATTTCTGTTTAATATTTGGATTGTATACATTGTAATTGCCTTGTTTAATGAAAATTTTTCTACTATTAAATAAAGCGAAATAATATACCAAATATTTGTGTTAAAAGTTTACGCACCTTGATTTTCGAAATAAAACCAAGATTCTTGCTAAAGAATATTTCAGGTATTTTACTAATACCAGAAGGACCCGTGCAAAGCTTTCGCACTGCAATCTTTGAGATTATTTCCTGGTACGTTTTAGCGCTAATTTTTAATTAACTGATTTTTTTTAATTCAATCAGCAGGTTTTAACGAAATGCAGTTGTACTTTCTCAGAAACTTGTTCAAAAACTTTTCGAATACCTCATTCATAGTTGTATGTTTTGTATGTGCATAGAAAAAGGATGTTGACAAATGAAATAATATATATAATGATTGCTTGTGCGAATAGATTGCCAGAAAATATTTTGCCAAATTTCCTTATCTCGCCTTATAAAAAAATTTAAACACTGAATCAGATGTTTGGGGAATTTATATGCGAGCATGGCACAGATGTCATATACTCACTACATTGGCACGATTTTTTCCCCCGCCAATTTGGCGAAAAGTTTGTTTTTTAATATTAGTTACAAATAGTATACAATAATAGCACGTGATATTTTATTTCAATATAAAAGTAAAATAACGTAATAAATGAAATAGCTTCTATTATTTTAAAAAGGGAAATACAAATAAATAAATGATAGTTTGATATAAATAAATGTGGATATACATAATAACAATTATTTATAGAATTAAAATACGAAATAAAGTAAATAAACAAAGTAAACAAACAAAAGTAAATAAACAAAGTTTTCGCCAAATTAGCGGGGGAATAATCGCGCCAATGTGGTGCGTATATGACATCTGTGCCGAAAGCATTTCCTCAGATTTTGCAAAACTGTTAAAGAAATTTTTTAAATACGTAAATCAATATTTGGTACGCCACTTTTTTGAAAGCCTAATGGGAACTTAAACATGGGGCGTTCAAACTTTGTGGCAAAGCAGCCATTTAAGTAACATCAGACTTCGCTGGCATATTAACAGCTTAATGAAATATTAAAAAGTAAATATTTACAATTTTTGTAAATCCTAATGAAATGTATATTTGGAAGTTAATCCTTAAATTACGTAATCTACTGGTGCTCCGATTCCGATACTTTACGCATATAAATAGCCATGATTAAACAAAGAACACAAATAAACAATAGGTGACGCACACGTAAAAATTAAATTAAAAACCCGATTAAAAGCTCTATATTTTTTTCAAAAAGCACGCGCAAAAAATAAATTGACAATCATATTTTAATTGCATTAGAGGACGACGTCATACGATAATGCAGTATTTTATTTCTGTGACAACACTGATTTCAGAAAACCTTTCATTTCATTTATGAAATCAATGTCGATTTAATTTTTAATTAACATCAATTTTTAATCCAAAAACATGTTTTAAAAAAATGTAAGTGTACTATGTCAGAAGCCGGTTCAAAAACCTTTCATATGGTATCTCATTCGTTGCTCTGCGTTTCATATTTTCTTAGAAAAAGGGATGTTGACAGGAGAAATAATATATATGATAACCATTTGGAAATTATTTATGGAAATGATTTTAAACATAGATTCTAATTTTAAATCTTGTATTTTAAGCTCATCTATCTAATTTGACATCACTTCCAAATACCAATAGTGCACTTATTTTTTATTAAGAAAAATGCCGGTGTAGCATTCGTTAAATTAAGATAATTTTTGTAGGTTTTCTCTGACCACCCAGTAAAAAGGAAAAATTATAATGTTGTTTTCTCTGTAATTTTTTTAAACTGCTATAAAAACATGATATTTCAAAAATTATGTAAAAAACTTAATTACGCATATGAATGTAACCCTTGAGACTACTAATCATTACTTAATGTTTTAAAACTACGTTATATTTGTAGAATTATATTAATTTAAATAATGCTCTTATTGCAGTGAAACCTGCAGCATAGTGAACGGTTATATCAGTTCGTGGCGGTGAGAAGATTATAAAAACGACAACTTCTTTAACAGCGTATTTTCACCATTAAAAAAGATAAACGTTAAACTTTAAATTCCATAAAAATAAAATTAGTGTGATCATCAGGTAACTCCAGAAAGAAAAAAAGTTTCGTATTCTCCACTAGGGAACCATCCTGACTGGTGTGCATTGCTGAGGCATAAAGGTTTTTCTAAAACAAGGTTTTGAACTTGACCATTTTATACAAGATGATATTCAGATTTGTAATTGCTCTTACTGAATCAATCACGAAAACAGCCGTCAGTTGTCGCGACAGCGAATGATGCAGTCTTGCGAATCTAAAAACATCCCGGTCAAAATGAAATGAATTGTAATCCAATAACAAAAGATTGCTACTGGTCGTGATAATATCACTCGATCTTCCGTAATAGGGTAATCTTTTAAAATAGGTCTAATTAGCGTGTTTTTAGAGACTGCGGTACTTGGGCATGGGTTTTCGTGCAGAGCTCGCAGCGGGCAGAGTCCCTTAATATTTTGAAATTATATTTAAGTATTTTACTTCAAAGCCGTCGTTATGAAAATATTTCTAAACTTAACTAGGGACGCTATTGTTAATTCTTAAATGTAACATTCAGCCGTAAGCTTTAAAATAAATTACATACTAAATTCAGCATTTTTATATCAAAAGATACGTGATACGTGCACTTTAGTTTAACTATTTGAGAATAAAGTTGTATTTGATTTATCACACGACTCAGCAGATATCTTTCAATAGTATCCTTTACATTTTGAAATATCTTACTTTGAAAATATGTTTCGGAGATTTTAATATAAGAATATATTCAATATTCTCATGGAACACTTTAAAATGAAATGGTTGTGTTATGCTCAAATACTATCTTAACTGACATGAATTCATCTTGAATGGCGTACAAAATTCTTTTCATAAATTTTAGTATTATATCCAATATTCTTTTAAAAGAAAGTTACAGATATTTTACGATATTACCGTTAGAAAATTATTTCTAGAAATAATTTGAAATATTATAGTATATTATCCTAAAGTTTTCATTTTAGATTAAAGAATCTATTTTCTGATAGTTTAAATAAAAAGAAAAGTGCCCTGTTAAACTGATGGCATTGAGTTCAAAGAATAACGCCCCTCGAAAAATAAAGAAATCGACAATAAGTTAAGGGAGGGACTATCCCCCGTCCCCCCCCCCTTCATACTTAACCAATGAGCCCCCAAAACTAATCAGGGAAGCGTCTTATCACAGTGAACCAATATACAAAGTTTGAAGCAAATCGGTTAATTCTGCACGAAAAACCCATTTATCTAAATTAATGGGGAGATTAGCCCCCGTTACCCCTCTTTATACAGGGTTCGTACGGATCAGGGAATTTTCCAGGAGTCTTACCAGTATTTTTTTATAGAAAAAAAAATCTAGTTTAAACTCAAGAAACTTTGCCTTCTTTTAAGGAAAGATTTTCTGTAAGAAAATACTGATACCGAAGAATTTCCGGGTCGCAAAATTCCAGGAGACGTACGAACCCTGTAGAAACTTAACCAATGAACCGCCAAAACTAATCGGGGAAGCGTCTTATCACAATGAACCTATACACAAAATTTGAAGCAATTCGGATAACTCTACCAAGAGAGTTATCGCGTTACGTACATACAAACATACTTACATACATACAGAACCTGTGGGCACATTAGCTCTCAGGCTTAGATAGAATGTTAGGTAAAAGAGCAATGGCATATTTTCCTTATAAACAATATGTAGTAAAAAAATATTTAATAATAACTATTAAAAAATTTCGTGAAAGTATTCGAAAGCAGAGATTGAATATTTGAAAAAAACGGCCAAGGGACGGCCTTTAGGATAGTCGAATTTATGCTCAAACTCTCAACCTCAATTAAACCCGCCGTGCCGTGTGTGAGACTTTTACATGATGATTCAAAGTTCAACATACAAATTTGAAGGTGTAGTAGGTCATATTGCAGCAGCAACATTTGAAATAGAAACCAAAATCATAATCGATATTAACATTCTATCCGAACATAATTGATGTTCTTAACTTGCATAAATAAATATTTTTAAAGACATTTTGAACAGACTTAACTTGTTTTGTGTATAACGCAATGACAGCTTGAAAAATGATGAAATTATACAGCATGTCAGAAAGTAAAACCGTATGTACGGTCAATGATATTCGGAAATAAAGAGCGTCCAGTTCAGCTTTCTTTGGATGTGGAATGCCGCCATATCTACATCATTTTATCATACCATTGCATTTCATGTAAAGTAAGATAACTCTGTTCCAAATTTCCATAACTCTCTTACTGCACAGAAAAAGAGCCAAATTGTAATGCTGTTTCTTCTATAACTAGCCGTCACTGGCGACCAGTTTGGTCTCCCTTAAATGTATGTTAAGCACTGTAACACGTTACTTTTATTCATTATTTAATTTTTCTCCTTAATCCTTCGCCAAACCGGAAGATTCTAATAGAAAAATCAAGAACTTTCGCAATCATGGTATCATTTCGTATATTTTTTGTTGTTATATATTTCAACTTTCTTGACAAAAACCGCTTAACCCACTTAAGCATTTATGCTTCATGTCCGTTTGCATATCAGTTGCTATATGTTCGCAAATGCGGAGATTCTTAAACATATTAAGTAATTTTCCGAAATTGGGTCCTTGCCAATTGGCGTATTTTAGTTAATACGATTTGATGCAATGAAGTCTATTTTGTGAAAGTCTTTCATAATATCCACATTTACACTGAACCATATTGTTACTAATATTTTTTTGTTTCTCGCGCACTTTGGCTGTAGACTCGATTACGAAAGATTAGAAAATCTATCATTATTCGCATCTAAAACGTCTTGAATAATGTGCATAATCGGGCTGCATATTATTACACGTAATTTTCAAGTATGGTTTGGTGAAACATTCAACTTTTGGAAGGCAGTTTTGATAATCACATTCCCTTTAAACCATATTTGCTGTCAGCACTTTTGACCAATCTGATTAAAATCTCGTACAATCTGATTAAAAATATTCACGAATTTCCTCCTAGATGCCGATCTCTGTTCGACTTTATTTTTCTCTGCTCCCCTTTCTTGATTTCGTTCAGGGGTTTTCATAATTGCGTAATTCTCTTACTTTGGCCTTTCTGCTTAATGTCTACAGACTATTAAGATCCGTAACAGATAAATCCGTCGCGCCAACATTGGCGCCTATAATTCTAATTGCAGCAACCCGTTTTTCTCTGTATATTGTAACTCTATAGCTAATATTATGTAGTAGAAATATAAAAGACAATTGAAGACGTTTCTATTGATATAGTAGATATATATATGTATATTATATTCATAGATATATAGTATGTGATTAGAATATATAGCTCATATTCATTCCGGCGGATATAAAATACCGTCAATAAAACTACCATCGTAAATATCTAGCTAAACGCCATCAGTATGATTTTATGTGTTTTATAAATGTACACTAAATTATTTTTTGTATTATTTTACTTTGATTTTATATTATTTACCATTTTTAATGATGGGTCCTTTTGGGTACAGTTGTCGCAGACGCACTGGATGTCATTTTGGCGATATAATTTTTGGCTGAATAAATTAACCTTTGTGTGTGTTTGATAATAAACTTGTGTGTTTTTTAATATAAAATAAACTATTTCATAATAAAATAAAAGAATCATTCTGTTTTAGCAATCTCTAACAGGTACATGAAAATGGGGTTTTCTCGCCTAAATGGCGCAAAACAAAAATCGTGCCAACCCCGGTTCGTCTGCGACATCTGTTAGAATTTAAAATACATGCCGTTCACACTTTCAGTTTAAAATAGAAAATAGAAAAATAATAAATAATATCATAAATCAAAGCATCTGATATCAAAATCAAAGTATCGTTTCTAATTTGCACACGCGAAAAACAAGCTGGTATTGGCGATTTTAAAAATGCTGTTGGCCAGATTTGCGCCCAAATAACATAAAAGTACTTATTAATATTATGTATTTCATAAATGTATATTAAATTACTGTCTTGAACGCGATTAATCATTAACAATGATAAAAATGATTGGCGATTAACAATTATTTTCGGTGATATCTCTTCCTGCCACGTATAATACATAAATACCAAATTAACTGATAATTTCAAAATTTGATTCATTAAATATTATTACGTGAGTTGTATGTTGTATTTGCTTACATTCAACTTACGTCAAGAAAAGATTCGGAAGGAAGTTGAGTTGTATAAGCACTTCATCAAACGGAATTATGGTGAACTTTAATTGTCTCACAGGTCCTGGTGCGAATTATTTTTTTTGACACCAGGCAGCGCTCCAAAAACTCATTCACGGAAAACTTACTTTACGAACGATTATCTCCATGGTTTAATGGTTTAATATTTTAAACCTTCGCGACGAATGAATCTTTTTTTTTTTTGTTTGCTTTCATGGATAGAGAATTTGAACTGTGAAGCTAATTTCAACTGAAGTTATTGCAGAATACATTCATAATTGAACGTAAGTCATCACTCAAATATTAATTTATTTTGAAAAATCTTTCTAAAAATGTAACTTTTATGCAGTTTTATTCGAAAAATAATTTTGAATAAAAATGGCCGCCTGGCATATGAAAAGGCAATGTGGGCATCCCAGAACTGTTGATGACAGTCACATGACTTACGGTTTTATTTTATAGATTTTTTTAAGCTGAAAAAAAGATGATTTTTCCAATATAATATAAAAATTTTAATTACGTATATGAATATAAGAGATCCTGGATATCTTGGAGAGTATTAATCATAACTCACTGTTTTAAAACTGCACTATGCACTATATCTGTAGAATTACATTAATATAAATATTCTATTGCAGTGAATCCTACAGCGTAGTGAAGGGATATATCAGTTTACACCTTCACTACTTCTTAAAGTCATGATCAAAAATCTAAGGTCGAAATGGAGTGATACTACTATTATTCTTGACTGAATAAATGGATTGTAACCGTAGTTTCCTGCGCGAAAAATGTTTTTTGTAATGTGTTGCACCACCCTTTAAACATTTTTGCACCACCCTTTAAACATTTTACAAAGAATTTAGGATCACCCTTTATTTTTTCGCCAACGCAAATGTACTCCGTCCGGTTATTTAGAAAAGTTTATTTAAAAAAAATTCCTACAGAAGCTCCGGCCACATTAATCAAACACTATCTAATAAAATGCATTGCAAATTTTAGCTCAGCTTGCATGGGTGTGAAAACATTTAATGCTTTTTTGACCGCCAACGAGTATGCTCATGTTTTAAAACCTGCACCATTGATTAAAGGCGTGTCCTGAATACCTAGTATGCAACGTATTTTTTCTTGCTTAAAATTTTGGTAAATTTTTATCAGAACGAATATGTATTTAAATGATATATTTGAGGATATGTTGTTAGACTCTATAAAATAGATTAATTTTGTATAAAATTAACTACTTAGTAAAGTATATATTCGATAAATTTATCTAAGAATCAAAATTACCAAAGACCTTTCAGAAAAAAGAGGGGTTTGTATAGTTTAAAAACCCAGAATTCAGTTTAAATTTCTGGTTAAGAAAGTGTTAATTTGCCATACGCATGAATTTTTCTACCCTAAATGCAGCATTTGGTTCGTAAAATTCGGTTTCACTCCGTCTATGAGTAGAAAAATAAGCTTTCAAATTAGTAACAATAATAAATGTTCCTTCTACCAGATTTGATGATTTTCCTTTTTCGAAGGCATATTCTGCAAGAAAATTCGATATGCGAATTTGAAATTTTCCATTAAAAAAGAAAGATTGATTAATTAACTTATTACTGATTGCTGATGCGAATTCGCGTCTTTTGGATGCATATGCATGGCTGCCAACATTTGTTTTTTTTCTACATCTATTTCTAAATAATTTATCTTATTTAATCACCGAAAACTTACGGATAAATAACGGTGTTGGTATTTTTGTGGCTTATTCTCCAACTGTCGAAGTCAGGCAAGATCCAACAGACCGTTAATCCTCAGAAAATCAAAAACCAAAAGGGGGGGGGGAGCATATAAGTTCTCCCTGGAAAGACCCAAGCTGTCCAGGATATGTTCTGCAGAGGCCTGTTGAGCTTGACATTTTGAGTAGACATCAAAGATTTTTCTGCCCTCAAAGAACGAGAAATCTTTTGTGTGTTCACTTGCCAATCTTGAAATTGCCGTTCGAGAGGCTCTGTCACAGTTGATAATGAACGAAGAGCCCAGCTCTTTTCCCACGTACCAGTGGTGGCTGGGAGGGACCTTCCACTCCTTTGAAATTTTAGATATAACTCTAGATTGATGCTCTGAGTAGGTGAAGGCTGAAGGGGAAGATATAGGTTGACAACAAACCTCCTTGGCCAAGTGATCAGCTTGCTCATTGTCATAAATGCCTACGTGGGATGGAAGCCACTGAAAATGAACATCATGGAGCTTTGAAATAATTTTAAGTTTAAGAAGGATGAAAATACTAGTTTTATCTCCAACTGTAATCCAATTGTGAAGGTGTTGAAGGGAACTGCGACTGTCGAAAAGAATCCATAGGTCTCCGAAGCCCCGCTCGCTGAGAATAGCCTCGAGGCCTTGTTCAAATGCAAAAGCTCGCTTTTAAAGATTGAAGAGAAATCAGGGTTACGGGGACTGATGGACAAATTTTGCCCTGGTTTCTTCAATGTAGATCCCACTACCAGCTTGATCGTCTAGTTTACTGCCATCCGTATATAATTTTATGGCGTTATCAGGGATCTCATTTATAACTTCTAATGCCAACTGCCTGGTAAATTTATATTTGCACAAATTCTGGTAGAAAATAGGATAGAAGTTGGCATCCTATGCATATAAATCCACTCAAAGACGCTACTTTTGCTTTTACAGGTTACATTGTTTCTCCAAAAATTACACAGCTTACATTAGTAACACCAATGCGCGGGGCTTCCACGCAGAAGACGAAAACTAGCCGTCCTAATATGTTAAAAAAAACACGCCTTTTCAATATACTAAGATCTACTACACCAAAAATAAGAAATATCTATAGAAATATCAATATTATATCATTTTATTTATTGAGTGAAAAACGGTACTTTTCATAGTTTTTATTCAGCAAAAAGAAACTTAAATTATTCTATAAAAATATAAAAGATTGTTTTTTAATTTTCTAATATTTATTCAACAATTTCAAGACATTGTTTCCATTTAATCCCCATTATGTACAAGAAACTTTCATTTGCATATTGAAAGCTTTTATATAACACTTAAAACTGTATTATTTTTCGACTGCCTTTGTTTTTTTCATTTTATAAATGTTTCACGTAGATGCATAATGCAACAACAAGAAAGTTTTAAGAGAGATTTAACTAGTGTTTGTGCAAATAACTGGAGGAGCTCTAAATAAAAATGCTGAGTGTTTCTGTAAATAAATTTCTTTACTTTCCTTTCTAGAAATATTTTATAAATTATTCTCTGATTGCGTACTCTACATATTTTATTACCACAGTTTCTATGACTGAAATTGGAATTTCTAAGATACGTTTTCTTCCATTGAATTTAGTTTCATAAAAGTATGCTTTATTTTAAGTTCGTAGGCACGTAAGCATGTTTGCGTTTTAAAAAATGATAATATATGTTATGTTTTCGTTTAATGATGTGAGTGACAACAGTGTAAAATCAGTAATTTGATTTTTTATTGAATTATAATTATTGGGAAATTATGGAACACTGTTTATTGCTGCGAACTCCGCTGTTTATCATTATCTGTCATGAATGATTCATGATGCGAGTGTAAATTATAAAGCAAGCAATGCATATATCACTAAACTTAAAAGACGCTTATCAGTTACTACGTGATCTTTAAAAGCTACAAACTTAACAGTAATAGACAAATTTTACTTTGAAACACCAGATTGTTTCGAATGCTTTATGAGAAAGGTGTTATTAAAACGTATGAAGATATTGAATTTGTTTTACATTATTTAACTACATTATTAATTAATTATTGATAAATGCTTAAAATTATTGATTGTTATAAAATAATAAAATATAAAAGTTGTATTATTTATGTTGATTTTTGTTTGAAACTTTTGTTTGAAACACATTGTTTGTTAGAAATGTGGTTCAATACACGCATAATTAATACATTAATTAGTAACGTAATTAGTTATTATTAAGTAATTATTAATTATTTGTTATTAATTAATTAATTAATTGATAATTATACGCAATTATGTATGTATTAATAAATTTTTACATTTTTTCACACTTTCGGTTTCGGTTTCGATTTCGCGCGAAAGTGGGAAGATCACCGAAATTCGGTTTCGGTTTCAGTGTCGGTCTTAAAACCTGTTTCGGTCGTTTTCTGCATTGAAAGGACGTGAGTTATATTTACTTGATTAAAAGGACCAGATAAATAATAAATTTCTTCTCAATTATTTGAATAAAAAAATGTAAGCTTTGCTTACCTGTTATAAAGCATAGTCCTTATTCATGACACAGCGAATGGTGCTTGCTATCTGAACGTGTAAATTCAATTTTATTAAATGAAACTGGAATCTTTGTAGAAACACAAGTATCCGTGACTTGTTGAGAACAAACTTTATACATCTGAAAAACTATACAAGATCTTGATTAAATATATTACACTCATACAATATAAAAGGAAAGGTTTTTAAATCCATAATAGGAGTTGTGCTTTTTCTTAATTCCAGAGCATTTTGCTTCCAGAACACTGTTCATTAAAATTGGACAAGCGAAATTGTTTATGTCTTATTGGTGCGTAGTTTCAGCATCAACTGACGAATAAAAGGGGCTCTTGAAAGTTCTTACACGATATCAGTCTGTTGAACACATTTCACAAAGGTTTATTGCTGAGGTAAACAGTTTTTTCTTTTTTAGAATGTTCATTTGTAGGGATTAAGTCTCTGTAGAACAGTAGTGCTGCCATCTTTTGGGGTTTAAAAGAAGTTCCATTCCAGGTGGTGGCGACTTCTGTTGGCAGTCCACAAAACAAATCAGTCGCATATATCACAAACCGGGGAACAGATGAAATCAATTTATAAACTGTTTCCAACTCCCCTCCTTTTCATCTGAGCCCTGTGGTGGTGTAAGTTGTAGTTCCCTTCTCAAGTGCTCAAATTGAGCTTTGGGGATGGGTTTGGTAAGGATGTCAGCTACCATCCTTTTCTAAGGCCAATATTCCAGTGTGATCACCCCACTTTCTTTTAAATGTCTCACGTTGTGGTACTTGATGTCTACGTGTTTCACACGGGATTGCTGTTTTTCATTTTCACTCAACTTTATACATGCGATATTGTCTTCGTATATTGCGATTGGTAAAGTTTGATGCAACTCTAGGTCTTTTAGTAGATTAAGAACCCATTGAATTTCTTGCGTGGCGTTGGATACAGAGATATACTCTGCCTCCGCAGTTGATAGTGCTACACAGTTTTGTTTTCTTGAGGTCCAGGACACGAGATTGTTCCCTAATTTTAACACATTCCCAGTTGTGGACTTCCGATCTTCTCTATCTCCTGCCCAATCTGAGTCACTATATTCAGTTAGTATGGGCGGCTTATTTTTGTTCACAGTTAGCCTCAAGTACTTAGTGGTATGCAGATATCTTATTACCTTTTATACCGCCTCCCAATCTGCTTTTCTGGGACGCTCGTTCCTTCTTCCAAGGATGTTTACCGTGGCGGCTATGTCCGGTCTGGTTAACGTCGCTATGTATAATAACGCTCCTACAGCCTGTCTGTATTGTTTGTTGTCACTTAGTGTTTCACTATTTGGGTCTGCATTGAAATAGTCTGTGCGCATGGGCGTATATGTGGGCTTTGATTTGGACAATTTAAATTTTTCCGCTATTTCATCAATATTGTTCTCTTGGTCTAGCTCAAGGTTTCCGTTGTCTAGCCTTTTAATATTTATTCTGAGAAATTGCGATACCCGGCCGAGATTCTTAATTTCGTACTCCTTAGATAATTCCGCGTATATATTGCGCGTGTTTTCTTCGCTCGCGGCGACTAAAATATCGTCCACGTACACGATTATATAGGAAATATCCCCGTTTTCATTTCTCTTATATAAGCACTGATCTGAATTGCACTCCTTAAAATTTAAATTTCTTAATGACATGTTAATTCTTATGTACCAGGCCCTCGCGGCCTTATTTAGCCCGTATATTGCTTTCTTTAGCTTGCACACCTTATCTTCCTCCCCTTTTACAACGTATCCCTCGGGTTGCTTCATTAGGACTTCTTCGTCTAAATCTCCATCTAAGAATGCCGTCTTTACATCTAGGTGTGTAATATTTAAATTTTTATACACGGCGGCGTTTAGGAAGCTTCTTATTGTGGTGTGCGCTACCACCGGTGCATACGTTTCATCGTAATCGCTTCCGTATTTTTGCGAGTAGCCCTTCGCGACGAGTCGCGCCTTATATCTCTCTACATCTCCGCGTGCGTTATATTTCGTTTTAAATGTCCACTTACACCCTATTGTACGTTTTCCTGGTGTTGGTTTCACCAATTCCCAAGTGTTATTCTTCTTTAACGACGTAATTTCTTCATTTGCGGCCTCTATCCATTTGTTTTTTATTTCAGCATCCCTGATATTATTTATGTCTTCCCAATTTTTCGGATCTTGTATTCTACAGATATTCGCGCTTATCCCGTAGCGGTCAGGGGGGACACCTCTGTTGCTTCTTAGTGACCTTCGCGGTTCAGCGGTACTTTGCTGTGTGATGTCGTTTTGATTTTGTTCATCATTACTTAGTTCAATATCCACGGTTTCAGTAGGTGTCTTTGAATCATTTATGCTTTTGTCAATTTCGCTCGTTCCGTTCTCAAGGAATTTTACGGTTCGCGATATTATCACGTTGTTTCACTCTGTGTATATTCTATACCCTTTACTACGATTATCGTAACCCAATAGAATGCCTTCAACGGCCTTTTTGTCAAATTTGGATCTCTTCGATTCTTCGACATAGGCGTATGCATTACATCCGAAGGTCCGTATGTTCGATAAATCGGGTTTTCTGTTATTCCACAGCTCATAAGGTGATTCATTGTTTTCGTTTGCTTTGGTAGGCAAGCGATTTATCAGGTATGTTGCCGTAAGTACGGCTTCGCCCCAAAATTGGTTCGGTAAGTTCGCGTCAGATAACATTGTGCGCGCCATCTCAACTATAGTCCTATTTTTGCGTTCGGCAACACCATTCTGCTGGTCCTCCCCTAGGATTTGATATTCGGAAGGTGCGGTACAGTAATGGGGTAGTGTGAGTGTTTCACATCAGGCCTAGGACCCGGCTCCCTTTTGGGATCCCGGCAACGAAGCCGTGGCTCACTCTCGCTATCCGCCCAAGTGTGAACCTAGTGGCCCTTTTATAAGGTGCCACTAATGTCGCTTCGACCTATATGTCATCAACTCACTTGGGAAAGAGAGTTTGAAGTGCAGGTAGGCGTACGCCCCCGCTTCGCTCTCCGGCCGAAGAGCACCACCTAGAGGGTCCCCGGGTAAACTGGATCCCTCCTGGTCGTGTCTCGTATGGGCTCTCCAAGAGCCTGGAATCGGCTGATGATGCGCGACTGCCTTCGGCAGCCGTGACCTCTGTCATACCGTTTTCTGATAGGTAACTCTCAAAACTATCTCCTAGATACTCCTTTGCATTATCGGATCTGATTGCTTTTATAATTTTTCCGAATTTATTCTTCGTTAGGGCTATGAATTCTTTGAGTTTTGTTATTGCCTCTGATTTATGCGAAATCAAATAAATCATTGTAAACCGACTGTAGTCATCAGTAAAAGTTATAAAGTATTTCTTTCCACTGAGTGTTTGTGTATGCATTTTTCCGCAGATATCTGTGTGTACCAGATCTAATGTTTTCTTTGATCTATTAGAAGCGGTTTTGGGGTAGGGTGCAATCGATAGCTTTCCCTCGACGCATTTTGTACAAACAGTTTCATGCCTACAATTATGTATTTCTATGCCCTCAGCTAGTTTGTGTTTCGCGAGATGTTTTAACGCTTCAAAATTTTTATGTCCCAGCCTCCTGTGCCAAATGGATATGCAGTTTTTATCGCTGCAAGATGTTTGAATTTGCGCGTTATATCCGTAATCGTCTTTGGGTTGTAATTCATATAAATTGTCGTTTAACCTAGCTGTTAAAATTGTGTGGTTATCCTTCACGTACGAGCATTTCTGTTTTTCAAATATTTCTTTGATATCATTTTCGGTGGCCATTTTTACCGATAGCAGATTGTTCTGCAGTTCGGGACAGTATAATGCGCTTTTAACTGTAATGGAATTTTGTGAATCTATTTTAATGTTCACGTCTCCCAGACCTTGTGAGCATAGCCGCTTACCATTCGCTATCATAATATCCCCGAAGTTTCCTGGCGTAAAATTTTCAAACTTATGCTTTGACATTACGACATGCCTAGTACATCCATAGTCAATTATACATTTTTCTTCATTTGGTGTTTGCGCCCTGTTTACAGAGATGGGTTCGATTTTATCTTCTGATGTTTTGTCGTCGCCGGGGGGAACCGAGCTATCTAAATCTTCGTCACTTTCAATTTTGTTATTGAAACAATAGTTCGAAGTTTCCTTGGGGTTGTTCTGGGCATTTTTATTACCGACAGTATTGTTCCTATAGTTACTGGGATTATTGTATGTTTTGTTTTTGTTCCTGTCAGGTCTTGCGTTATTGCAGTTTTGGTTTTTATTTTTCAAATGGAAGCATTCTGATGTTGTGTGGTTCTGTCGTTTGCAGAATCCGCAATATTTTCTGTTTTTGTTCTGTCTGTTGGATACTCTATACGCGGTTTCACGTGCATTTGTGTTCGATTGTTTATTTTCAGCCCTGTGCTTGAATTCATCTAATAGTTTTGTCTTAACAAACTCTAAAGTGAGATCGCTTTCATCCCTAGCTTCGAGGCCTATAATGAGAGGATCATATGATCTAGGGAGACTGCACAATAAAAGTGCTACGATATGAGTCTCCGGAATTTCTTCGCCAATGGCGTACAATTTATCCTTTATTGTTAGAATTTCGTTGATGTGGCGGTTCATGTCTCCTCCGTCGCTTAATTTTTGTGAGTATAATTTTCGGAGGAGAAACAATTTAGACGATAAGGTGGATCTTTGATGCACTTTCTTTAATGTGTCCCAGATTTCTTTGGCGGTTTTTAAGTGCTTTATATGACAGATCTGGCTGTCATCTATCGAAAGGTTTATTGTTGCCCTAGTTTTCCCGTCATTTTTCTTCCATGCATCGTCGGGAGTTGCAGGTGGGTCTTGGGTAACAAATTTAAATAAATCCTCCCTCATTAGCAGCATTTCGATTCGAAAAGCCCATAATTCGTAATTACTGTTATTCAGTTTTTCGACGAGAGATATTTCTTTCGCGGACGAAGTAGCCATAATTAAATGTTGAATGCTACGTTATATAAATATGTATATATATTTTTCAGTTATTTATGTTTATCATTAGTCTATACATATATATCACAACATAATGACCTATATAATACTTCAATATTCATTTAGGTTAATTATCTACCGTTTTGTTCATATATGCTATTCAATGTTCATTATTTACTTTTGCATTATCAATGATCAATAGCAATAATTATATGTACCAAGAAAAAATAATATCAATAATATATCTCAGAAAATAATACCAGTATATGTAATAAAAATTCTGTTATATAATACTATTCAATATTTATAATACAATGCTTATATTATTATTTTTTTTCTGGTCTAGTTTTTTTTTTCCTCTTACTCAGTCTGTATAATCTGAAAGGACGCGAGTTATATTTACTTGATTAAAAGGACCAGATAAATAATAAATTTCTTCTCAATTATTTGAATAAAAAAATGTAAGCTTTGCTTACCTGTTATAAAGCATAGTCCTTATTCATGACACAGCGAATGGTGCTTGCTATCTGAACGTGTAAATTCAATTTTATTAAATGAAACTAGAATCTTTGTAGAAACACAAGTATCCGTAACTTGTTGAGAACAAACTTTATACATCTGAAAAACTATACAAGATCTTGATTAAATATATTACACTCATACAATATAAAAGGAAAGGTTTTTAAATCCATAATAGGAGTTGTGCTTTTTCTTAATTCCAGAGCATTTTGCTTCCAGAACACTGTTCATTAAAATTGGACAAGCGAAATTGTTTATGTCTTATTGGTGCGTAGTTTCAGCATCAACTGACGAATAAAAGGGGCTCTTGAAAGTTCTTACACGATATCAGTCTGTTGAACACATTTCACAAAGGTTTATTGCTGAGGTAAACAGTTTTTTCTTTTTTAGAATGTTCATTTGTAGGGATTAAGTCTCTGTAGAACAGTAGTGCTGCCATCTTTTGGGGTTTAAAAGAAGTTCCATTCCAGGTGGTGGCGACTTCTATTGGCAGTCCACAAAACAAATCTGTCGCATATATCACAAACCGGGGAACAGATGAAATCTATTTATAAACTGTTTCCAACATACATAAAAGTACCAAATATTTAAACTCACCAAATAAACATCTGGTAAAAAGAATTTGTTTTATCTATATTTGTTTTATCCAGTTAAAACGAATTTTACCTTATTTGGGGTAAAGACAGACCGTTATCTCGCGGTCGATTTAGCATAGAAGGCAAACCTTTAGAACAGGGGTGTCAAACTGTGGCCCGCCTGATACCACTAAATTTTAAAAGAAATAGTCGACTTCTTGAATCGCAGAAATTCGATAGGTAAATTAAAAGTTTACTATAAAATTTTAGTGGTATCTGGCGGGCCACAGTTTGACACTCCAGCTTTAGAACGACTTATTAGATCACCCTTTTTTCGGGTTAATGATCAATGACGAATTGTATTGGCAAGAATTCCGATCACGGAAAATTAAATGTAAAAAAATAAATGGCTTAAACCTATAAAATACAATTTTTCTGAAGTCGAGAGTTAGTTGGATGTTTTTCTCCTATTCGAATAAGATTATTTCATAAAAATTATCGGAATTGTTTCCGTTTAATACCATATTTTTTAGTAATAAGTTTGTTTTAACCATATAAAACGACTTTTTCGAATTAGAGACCTAGATAGATAGCTTTCTCGTGCGAGAATTAATATCGGAGTCAAGTTTTGTGAAAATCTTTTGTGCCGTTTTCGAATTATAGCAGCATTTTGAGGTAGGTGTTGAGTTTAACCTGTCAAAACGAGCATTTACGAATTCGGGAGCCAGCTAAATAATTTTCTCGTGCTCTATTTAGTATAGTAAGCAAGTTTCGTAAAAAGGATCCAGACGTTTACGATATCATCCGTAATCAGGAAAATCGCTTTCTCGTTTAATATACGTGATATTATTTAATGCTTATTAATACATACAGTCACTGCTTAACAAATGAAGTCGTCAGGTCGCCATTGGCGACCAAAGGTGCAATATACATTCATATCGATTTCAGCTCGTTCAAGAGCCTTTTGCGATATTATTTACATAAAAAGATGGATCCCAGTATAATCTCCTTCTCGTTGGACTTCGCATAAACATTTGTTAATAGAGTGGCACTAAAAACTCGCAATTCCTAGTGTGTAACTGAAAATGTCACACATCATTTCTGCTGAGCACATAATAAACTTTGCTCCTGAATGCTTTGCCCCCATATTAGATCAACGTTATTGTTCATCAATATGGCAATTGGAGACATCAACATTGAATGATAAAAGGATGATTCGTATGAATGGATTATTTAATGACTATAAACCAGAAAAAGCTGTATATAAGTAGTACTTTGGATTTACAAAAAAAAAAAAAAAAAAAAAATAGACGTGCACAAGAACACACCCAGTTAAGAAGAAAAACAAATGCAGATTTTTAAGAACCATGACAAAATAAATGTTTCTGTAAAGGTTCTATATAAGGTAAAATACGTTAACGCTGATATTTAAGAATGCTATGGTAAGTGGCCTGCATATGTATTTTCTTCCAAAATAATTTGCTTTTAATCTACTGTATATATATTAAATAGAAATGGAAACTTCGTTCCGTCTGCTTATAACTTGAGTTCCGCTGAATGGTTGTTCTGCTGTTTGATGGAATTTGCACTGTTGGTTACATAATTTTTCAGGAAATGTTTAGTATATTGTATATAGTTCTACGTTTCTTAGTTATAGAATTATGGCGCAAAGTTCTACAATCAGATGAACCGGATTGTGAAAGATAAGCATTTTTAAAAGTTCTACTGGCGAGAATCCCAAGAGACTTGCACTGTTATTTAGATAATTTTTCATGTGTGACTTAGTATATTGAATATCCTTCTATCGTTATTCAGGTGTAGAATTATGGGGAAAAGTCTATAATCAGGTGAACCCGATTATGAAAGATTAGTCTTTTTAACAAGTTCTACTAGACGAATTTTAATGAGACTTGCGTTGTTAGTTAGATAGTTTTTCAGGGATGGTTTCAGGACACTGCTTATCGTTCTTTACCAAATCCTACGCTAAATGATCAACAAAAAGTGTTTGTCCTTAACAGCCCAAATTTTATGTGATACATTAGAAAATATTATAACGCAATGGCATTTGTATCGTTTTCAGCAATGTGGAAGTATATTTACAGTAAAAGTCCAAATTGCTTGATCAAATTCACCGAGGTATTTTGTTTGATTCAAGGTTAGATGGGAGAAACGAACGAGCATAGTGGATAAAGCCTGCTAGCGCTCTCGGGCCGTCACTTTGAAAGCAATGCTGAGGTGGAGCAGACTGCGCAACAATTCCTTGCATCGCAGGGCATCGAGTTTTACAAGAGTGGTTTCCTCAAACTGACTGCACCGTACGACAAATATCTCAACGTCGGTGGTGGCTATGTCGAAAAATAGTGCAAAGTATATATTTCATGATGCCATGGTCTATTTATTTTGGCAATAAAGTTTCCTTGTGAACAAAAATGACGAATCTTACTTTTGGAACGCCCCTTGTAACATTATAATAATATATACCTGTATTTCATTTTCTTTAGATTTATAATTTTTATAAGAATTGTTGAAAACTTAATTTGTATTAACTTTTTGGTTTACTTTATTAACTGAATTGATGAGCTAAAGCATTTCAAGATATTTTTTTACTATGGTCATGATAATACTTCTCAATCAATTCATAAAAATATGTGAGTGTTTTTTGAAAAATCCAAGATTAATTTATAAAATGTGGGCAAAAACTGACAACGGTGGGGAATAATTTGTTTTGATGATCCAAAATTTTTGCTGGTTGCCATATGTTTTGCAAATTGTAGAGTTATGCTTACAGTGTATAAAATTGATGATTCATTACATTTTTTAGTGTCCTTACAATTTTAGGCAAAAATCTAGATGTATTTATCAAAACGAAACTTGATCCAATGTTAGAAAGTTTAACAGAAACTTATTTAAAGAAAATGTATTGTATTCAAAAATTTCAAAACATTCTTTGTTTTTGCTTAGCAGTATACACAAAACAATTTCATTTACATTTTAAATCCTTTGTAAAACACTTCAATGGATACTCTTTCGGCTTCCTTTGGTAGTAGATTTTTTTTCTGTTATACAAGTTTTGCCGCGATACATTATGCAATGAATAATTTTTAAAAGAGGTTTAACTAGTATTTCAGCAAGCAAAAGAAGAAGTTTCAATTAAAAGAAAAGTTAGGCGTCTCTGTAAATAAGTTTCCTTAAGATTTTTATAAATTATTCCCAAATCGCATGCTACGGGAATTTTTAGAAGAATCTATTTGTACCGGCTTCTCTTTCTCGGAACTTCAATCTCTTTCAAAGATAATTTTTTTCTCTCTTTAAAATTTCTTCAAAATGTGATTTATTTTAAAGTTTTTTCCATGTAGATTACTTTTATTTAAATTGATTCAGAATAAAAACAACTGAGATTTATTCGTTCTAAAGTAGTAAAAAAAATCAACATAAAATCATTAGTTCAATACTTTATTAAATTGCTATTATTGAGCAAATAATTCGACATTTTTATGATCTATTCATGTTGGTTTAAAAATTTCAAAGTATTCTGCTCTTTTACATTGCATTTTACACAAAAAATATCATTTACATTTTTAAATAGTTTTATAACGCTTTAATAAAACACTCTTTCATTGGCTGTGTTTGAGAGTAGATATTTTTTTCTCTACTATGCATGTTTTAGCTAGATGCATTATGCAACGAAAAACTTTTAAAATAGATTTAACTAGTATTTTTCCAAACAAAAGGAGTAGTTAGTTTTAACACATTTATGTGTTTACGTGAATAAGTTTACTTATTTATTTTGTTAAAAAATTTTATAAACAGGCTTCGTACGGTTCAGGGAATTTTCCAGGAGTGGTACCAGTATTTTTTTTTTTATAGAAAAATAAATCTAGGTTAAATTTGCGAAACTTCGCCTTCTTTTAAGAAGAGATTTTCTGTAAGAAAATACTGGTACCGAAGAATTTACTGGTCGCAAAATTCCAGGAGCCGTACTAACCCTGTATAAATTATTCCTTATTCGCACAATACATGAAACTTCGAACCGTCAAATTATTATTTAAACTTTCATTGCTTTTCTAAGGTGTCTCGCTATTGTATCTGTAATTTCAAAATATTATGATTATTTTTTAATGTTATTTCAATGTTTCTATAAATGCAACTGTTTTTGTTTTCAAAATATAATAGCAGGTGATATTTATTATTTTTGAAAATGTAAAATATACCAATATAAACTTATTAGTTCGATTCTTTTTCTAATTTATAAAAATTGCGTAGTTATGTCAAATTTTCATGATTTTCATGTTTCATTAAAAATATTATAAATGCAGCGTGTCTCAAAAACAAAAAGCTATGCGACCTTTAAAATTCAAAAATTATAATTTTAACAAGTATAAATTTGAATAATAGGCTTTTTTATGCGGTAACTGATAATGTTTTCAGGCGTTATTTTTAAAAAATGATGACGCCTTTGTGGCACCATACATTAGTAGTTTTGTATTTGTACAAAAAAGAAAAGTGAGATCAGTTTTAGAAAGAATACACAAACTGACAAAATTAAGAATTTAATAAAAATACATTAATTCTTCTGAAAACATTTCAACGCATTCTCTATTTTTAATTTGCTTTCAATCAAATGATAATAATAATAATAAACAATTTAAAATTCTTCTATAGCGTTCTTTTGGCTGCATTGAGCAGAAATTTTTTTCTCTATTATACACATTTAAGCTGAATACATTATCCATCGAGAAACTTTTAAAAGATTTGTGCGACAAAAGGAGAAATTGCAAATAAAAGCATTAGGTGTTTCTATAAATAAGAATCTTTCTTTTTCTTTTTCTTTTTTTTTTTCGTTTTGAAAAGTTTTATAAATTATTCCGTTATCAAGTAATATGTAGAGTCTAGAAACATTTTCTTCTTTTATTTAAATTTAAACTATTTGTTTAATTTTCCAGTTTTCTTAAAAGTGATTTTTTTTAAACACAATTTCTTTAAAGTATGATTATATATGTAAAGTATCAATGCATTTAAGATATTTTTCCACTTTTAAATTCCACTTGGTAACGTGATTTTGTAGATATAAGTAATCGCAATATAAAATTAGTAATGTTATTCTTTAGTAAATTAGAGTTGATTGAATAAATATAGCGATATTTTTTTATGATTTCTTGTTTGGCTGGAAGTTATAGGGTAAGTTTAAAGACTTAGAATTAAAATTATAGACAAAGTAAAAAGATAAGTTTTTAGCAAGCATATTCAAGTGTCAATTTTGAATTTTGAGTACTTTTTTTAATTTTTTCCCCAGATATTTCGAAAATATATTTTACAGATTTGAAACATTTTCTGTTAGAAAGGAAATTGTTTCACTCGTTCAAATAATATGTTTTTTTTTTCGCTTTCCAATACTGAGAGTGTACATTATCAGAGATTAAAAACAGATAAAAATCATAAACATACTCATACCTATTTTTATTTCCATCATAGTCTAATAATACGCAAGACAGCGTCACATTTTCGCAAGCAATTGCAGCTTCACTTATTTTAGCATATATAATAAATTAAATGGTATAGGTTAGCGTTTCTTAAACTGTGGTCCACGGACCCCTGGGGGTCCGCGAGCATACAGCTAAGGGGCCTAAAGCCTCAGTGTTGAATTCAGACTTTTATTCTCAGAAAGAAATTTTGGTATCTCTGGGTGTGTGTGTGTGGGGGGGGGGGGATTTCCAGGACAATAACTAATATTGACCATTAACACGTTCAGTGCCAATATATATAAGAATTAAGCTTTCATAGGGTGTCATTATTACATTTACAGGGCTGACACTGGCGACTATTTTTATATTCTATCCCACCACTATTTAAAAAATAAATAAATTTTGTAGTTAATTTCTCTTGCACATGTTGTCAAACTGCATGGTAAAAAATTTTGTTTTGAGAAAGTGTTGTCACGCAAGTATATATATATATATATATATATATATATAAGAAATGTTTCTTTTTTTAACTTTTTTCAACCTAAATGAAAAGTGTTTATGACTTCGGTTTGTCTGGCCGTCTGCCGTCTGCCGTCTGTCCGCTCTGTAACTCACGTAAATATACTCGGATCGGCCTGAAATTTTTGTATGTTATTGTCGCTTACTATAGCATTTTCCCTATTTCAACTGAAGAGTTTTTTTACAGGGACAGTGAAAAGTATTCCGTTACATTACAGTCAATGGGAAATAATCGTTTCAAGTGCATTTTAATGATGCTACGTCATTTAAAACATGATCAATTTGATAATAATTATGAAGCGCATTAAAAGATGCTTTTTTAGAATATGGGGTGCAAAGCATTAATGATTTATTTACAGGGTAAAACAAAAGAATTCTGTTACACATTGTTCAATGAAAAAAATCGTTTGCAGTGTAATTTAGTGATATTGCACTATTTCAAACCTAATGAAAATTATATGCATTACTGAGGTTCACTAATAAATTGCTCTCTTGAAAGTGTGGTGTGCATTGCGTTTATTTACAGGGACACACAAAAGATATCGATTACAGTACATGTGCGGTATTTAGAGTCTATGTGGTATTTAAAGGTTATGTGTAGTATAGGAGGTAGGTAGTAGTATAGGTATTTAGAGTTTATGTGTGGTAAGTGCGTTTTCAACTTTGATTTGCGTTTTTAAATTTAACTTAATTTTTTCATAGTACGTGTGTGTTTTTAAACTCGGTTGTTCATGAACAGGGCTACACAAAGGAATCCGTAAGTATGTTACAGGTATGGGAGTGAATTGTTTAAGGGTGTATTCAAATCCAAACTGCCTATTTTGAGACACATTTGTAAACTCATTTTTGCTCTAAAATGCATCCAATTGGGAGGTTCTCTTATTCAGAAACTTTATAATGTCCGTTTGTCTCGATTTTTTGATAAATGCAGAATATATTTCAAAAATGCTTTCAAAGTGGACATTTTGAACCGAATTTCGAGAAGCCATAGCGCTGGAAACAAAAGAAATGATCGTACTGTGAAAATAATTGTCTGTAAATCGATTTCTAATTAATTGAACGAAAAATAAAAACATGGGGCCCTTGTAAATGTCTTTATAAATTACGCCATTAAGTTTCCTGTTGTTACATTTAAAAATGAGTCTGGGAATGTGTCTCAAAATTTTGAGTTGTTGAGCGTGGAAATATATTTTTTTTAATACCGCCTTAAGGGTAGTTTTTAAATGTTTTATACATTTTCTTGCTGAACTATAATATATTTAGTATACTAATATAAGTTTGTGGAATATAAATAAATTCATATATAGGACTACGCAAAGAAAAAGATACATTGTCGTTTACGGTTGGTAATTGCTCAGAGTGAGTTTTAAGTTGCCTTTTAGCTTAATATCTGATGTGTACAAAAGTCTGCAGATAATATACAGGGCTGTACATAGGATTTCGAGTGCATTTCCACCGATCGGAGATAATTTCTAAATGTAAATATTCTAACTGAACTAAATTTTATCATTCTATATATCCACATCTATCGATCATATACAGGGCTGCACAAAATAATTCGACGACCTTTTTGGCACCGGAAGGTAATTTTGAAAACTTCTTGAATTTTGTATTTTTCAATGTGTTATATGTTTTCTAAACTGTTTGCTTACATATCTTCTTTCACCTTATTTAACGGTCAAGTTTCGTTACAGTTTTCTGTCTCTGTTGGAAAGTGTTTCATAATCTATGCTTGACGCATGATTTTTCATTCTTGTTCAATTTATAACGGTATCAATATTGTTTTTATTTTAGTAACAATCAGTATTAGCAACAAAAATTGATCCAAGGTTTTTTTTTTTTGTATGGAAAACATAAAAATGATGAATTGAGCTGTTTTATTATAATGTCGATGAAATAAAATTTTGAGTTTTAACCAAAATATATTTTTTATTCCATCTATAACTCATCCCAAATATAAGATTTGAAATTAATTTAAAAAATATAAAAAAGAAAAAGCGTTATCTAGGTGAGATAGAGCAACAGTAATGTATGTTACTGGAGTGCCATCAAAATTACTATGCTTTAAATTTAGATATGACAGCCGGCGGTACACACGGCACTTTAATTAAAATAAAGTGTGCACAGCCGGCGGTACACATGGTACTCTAATAAAAATAAAGTGTTACCGCCGGCGTTATACATGGCAATCAAAGTGTTAATACCCCAAAATCTCCTGGAAGAGACATTTCAATGCTAGGAGAAAAACAGGATTTTTTTTTAATTATTTAATTTTATTATTTAATGATACTTCCAGAACAGAACCATAAAAAAGTGTGAAAAATATTGAGAACCGATTGATTGAACGTGTAAAATTCGTCCTTTTCTTGCATTGTAAATATATAAGATTTTATTATTCAAATAATGTAAATTTGATTGTTTTCTTTCATTATGAATACGTACAGATGGAGCTCAACCTATGAGTGGACTTGTGAATGGTTTGATAAGTTTGGTCAAAACTAAAACACCACATGTAGTTTGAACACACTCTTGTATCCAAACGTAGGTCGCTGTTTCCCTAAAATTGTCTGAAAATTTTAATACTACATTCAACGAATTTGTGTTAGTAGTAAATTATATCAAGGCTCGTTCAATGAATTGTAGATTTTTTAAAATTTTGTTCGAAGAAATTAGTAGTCAACACAAGCATCTATTTTTGCATAATAAAATTATGGAGTATACGTTATAGAAGCAAAATAAACTTGAGTCATGAAAAACACAACACTCAATTTTGAATCAAATTCACCTCTGTACTATCTGGGAGCACGGCAGTGCGTCCGCCAAGTTCGCACAGGCCGTAAGCTATCTTTTTCCTGACCATTTCGGCCTACTTTTCACCCCCTCATAACTGGATTTTGGTGAGAGCTAGAGAGTTTTCCTTTTTAACACACATTAATATAATGAAACTGACTTAGGTTCGAAGATATCTTATTTCTGTATTAAATATTTTTCGAAATATGAGATTCCGAAAAACGGCTTTTTTGTAACTGACTCACAGGGGATCATCAAATAACTAAAAAGTTGGTGATCATAAAATAACTGAAACGTTGGTGATCATCAAATAACTAAGGTACTTCTAACAGTCGTAGAATCATAAAATTTAACAAGTAAGTAGGTTTTGTCACACAATTAACCAGAAAAGTCTGAAAACATAGAATTTCTGCCTTTAAACCCTTCAAATAGGGGGTGCTGATTTGGCTATATATAGTTCGTAACACATTCAATTGGCAAATTAAATTAATTGCATTGTTGCAACCATTTGTGTTTTTTGTTGTACGATAAACATTTAAGTAATAATAGTTGCATAGACAATCATTTCCTCGCTCATATTTGACGCCAGAGTTGGTCGCCAAAGCCTGATTACAGAAAATTAGCCTGAGTTTAAAGGTGTTACATGGTTTCAAGCAGAATGAATTTTTTATATTCTTTTCCGAAAATGTTGGGAAGGCAAATCTTTTAGTTTATCTGTCCGTTTTTCTATTTTTCACTTCCTTAAAATAAATTTTATTATAAATGTCGATATTCTAATCGCAATAGCACTCAGTCAATCTGGCAAAATTCCAGTGGGTTGTTAGTTCTTTAAGTGCATTTTAATGATGTTAATAAACTTTATATATATATATATATGCACACTGGATTTTATTTGAAATAAATAAATAAATATATATATATATATATATATGCATATGCATCACATATATAATACATATGCATCATTATGACGTCCACATAAACAGGGTATTTTTATCGCCAAATTTGGCGATATTTCGTTAAGTGTCGCAAAGCTTGGAGAGAATTTGACGCTAGAGGCTATTTTTCATTGCGAATTTTTAGAGCGAGGAATCCTTATATATTATTTCTCCTGTCAACATCCCTTTTTCTAAGAAAATATGAAACGCAGAACAACGAATGAGATACCATATGAAACGTTTTAGAACCGGCTTCTGACATAGTCCACTTAACAATTCGTTAAAACATGTTTTTGATTAAAATTTGCTGAAAATTAAAAATTGAATCATCATTGTTTCCATGAAAAAAATGAAAGGTTTTCCTGAAATTATTGTTGCCAAAAAAATAAAATATCACATTATATGATGCGCATAGCAATTATTATAAAAAACACCGCACGGGTTTATTTTATACTTATGATTAAAAAGCGAAATTGAAATTGAAATGTTTGGATTTATATTTCTATGTTCCATGTTTTTCTCGAAAGCGGATGACGCCATCCTCTAATGCAGTTAAAATACGATTGTTAATTTTTTTTTCTCGCGCGTGCATTTTGCAATCTTGGATCAGTTTTTAGTCTAATTTGATGGAATAAATTAGATGATATTCTGGCTTGACTAACAACTAAATGTTGTTTGCAGATATTTTTAGCCTTGCTTTTTCTTTAGAAGTTTAAACCTGCATCTAATAAATATTACATATTGATAAAAAAAATGATACTTCTCTATTATCCTGTCAACATCCTTTTTCTAAGAAAATATGAAACGCAGAACAACGAATGAGATACCATACTAGGACTTCCCTCAAAGGGATTAGTCTGAGTGATATTGCTGAGAACATAAAGTTAACAATTACGATATAAAGAAGATATCAACAAGAATCTAAGTGAATATACAGCATATGATAGACAAGAGATAGATAAAGATACAACATATGAAAAATAGCAAATTAAATGATATAATTACAAAATATCATATATAAATTCATATACTGTTATGTTTTCATATGCATTTTTTTATAACATTTGGCAAATAATCTCATTTTCTTAAGCGGGAATTGCTCAAAACTTAAAAAAAAACCGTCGGATCTTTTAAAACGATATTTTTAAAGACACATAATCATATTTGCAGCCAATAGCGTATTTTAGCAAGCGTAGTTTAATGCAAATTTAATTTAATTTTTGCAACATTTTCTTTGTGACAAATAAATAAAATATTAAAAAATAAAATATTAAATATTGAAATATTAAATCAAATATTTAATATTTGAATTAAAAAAATTTCCTTTGTTTATTTGTATAACTATTTATAGAAACTCGTATACTTCAAACCACATTGATAACATGCTTTGCTACAAACGTGTCTACCAGTCCAACTACTCGTATGTCTTAGCTGTGACTCTCTCCGAACTCATCTGTCTACTGTCTCTCTACTCTTCTGTATACCCGTTTCAGTATCCGTCTGTCTTTCTACCCGACTCTTTAATCGTGTCTCTACCTGTCTCGCATCCCGTTACACTACTCGTCTATCAACACGTCTGTCTGTCTATATACCCCTCTCTCTACCCGTCTGTCAAGTCGTCTCTGTACTCGTCTCTCTATCCACCACGCTACCCGTCTCCCTACCCATCTCACTACCCCTCTGTCAACCCTTTTTTGCACCTGCCTCGCTACCCGTCTGTCTATTCGTTTCGCCTTCGATATTTAGCTTATCTCTGTCGCTATCCGTCTCTCTACCCGTCTGTCTACCCGTTTGTTTACACGTCTATCTATCTCTCGCCAACTCTTCCCAATATTTAAACAATTTAGTAAACGGAAGCCGTTTATCTGTTATTAAATGCAAACAGGAGTAATTTATCTAAAGAGTGTAATCAGATGCAATTTTTTAAAATACATACATAAACCAGCATAATAATTCACCAGTTTTATTTTCATAGTAGTTGACAGTAAATCTCAACTTCTTCAACCCGAACTGCGTCAAGCTTTTTAAAAAAGCCCCAAGGTCCGTATAACTGGGAAGAGGAATTGCCCTCAGGGCTATTAGATACATGTTATTAAGTTAAGTGAAAGTTTCGTAATCGGGTTCGCAGCTAATTTCTTATGTCAGAAAGGGTGACTTCACGTCATTTTAAATTCATTTCTGTAACTTTCTTTTTCTTTTTTTGGTGGGTGGTTGGAGGGGGGGAGGGTTCCAAATATATACACTTAAATTCAAACTTTTGCCCCCATGTTAATATTAGTGTTGTTTGTATTATCAATTAATACTTTGTTGATCGAGCTTCATTCGAAACAAATGTAAAAGACTTCTACAGTTTTTTTTTCTAGGAGAAAGTTCCGTAATCGGGCCCTAAGCTAATCGGGGAATTTAATATCATTATTGTTTCTAACTTTTATAGAGTTAAAACTATATTGTTGCTAGCATTACTCTTGTTTGTGACCAACCTCTTCTGTGTATCTGAATAGGGAAAAGTTCCGTATCATGTACTGGTTGGTGCCAAAGGCAGTTGTAGAATCTTACAAATTTTTCTAGAGAGCGGAAAAACATGTTTTTTAAAATATTTACAAATATACGTTTATTAAACCATGTTTTTGAGCCATTTTAAAAAATTAAGTACGGTGCTAAAATAAAATTTTATTGCCATTTTCGATATTTTAATAAGAAATGAAAATACATAACAAACAAATTTAACAAAACTAAGCCATTTTTGGGTACTTCTCTATTATCCCGTCGACCACTTTTCATAACAAAAAACTATCGCCAAACTAAGATTAAACGCCAAAAATACAGTCCCATTTACTTGATGCCAGAAGCATTATACGTATTTGTTATGCCATCAAGTGGTTTTTAATTCGACATTTGCATGTATTTTTCATTATGTTTTACTGATTTATTAGTTATTTCATTCATTAAAGTAACAATTGTATCCTTAAATTCTTATATTTTATTTATTTTGATATTTCAATGGCAACGTTCTCCCGTTTATTTAGCGTTACAGTTTGGCGATAGTTTTTTGTTATGAAAAGTGGTCAACGGGATAATAGAGAAGTACCCATTTTTTGTGATAAATAATTGTTATTGCCAGGGGGGCAAATTGTAAACAATTAATAAGCGAACTAAAGCAATTACCGGAAAAAACTTGTGGGAATCTCAAGAAAGAAATATCTGATATAAATAGCATTTAAAATCTTAAAATGGAGAAGTGGTCCGTATAAAAATGAAAACATTATACACCTGATATAAGAATTTTTTATTTTTTTTATATTTCCGAAAGCACAGATAAAAGGGTAAAAATCCCGGCACAGATGCCATATACTCACCACGTTGGCGCGATTTTTCCCCCGCCCCTTTGGCGAAAACTGTTTGTTGTGTTTGTTTACTTTTATTTTTTATTTTAATTCTATAGATTATTTTTATATGTATATCAATATTAATTTAGGCACAGATGTCATATACGCACCAGATTGGCGCAATTTTTCCCCCGCCAATATGGCAAAAACTTTGTTTTTGAATATTAGTTACAAATACCATACAGTAATAGCATGTAATTTTTTATTTCAATATAAAAATAAAATAACGTAATAAATGAAATAGCTCCTATTATTCAAAAATGGGAAATAAAAATAAATAAATGATAGTTTGATATAAATAAATATTGATATATATAATAAAAACAATTTATAGAATTAAAATAAAAAATAAAAGTTAATAAACAACAATTGAAACAAAATAACCGGGTTACCATGCGAGGTATAAAATTGCCATTTTGTTGCAATCGCGCCAATGTGGTGCGTATATGACATACACGCCTTTATTTATATCAAACTATTATTTATTTATTTTTATTTCCTTTTTTAAAATAATAGAAGCTGTTTCATTTATTACGTTATTTTATTTTTATATTGAAATAAAAAATCACGTGTACTATTTGTCACACTATTTGTAACTAATATTCGAAAACAAAGTTTTCCCCAAGCTGGTGGAGGGAAAAATCGCGCCAACGTGGTGCGTATATGACATCTGTGCCTTGTTCATTTCACATAGAGGTACTGCTCTATTATCCCGTCGACCACTTTTCATAACAAAAAACTATCGCCAAACTGTTAGATTAAACGCCAAAAATGCAGTCCCATTTACTTGATAACAGAAGCATTATACGTGTTTGTTACGTCATTAAGTGGTTTTTAACGCGACATTTGCGTGTATTTTTCATTATGTTTTACTGATTTATTAGTTATTTCATTCATTAAAATAACAATTGTGTCCTTAAATTCTTATATTTTATTTATTTATGTATTTTGATATTTCAATGACAACGTTCTCCCGTTTATTTGGCGATAGTTTTTTGTTATGAAAAGTGGTCGACGGGATAATAGAGAAGTACCCACATATGTATTGGCACTTTTATGTTAACTTGGCGCAGTTGCTAAATCGCCAAATATTTTTCTCATAACATCTTCATATTGCATTCATTTCATTTAAATGATTAAACGCCAAAAATGCAGTCCCATTTAGTTATGCTTTCACTGATTTCATTTCAAATACATACATTAAAAATACACGTCTTTCACTCATTTAATTTAAAATACACGCCTTTCACTAATTCCATTTAAAATACTAAAAAGGAAAAGAAAATAAGAAATAATGCCACAAATCGAAACCTTTTATTTAAACATCAAAGAATTGTTCCTAACATACACACGCGAAATAAAAAAGCTGCTAATGGTGTGATTTACGCGAAATCTCTAATACTAATACTACTCTCACTAATCTCTAATACTTTTCAAACAGAAAAAATTCCAGATTAACTTTCCATGTTTATTAAATTGAAATATATTTTATTGTGCTGAATATTAGTGCTTGCATATTTTTTTGCTCCATGTATTCCATGAACTTTTCAATTCCGATTGTCTACGAAAAGCTCCCGCCGGTGAAAATGACGTACGCACAAAATTTAGTGACGTATGTACTTTAATTGTGCTTTTTTATCTATTTTTTTAATATAACTTCCAAACAGTTTGACATTTATTCTTGGTAATAAATAGACGACGTTGTCACCTTTATAGGTACCTGCTGTAAAAATTTGAACGAAATCCGTTAAATATTTTTTGAGTTATGCTTGACGAAAGGTTTTAATATCCATCGTAGCTATATATGGGGCAAAGTGATACTGCGCTGTGTATGAGTCTTCGTTGCACTCAGACAATGAAAGGTTTTAGAACCGGCTTCTGACATAGCCCACTTAACAATTCGTTAAAACATGTTTCTGATTAAAGTTTGCTGAAATTAAAAAATTAAATCGGCATTGTTTTCATGAAAGAAATGAAAGGTTTTCCTGAAATTATTGTTGCCAAAAAAATAAAATATCACATTATATGATGCTCATAGCAATTATTATAAAAAACACCGCACGGGTTTATTTTATACTTATGATTAAAAAGCGAAATTGAAATTGAAATGTTTAGATTTATATTTCTATGTTCCATGTTTTTCCCGAAGCGGATGACGTCATCCTCTAATGCAGTTAAAATACGATTGTTAATTTTTTTTCTTGCGCGTGCATTTTGCAATCTTGGATCAGTTTTTAGTCTAACTTTGATGGAATAAATTAGATGATATTCTGGCTTGACTAACAACTAAATGTTGTTTGCAGATAATTTTAGCCTTGCTTTTTCTTTATAAGTTTAAACCTGCATCTAATAAATATTACATATTGATAAAAAATGATACTTCTCTATTATCCCGTCAACCACTTTTCATAACAAAAAACTATCGCCCAATAAACGGGAGAACGTTGCCATTGGAATATCAAAAAATAAATAAATAAATAAAATATAAGAATTTAAGGACATAATTGTTATTTTAATTAATAAAATAACTACTAAATCAGTGAAACATAATGAAAAATACACGCAAATGCCGAATATAAAACCACTAGATGACGTAACAAACACGCATAATGATTCTGACATCAAGTAAATGGGACTGCATTTTTGGCGTTTAATCTTACAGTTTAGCGGTAGTTTTTTGTTATGAAAAGTGGTCGACGGGATAATAGAGAAGCACCTAAAAAATATTAGATTTCAGTGCGAAATCTTCGCATCTCGAAATCTTCTGGTCATCTATTAATATTATGCGGTTAATTAAATGGCATAACGCACGAATGTTAATAAAGTTCCAATCTTTCGTCACTACACAAGACCTCTGCTCTTGCTATTATATTGTACTGTTATTATACTTATTCTTACTATATTGTTAGTCTTAACTCTCTTAAAAGTTTATTATAGAAAGAGAATTTTCAGAATTAAAGCATCGAAACTGCCAGTTCTAGATTATTATAATTTTATAACATATATCCAGTTTATCAATATGTACGTTAAATGAATCTTCTATAATGTGGTTCCTCGCATTTTAGCTTCAGGTTTTCGAGTAAGTTTAGCTAAAATCTTAAAACCAAGACATATTGACATATTATGTAAGACGATTAGATGAGAATAATGGTAGATTTTCTAATGGAAGAACGGCAGTGCGTCCGTAGATTTTCTAATCTTCCTTAATCGATCCAATGTTAGAATGAAAGGGAAAAAAATTAGCATCAATATGGTTTACTGTAAATATGGATAGCTTAACAGGTGTTTAACAAGAACCACTTCACTTCAGTGTAAATTACAGAAGATTACTTAACAGGATTAAAAATCTCCGTATTAGGGAGTGAAACGATGCAAACGGACATGAAGCGTAAATTCCTAAGTAAATTAAGCGTTAATCTATACTAATATTATAAAGGAGTAAAGACTGTTTTTTTGTTTGTTTGTTTGATTGTTTGTTTGTAGGGGGTAATCTCTGGAACTACCGAACCGATTTCAAAAGTAATAATGGCAAATTGATTGTGACAATCTTTGCTCCAACATAGGCTATATTTTATGTCGGTGCCCAAGGGGGTGCAGGAGCGAGAAATGTTCTAAAATTGCGATATTTTTTATACTGGAGGAGCTAAAAATTTGAAATTTGGCATTGTAGTTACTTATAAGATGTAAATGCTCTCTAAGAACAAAAAAAAAATCCAAATTTAAAAGGGTGAAATGAGCGAAAAGTGTTCTAAAAACATTCTAAATTACGATTTCTATGGAATCTCCGGAACTACAGAACCGATTTAAAAAGTGATGGTGGCACATTTTTGATAACAATCCCTGCTCCAACATAGGCTACAGTTTATGTCAGTGCCACTAACCAAAGGGGGGTGCAGGAGCGAAAAACGTTCTGAAATTGCGATTTGTTTTATACTGAAGGAGCTAGAAATTTGAAATTTGGTATTGTAGTTACTTATAAGATGTAATTGCTCTCTAAGAACAAAAAAAATCGAAATTTAAAAGGGTGAAATGAGCGAAAAGTGTTCTAAAAACATTCTAAATTACAATTTCTATGGAATCTCTGAAACTACAGAACCGATTTCAGAAGTGATGGTGGCAAATTGATTGTGACAATCCTTGTTCCAACATAGGCTATATTTTATGTCAGTGGCACTAATCCCAGGGGGGTGCAGGAGCGAAAAATGTTTTAAAATTGCGATTTTTTTTATACTGGAGGAGCTAGAAATTGGAAATTTGGCATTGTAGTTACTTATAAGATGTAAATGCTCTCGAAGAACAAAAAAAAAAAAAAAAATCGAAATTTAAAAGGGTGACATGAGCGAAAAGCGTTCTAAAAACATTCTAAATTACAATTTCTACGGCATCTCTGGAACTACAGAACCGAATTCAAAAGTGAAGGAGGCAATTTGATGGTGACAATCCCTGCTCCAACATAGGCTATATTTTATGACGGTGTCACTACCCCCAGGGGGGTGCAGAAGCTACAAACGTTCTACAATTTCGATTTTTTTTTATACAGAAGGAGCTAGAAACATGAGATTTGGCATTGTAGTTATTTATAAGATGTAAATGCTCTCTAAAAACAAATTCTAACAAAATTCGAAATTTAAAAGGGTGAAATGAGCGAAAAGCGTTCTAAAAACATTCTAAATTACAATTTCTATGGAATCTCTAGAACTACAGAACCGATTTCAAAAGTGATGGTGGCAAATTGGTGGTGACAATCCTTGCACCAACAGCCTTTTTAATAAAAAGCTATGCGTTGCTGACGACTGGGTTTTTCGCTAATTTTTGCCACAGATTAATCTTGGAAAATGAAACATTTGAAGTTACTGAAAAAAATAATAGCTCGAAAAGTATTTGCCAGAAAATTGTAAGACAAACTGCGTTTGAAAGGTAAAAAATTGTATTTTTCTTGATATAATTTTCAAATCTAATGATTATGCCGTTTTTCAAATATTGAATTTCAAAAATTACCCAAATTGACAATTGAGTACCTTAGCGAAACCTTCATGCGTAAAAAGATAATGATAAGGGCGACGTCTCCTGACGTGTATATTGACTATAGCATGAGTCACAAACTATAGTAGACTTATTATTCTGTTAAAATATAAAAGTAAATTTAAAATGTCAATATTTTGTTTGATTAAAAGTTCGTTAAGAGAAATTGACCATCGTAGTGGGCGTAATTGCTAGTTTTCAATAAAGATGAAATGGATAACAACACAAAATATAAGATATGCTGCCAATGATCGCAAAGAGAATTTCTCTAACAGAAACTTTCGATTTGGCGAAGGATTGAGCAAGTAAATCTAATACATGAAAATGAAAATCTGTTTGTCTGTCTGCACTTCTATACTAATCAACAGTTTGAAAGCCAGAATTGTGAAATATTACGTGTAGGTGTATTAAAACACGGCCGAGGCAACTAAAGTAATCCGGAATCGAAATATAATGTAGAGTTAATTTTTAAATAATAAAAAAACAAAAATCTATCAGCTTTTCCGGGAAGAGTTCTATATTCTGTGCTGGTTCGCGCGATTGGCAAAAAAATCCAAACTGCTGCCAAAAGAGGTGTGATGTCACGTAGATAAGGTCAATTCCAGTTGTTAAGTTAAAACTCCAAAGACTGAATATCGCAACAACCAAATCAAACATTTATCGCCAAAAACAACTCGCCAAACCTACCAACACAGGATATTGAACTCTTCCCGCCTTTTCCTATTAAATTTGAATATTTTTCGTTATAGCAGTTGCCAACAATTAAAAATCCACAATGAATTTCTTTCTGCAATAATTAATTTTCTATTGAAAAATTTCCACGTGAAAAATGAAAATAAAAATAAAAAGTTTGAGCAATGGAAAAAAAGATTAATATGACGTCATACTGGTAATATAACGGAAATTTTCAAACATTTCTCAATAATACAAGGATTATGAGTATGTGTAAATACAGAAAGCAGGTTAATATGACGTCATTCGATAATTAAAAAAGAAAATTAATATAACGTCATATTGGAAGTTTAACGGACTTTTTCAAATGTTTGGGAATTATACAAAGAGAGTATCAATATGAGTAATAGTGAAAGCAAGTAGGTAAGATGTCAGCAGGTGAGTACGTCATACGAGTTTGAGGAACGTATTGAATCATGATAAAAACATGATTATAGAAATATTGGCATATTTTAACATTTTGAAGTTATCTATACAACATGTTTAATTTTGAAATTGATTTTTCTACACAAACATTCTTAAAATCTCGAACAGCACCAAGTACTTCGACTAGTTATGAATAAAAGTAATATGATGAAGTGCTTAGCATACATATTAGAAAGAATATATTGTTTGCCTTAGACGGCTAGTATTTTGATGTAAACTACAAATAAAAATATAGATTTGTAAAGCATAATAAAATAATTTTAAAATTCTTTGACATTTATACATTTATTATATTTATATCCTTTATACATTTGATAAAACCTACAAAAAGCAGTGATATCCCATCAAAAAACTTTCTGTAAAAAAAAAAGCGCCAAGTTCTCCTTAATGTTTCGGCCATAAAAAGTACTGATATCTGATGTTCGCCCAAGTTAAAAGTCAAACATCCGAAATATTTCATTCAAAATGGCTTCCTGCGACTTGGCCGTTAATGCATTTTAGAAATTTTTTCAAATTCTAAAGAATGTATAATGATCTACATGTCTACTACATTTTTTTGAACATTTTATGCATTTTGTTGTACAAAGTACTAAAATATAATACACATTTTTAAAAACATAATTTCGAGATCACAGCTGTTGAGAATGGTCCACTCTGGTTCTCAACGTCTCATATAATGTAACACAATGTGAAATTTGATGAAAAAAATATTCATTGGAATTCGTGTTAATGACAATATACCGTACAAAATGGTCATTAAACCATGGTAAAACTAAATGATGGTTAATCAAAACTAATGTTTCTTGAAACTCAATGGTATGTATCACAAAGCTTTTAATTACAATGTCATCATACGAATTTGCCTATTTGCATTCCGATATTACTTTTAAATGCATAAATTCCAATCATTAATTTTGAAATGATTTATCGACGTAATTATTTATTTCAAATGAAAGATATGGCATGTTTAACATCAATCAGGGTGTATTATGCATTCTAATTTATTTTTCTCAGTATCACATTCTTCTAGTGTTTTTACCCTAGAATGCATTAACGGCCAAGTCGCAGGAAGACATTTTGAATGAAAGATTTCGGATGTTTGACTTTTAACTTGGGCGAACATCAGATATCAGTACTTTTTACGGCCGAAACATTAAGGAGAACTTGGCGCTTTTTTTTTTTTTACAGAAAGTTTTTTGATGGGATAATAATTGTTTAAAAAACAACACAAAATGTCACAAAAAACATACATGCATCATTTAATAAAAATTAAAACTTTTACTTTAAGTGTTTTAAAATATACAAAGCTGTATTTCACATTATAAACCTAGCGCTTTCGAGCCGTCCTGGCTCATCATCAGGGTTAAAAACATTAACACACAGATACACATAAAAAACACACAAAAAAAAAACCTTTTTTTTTTATGTGTGCGTGTGTTTATGTACAGAAATGTCTTTCAAAAATAGGATTTATAAAATAAATACGTGGATGCGTAAGTCATGCGCGTAGTTGCAGCATTATATTTTCTGTTTCATTTTTTCCTTAAAATGAATAGATAGGGTGTTCTAAAGTGATTTTAAAAATGGAATACCATGTAAACAGTGACAACTATTAAAACTACTCTTCCTGGATATCAATGTGTGAAGTTAGGTATTCCTTTAGCAGTTTTCCTTGTTTCACTACTAAATGTCACCGACAGATGTCGTTGCACCATCTCAAAAAGTTAGAATAACCTAAAAATTTTAGAAGTTCAAAAGTTTTTTTTAGCGTTTCAACAGATAAACAGGGGGAAGCGTAAGTAATGAATAAGCTTTGATCAGTGTGTATAAGTTTGCAAATTCAGTTTGAATTAGTGCTACGCCATCTGTCGGTGATATTTAGTACCACACATGGAAGCATACAAAATAAACTCCCAACCTTACACATTAATTACCTGAAAGAATAAATTCAGCTAAAAGAAAATTAGTTTTAGATTTAGTTTTTTTTTTTCAAGGTAAATATTGTCAAAATAGTTATATTAAATAATAAAACAATGCAAAATTTCAATTACTTAAAAAAACATTTTAATTCAAACTCTTCCCAATACTTAGATTATATGAGAGAAATTCCATCATAAAAGGTGTAAATATGTAATTATAATCAACAAAACTCGTATAGATATGTATACCAGCGCTAAGAAATACAGACACTGAAATATATAGGGAAAATTCAAAAATTCAAAAGAATTTTCTATTCTAAACATGATGCAATATTTAGACTCATGAACGTGAGACATAAGAAAAATTTCACAAGTTCTTTTAAATTTCCATAATTTTAATCTATTGGGAATTGTAGTATTCAAACTTCAAACTTTATTCATTCACCCTAGTTGAATTTTTAACTATTCTTTTCTCAGCATTAAAATATATAGATAGCGCTATGTAATGAAAAATTCCAATTTTTTATTTGTAAAATCTACCCCATATACATAAAATCATAGACGCATGTAATGGTTTTTAAACCATTTTATGATTCTTTAATCTTTTAAATAGTACACCTTTATATTTATGGGTTTTCCTGTGATCGCATGCCCTTATATATACTTTTGTATGTATAATTCATTTATACATCCAGTTGATACAAAATTTACAACTTTCTTGTTTTTAAACTGGGCTTTATACGTCGATATATAAGGTATTGAAAAAATCTAATATGTATCTAAAACTTATAAACAGCTCTATAAACGTCTTCCTTATTGCAGCTTTATATTTATTATGATTAATGTATTTTTGAATTTCAAAGTTAGAGAATCCTTTAGGAAACTTCATGTACTTTTTATGAAATAAAAACTAAACTTATATACATAAAATAGCCATAAGTCAGATGAATAAAATTAATCCGTCTGTCTATCCGTCCGGTCTCACACCTTTGAACTTAACTAAATTTTTTCCAGAACTATAAGTGTAAAATATGGTTTTGAGGTAGATTACTGCGTGTTGCTATCAATGCATAAAAATGCATGAATTAAGAATAAATATGCCACGCATGTCAAATGTAGAATGGAGGTTCATTTGCCTCTAGTGTTAAAAATAATTTTTAAAGAAACGAAAAACTGCATTTTCTTTCATTTGGATAAGTCTTAAAATAATTTTCCGTAATATTTTTAACATAACCCTTTGAATACTAAAGTCTGAAAACGCTATAGTATTCAAAATATGGCAAACGGCCGACCGCTGAAATATTACTGCGATATATTTTCTCTCCTTTCTTTTGCCAGCCCACTTATCTGCAGCACAAATAGAAGGAAGCTGTCTTCGAAAATGAAACTTGTTTTTCCTTAACATCCCTCCTAAATTCACTAGTACAAACGTTTAATCCTGTACAAGGGTGTTGTACAAAAGTACTCCACCCACTGACTGGAAGCCTGGGTGAGGCCACTCGGTCCGGCGAAGCCTGACCGTAAAGCGTTGATTCTTCACCCGGCCACACATTGATTCCAACAATCCCCTCTTCAATCATTTACCCTGCGACAATAGTTGGATATTTCCGAGGGGTTAAAAATAGAACACATGTTCTCAGGCGCTCTGAGGGATGGCCGCAGTTTCCTTTGCTCGACGTCTTGGTCGGTTTCGTAGCGAAAAGGTTAAACAGTTCAATAAAAATATTTAATACAAAATAGATAGATACACGCTTTATAACTTAAAATTTCAGCCAAATTTGGAATTAACAGAAAAAAAAAACAATTTTATAAACTGATTTCTATAGAGATTCTAATTTCAGAAAATCCATCAGCCAAATTTAAAATAAAAATGTGCCAGATTTACATGAAAAAGTAAAATTAATGTGCAACATTGTTTCATAGGATAAAAATTGCAGAGAAAAGTAAATGAAAACTATGTGGATAAAGAATTTTTAAACATCATAACATTAATTAAAGTGCATCATTCTTTTTTCTTATATTTCGAGGCATCTACAGTCATTAAAATTTCGAGGCACTATCTACAATCGTTAAAATTTATTCGTGACAACTGGAACTGTTCTAAAGATTATCTGCTTCACCATTCATATTTGTAAAAAGTTCTTCTATGCTGAATAATTTGTCTGTTTAATTTTTTTGTTGTTGTTTGAATAACAATTAAAGTCAAATAAAATCAATCATGCTTTCTGCGTTGTCAGAGGGAAGGTTGTAAGGAATTACAGAAACAAGTGGGTAAGTGTGATCGAAGATCGCTCAAAGGGTGTCGTTTAATATTCCTTTAAAAACACTTTATCCTTTCTTTAATAAATTCAAATAAATTTCAGTCATGTTTTTTATGAAGTAAAAATTTACCGGTCTATTATTTCGTTTTTTCGAATATCTAAACCAGCCCTATAGCGGGCGAAGCCGGCTATTATATTCTGTCATAATAATATCCGTCATGCGGACTAAATGCGATATTTAAAAAAAAATTCAAAATTAAACATGTTGTACACCTTCAAAATGTTAAAATATGCGAATATTCCCATAATCGGATTTTTATCACGATTCAATATGTTTCTCAAACTCATATATTTACTATTCTCTATTACTCCTTTTGATACTCGCTTTGTATTATTCTCAAACATCTGAAAAATTCGTTAAACTTCCAATATGATGTCAGATTTTCTTTCTAATTCTCTAATGACGTGATATTAATCTGCTTCGTGTACATACACATACTCATACTCCTTGCATTATTGAGAAATCTTAGACATTTTCCGTTTTATTACCACTATGACGTCAATCAATTTTATTTCATATTTATCTTTTTTTCAATTGGTGAAACTTTTTATTTCATTTTCCTTTTTTACGTGGAAATCGTCTGATAGAAAATTAATTATTGTGGAAAGAATTTCAGCGTGGATTTTTAATTTTTGGCATCTGTTATAACGAAAAATGTTTAAATTTAATAGGAAAAGGCTGTTAGAATTTTGGTTTTTTATCTCTATTTACTAAAATAATACGAATTTTTCAAATTTTAATATTTTGAGCTCTTTATAGCTGGTATTCAGAATTATACGCAAAGTTTCAACTCTGTAAGTTATATCTACAAAAAATAACTTTTCAAAAGTAAAAAAACAACCAAGCTTAAAAAAAAAAACGAAAGTTGAGGCTAAAAAATGGCGTGATATCAAATTTCCAAGCTTTTATTATAGTACTTATTTAACTTTTTTCCATTAAAGAAGTTATCATATATATAAGTCGAGTGCTACGTATATGTTAATAGAAATCGTTTTCTCCTGTACTAAATACATCCTAACGTGTTTCTGAAATTCAATTTTTTTCAAAATATGCATGATGGGCTTGGCGGCCATCTTTCCATATTATATACAAAATTCTAAGCACCCATATCCGTAGTTAAAATCCGAAATTCAAAATTGTAACTTAAGCAAATATTTTAATCTTTTCGTTTATGGACTTGTATGTTCTGAAAATTGTGTCATTTTTTAGAGTTATTAATCATTTCAAAGTAGTTAAAATCAATTTATCAAAATATTAGTCTTCCTCAATTTATCTGTTCGTAGTTAAAATCTGAAGTTCGACATTGTTATAAACATATTACATTGCAAACATATTACGCTTTTACTTTAGAAATTTGAGGGCTTAGAAATATGGAAAGATGGCCGCCAAGCCCATCATGCATAATTTGAAAAAAATTGAATTTTCAGAAACCCGTTAGGATGTATTTAGTACAGGAGAAAACGATTTCTATTAACATATACGTAGCATTCGACTTATATATATGATAATTTCTTTAATGGAAAAAAGTTAAATAAGTACTATAATAAAAGCTTGGAAATTTGATATCACAACATTTTTTTTGCCTCAACTATTGTTTTTTTATTTTTAAGCTTGGCTGTTTTTTTTACTTTTGAAAAGTTATTTTTTGTAGATATGAATTCTTTTTTTTTAAATAGATTATACATATTTTAAATAATCTACTCTATGAAATTAACATGAGAATGTTATGTAAAATTACATTTTACTTTCAGTTATTCTTTAAAGGGTTAACTAGAAATACCAGTAGATTTTTCAATTAAACTAACTACACCCTTAAAAACAGCATATTAAATGTGGCTTGTTATAATACTTGTTATCCTTCGTTAAAAAATATCACTGCCTAATCCATGAGATGAGTAAAAATGGAACATGTACATAGCGCGTCAGCGCTGCTTTTGAATTCAAACGTGATATCATGCTCTTTTATTATTAGCGTTAAATCACATTGATTGACGAATCTTTATAAAACGTAGTTACTGGTGAAAAGTAGCAAAATATCTTAGCAATTTCTTAGATTTACATTATTTTATTCAATTAAACACTGTACTCTTACAATAAATTTAAATGGAAACTTCACTTCTGAAACAAAAACAATTTAACAACTGGATTCCATAAATTTATAGAAAAATTATGTCAAAGAATTTTCAGCCTGCGAACGAAATGCTTGTCCTTTACCATGGTTTTAGAGAAGTAAATTAATCCCATTCAAATCCTTTTCGAAAAGTTTGCTTACGTTTGGAAAGAAATTTTAAATGCCGATAATTCTTAATGTATACATTTTAGAAGTGAAACCTCTTCTGTCAAAAATTATTTTATTTTTAAAGTACTTTCTAAAATTGTAAATTTTATAAAGTTATATATATATTAAAGCATGAACACTACGTCTGATTACTTTATTTTACAATATTCTAAAAACACACATTTTATCAGACAGTTAAATGCACCAAACCAACATGAGTGAAAAATTTACCTGCGCCAGGACTCTAACCTGGGACATTCAGCGTACCGTGCTAACGCTTTGCCACTAAGCCACCCAGATCGATATCCTAACCCGCCAATTTGTCATTCTTATTCCTGTTGGAAACAGTCATCGGCCACAATTTGCAGTCACATTTAATTGTCTGATAAAATGTTTGTTCTTATAATTATGAAGTTTTATTTAAAAAAAAATATCTTCAGAAAAAATGGCTGACATGCAGATGAAATTTGATATGATTAACCTGTAACTGATTTGTGCTATTATAAAACAGATGGTACACGGTTGTTGGCAGAGTTTTATCTCTGTTTTGGCATATTTTTTTAGTTGCCAAGTTAATTAACAGTTTTTTGCTAATTAAGGATAGAAATTTATTTATTTTTTTCACTGGATTTTATAAAAGCACGTAGATTAGGTTATTACTTGTCCAAAAGTGCAATCCTTTTTCATTTCTGCCCTATATTTTTGTCTGTAGGTTGTTTGAAAAAAAAGTTTGATGAAGAAAAAAGTGATCATTTTAAGTAACTCGACGTTTTAAAAAAATCTATATCTCTGTTTATAAATCACTTATGAAGATGATTTTGGTCTCAAATTGAAGAATTTCTTCATCAGATTCTTTTAGTTTTCGTTTTTTTTTTCTGTGACGCTTGGTTTGTTTGATATCTGATATTTTAATCTGGCATGTTTGGTCGATTTAACATTGCGAAGCTTCTTCCTGTAAGTAAGCAGTAGCGGCTTGTAGTCCAGTTCTTGGCGTTGTTTGTTTGGCGTTTTTTTATATCTTGGCTTGGCAGAGCGACCGCAAAGCTTGATAGTTTTTTAAAATGGCTCTGTGACAGACAGACAACGCAGCGGGAGTAATAGGGTTTCGTGAGATGAACGAAACCCTAAAAATAATTATGTTTGTGTATTTCATTATTTTATTTTATTTTCTCTTTATTTTCCACAAAAGAAACTTGATGAAAACTGGAAAGTACGCGTCAAAACTCGACTGTAAATCAACCGAACTGGCAAATCAACCGGTTTTTTCAACCAAAAAAGTGTTCAAAACATCATTAAAATTTCGGAAATTTGTACAGAATATTTTTTAGTTATAGCTACGAGAAATAAAAACCACAACTTTTATAAACGGGTTAGTGATAGGTTGAATATTATATCATTTTACACGGATACTGACAACAGAACATTTTCCAGAGAATTCAGTTTTCAGATCTAAACAAGAATGAAAAATCATGCGTCAAGCATAGATTGTATAACACTTTCCAACACTTCCAAAATACTTTTACAAATCTTTACAGTTTAATAAGGTGAATGATGATGACTAAGTAAACAATTGGAAAAAGCATAATACATTTAAAAAAAAAACTAATTTCTGCAATTATCAACAATATTCGGGAAAAAAAATCTTAATTATTTTCTGCAACTCTATATATGATCTATAAATTTGTATATATACTATATAGAATGCTAAATTTTAGTTCAGTTATTAAACGAAAAGTACAGTTGAAATTCACTTCTAGAATGTCCACCAATAAGCGGAAATGTACTCGAGATCTTTGTGCTGCACTATATATGATCTATATAATTTATGCACACAAAGTGATAGACAAAAAAATAATTAAATTTAACAACGCATTCCGCAACTGAAAACGCACTTCTAGCAATTATTATTAAGAGACAGTACTTTAACCGAATTCTTTTGCATGTCCCTGTAAATGCACGATCAATGCTACAAACACAGTAATCTACAGTAAGCCTCTTCTAATGCACCCCAGTGATACATATAAATTTCAATATGATTGTAAAAGTTAAACATTATTTAAATAAACCGCAAGCGACTTTCCTTCTTAAATCGTAACGTAAGGGAATTTTTTCGAATGAACCTGTAAAAGAATAATAAGTGCTGTGCACACGATATTCTATAGGAAGCCTCTTGTAGTGCATCTCAGTGATATATATCAATTTCAATATGTTTGAAATATTGTAACATCATTATAATAAATCACAAATGATTTTTTCCCCTTAGACCGTAATGTAACAGAATTATGTTTAGTGTCCCTGTAAAGGAACTATAAGTGCTACACACTTCATTTTCAGTATCGAATAGTAAACCTCAATAACATAAATCAATTGGATGACAATCCGAGTATACTTACGGGAGTTAGAGCATGCGCAGACAGACAGTCAGACGACGGACGACAGACAAACCGAATTCATAAACACTTTTCAACTATGTTGGAAAGTGTTAAAAAGTGGAACTTCTTTTTTTTCCTTATAACTTTTACAAATAAAGAATTCTTTCAAGTTAAAATTTTATAATGGTTGTCAAATACAAAAATTTAACTACATTATAATACCAATAGGTGACGCCACAAATTTTTAATATAAACAATTTCTGTCTTTCTGTTTTATGTATTTTTATTTTTTATTTTTTTTCATTTTTTACGGAAAATAATCATCTACTTTTCACAGTATATATGCCTTATCGATCAATTGTAATAACAACTGTTGCATAAATTGTATATCATTTAAATTTATTTCATCGATACTTACATGCCAAAACTGTTAATTTAATTTTTCAAATACAAATTCATTAATTAAATATCCGAGTTCAGAGAATAATTTCTGACGTCTCCGGATGACCTTTCAGCTAATACCAAGATATGTAGTATCATCAGCTGTATAGTGCATTCTCGGAACAGTCCGGAACAGTTGATGCCAGTTCAGGGGCTTCCTACTTGCAACAACTTCACGCCCAGTCGATTGTGTGTTGATTGTCCTTTAAATAGTGAGCCGTTGGGAAAAGATAAGATTGCTTTAAATAGCAAGGAAAAGGAAAAGAAGAGAAATTTAAGGACTGGAAGAATAAATTTGGAATAATAAGAAAAGCAATCGAGATTAATTTAGAGTTGATAATAGGAAGTAAAATGGTATAGCTGTAGTAAAATACTACTAATAAAAAGTTTAAGGATTAAAAATAGGATTCGGGACATGTTCGCAACAAACAGCACATAAATACCAGGTGGAAAGACGGACAAAGCAAACTTTAAAAAAAAGACACTTCACAGTGGCCATACAATATATATATATATATATATATATATATATATATATATATATATATATGGTATAGCTGGGAATGAGATTAAATAAGAAATTAAGGCTATACAAGATTCTTATATATATATATATTAGGGCGTATCAAAAAAATCCAAAATTTTTAGATCTTTTAGCGGTAGTGCGGAAAAGTTGTGAACTACCTTTATTAAAAAGTGTGCGGAATCTTAAAACTGTGGGTTGATATCTTCTGTCGCCTCAGTGAGCCGAATGTTCCAATAATTGGACTAAAAATGATTAACATACAAAAATTAATAAATAATCACAGGTTTATCTCATCGGTTTGGGGTAGTGATTAAAAGTTACTGTTTTGTGACAACAACAACCATAGAAAATTGTAAAATTATAGGTTAATATCTTCTGTCGCCTCATCGGCATCAAACTTTTTTTAATTTTGATGCAGTTTGGTAGTTTTTTGCATTACTGTTTACTGCTTGCACAATGCACAATCGAGACAGACTGGGTTTGTCGATCTGCCAAAATAGTGGAACACCCTTATTTTCACGCCGAGGAACAACAGAATTAAACGTTAATATATTTTGCCGCATCATCGACACCAAATTTGGGAAAATGAAGGCAAAATTTTAAATAAATACACGTCACACTTACCTCATTTTAATGCGAACACAAACTTTATTTTACCTTTCGAACATACAAATGACAAAAGCATTAGTGGCTTGTAATCATTTTTGGTCTCAAATTTTGACATATGTTTTCTGGATTCTAGTGTCGCTCTAATAAATCTATGCCTCTTCTGCATCCCAACTGTTTTTCCGGAGGCTGCAGTGACTAGTTTCACAATCCGCTCTGCCGCTTGTGTGTTTGAAGCAAATGTAATAAAGTCCCAGAAATACATTGGCATACTGCCCTGTATCATCTTCAGAAATTCTTGAGAACTGATCTCTGTGAGAACAGGAGGCGATATCACATAACAAGCTCGCCAGTCAATGAGATCTACATAGTCTGTAGCTTGAAAGTTAACAACAGGAATAACAAATTTACGAACACAATTTCCGTCTGGGCTAATTTCTCTTGCCTTGATAATCCGCCGATCTGCAAGGGTCCTAATACGGCGCCTATCATCAGATAACATGGCCAAAAGCATGTTTACTTGAGCCGCAAAGTAAGCGTTGCGAGAAATTACTGGGTCGATTATGTCACAATACTGTTTTTGGCAATTACTGAGATGAGCTGATGAAATGCCACAAGTGTCTAGCTCCATCCTTTATGGAATGACGAATCTTAATTCGGAACCATGAGAGTGCGTAGACTCTTAGAATCAATACAACCAATGTTAGCAACTCATTTGATGGGTCTGATCTTGATATATATAACCTCAGTATTCGATTGGAAGTTGTTAGCCAGCGGAACAAATTCAGCGTTCCCAGTTAGCTAGATCTGAACAACAAATGCCAGAACTAATGGCGGTACAAATGTCTAATAAGTATTTCTGATCTGAACTGAGGGTGGTAGGATCAATGTCTGGCAACTTGCATTCAATACTATTAAAAGCAACAATTGAAAGCTTTTCGCATCCTTTAAGGTTTCGTCCAATGCCTCCGGTGTAAGATGTGGAGCCAGATGACTTGGCGTCTATGGACTCAAACAGGTGTCGTAATGGCAACTCATTGAAATAAAGTAAGCAGATAGTCCATTGGACTAGTATCTGAAGTTTCAATTCAAGTCTGCAAATTACGCCATTAGACATTCCTGTGTTCACTACAGTGTCGTCACACCCGAGAACAATAAGGTTGCTAAAATCATCCAATAAAGCACTTGTTACTTATTCGTAAATGCTATTAGATATATCAAGACTAGATCCGCTTTCAAGTGTAACATGTCCCATATACGTAGAACCAGGCTCCGATACAATACAGCAATGCGCTTCTACAATTGTTCTTTAGAACTGCTTGTCATCGAGTGTTTCTGATGTTAAGGTTTTGTCATGTCGTCCATCAAAATAAAGGCCAGATAGAATGGAACGATTTTCATTTGATTTTGAGACCAATTTTATGTAAATTCTCAATTTTTCCCACCATATTTTATTGTTGCCTGTGACGAGGATGGTATCTGATTCCGATATTAAACCCAAATCTTGCATAACACGCAATGCAATAGCAGCCATGGCTCTGTTGGAGACACCATATCTTTCACAGACAAGAACTGTGTTGTCCAATTTTAAATGCATTTGAACACTCCTTGTGGGTTCCCACATTGCCTTCACTATTTTGGCAAACCGCCAAACCCAGTCTGTCTCGATTGTGTGTTGTTCAAACAGTAAACAATTATGCAGAAAAATACCAAAATGCGTCAAAATTTCCAAAATTCGATGCCGATGAGGCGACAGAAGATATTAATCTATAATTCTACAATTTTCTATGGTTGTTGTTGTTACAAAACAGTAACTTGTAAGCACTACCTCAAACCGAGGAGAGAAATCTGTGATTATTTATTAATTTTTGATTTTTAATCATTTTTAGTCCAATTTTTATAACTTTAGGCCCACTGAGGCGACAGAAGATATCAACCCACAGTTTTAAGATTTCCCACGTTTTTTAATAAAGGGAGTTCACAACTTTTCCGCACTATCGCTAAAAGATCTAAGAAATTTGGATTTTTTCGATACGCCCTAATATATATATATATATATATATATATATATATATATTTAAAATATAACAAAAGAAGTGAAAAAGAGGATAAAAACTTAGCAGAGTGTGGTGAGCACTAATGGTCACCGCCAGTCAAACATGAGTATTTAGGTCGCTTGCGGTGTTGCGGCTCGGATGCGTCGTAATCCGGCAGCTCTGCGATTATTTCGTTGGGGAGATCGTAAAGTTTGTCAAAAAATTTAGTGGAAAGGTGGTTTATACAAGTTATAAGAGTGGTAGTATTGAGGTCTCTGCGAACTGTACTGTTACGTAGTTAGCGCGAGGCATCCCTAACAGTGCGCAGGTGTCTGTTATGTAGCCGACTGAGGTTTTTCATGGAAATTTTGCATATGAAGGCCCAGACTGGACATGCGTAGGTGATTATGTGTAAAATGCATGAATTATAGAGGAGAAGTTTATTGTGGATAGCCAGGGTTTTTCTATTAAAAAGAGGTTTGAGTGCAATGAATGCTCCAGCGACTTTTCCCCTGATGTTGAGGATGTGTTTATTGAATGTAAGTCTACGGTCAAGGATCACCCCTAGGTACTTAGCTTCGTTTGTCCAAGGAATGGTGGTATTTTTAATTGTGATTCGATTAGGATAGATAAATTTTTTAGAGAAATATACAGCAGCAATCTTGTTTTCGTTAATTTTAATGCGCCAAAGGTCGCACCAGTTTAAGAAGTTATCAATGTGTGTCTGTAGGTACCTGTATAGTGTATACGGGTGGTGAGCGTAGGCGTATATTGTGGTGTCGTCCGCATAAAGAGCAAGGTGAGTGAATGGTGTTCCGGGAATGTCGTTAAAGTATATGTTAAACAACAAGGGGCCGATTACGCTCCCTTGGAAGATGTCTGATAAGATACGGAAAATTGCGGAAAGGATGTTGTTAATGCGGACGCGAAAAATGCGATCGCTAAGGTAAGAGTAGATAAGGTGTATGAGTCTGGCAGTTAATTTAAGCATAATTAGTTTGTAAATGAGGCCCAAGTGCCAGACTTTGTAGAATGCCTTAGCGATGTTGAGAAATATAGCAGCAGCAGGAATTTTCGAGTTAAGCTTTTCACTGAGAAACTCGACAACTCGAAGTAGCTGGTGTGTTGCGGAGTGTTTTGGGCCAAATTGTTCAGGAATGAGAGTGTTGTTGAGTTGGATATGGTGTTGGAGTTGCGACCAAATGACGCGTTCGATTACTTTGCTGAGAGAAGGAAGGAGTGAAATAGGTCTTGTGCCAATTCGGCGGGATAGTAGATGTTATGTGGTAGCTGTACTGGTTAACTTGCCGAAATAAAGCACAGATTATTTAGCCTATGCAAATTATATTTTATTCACAAATAAACATGTGAGTTTAAATAGTGTAGTGCACAGGATAATAATTGAATTAATATAAATTAGAGTTCGTGATACGGACAGATACTAAAAGAAGGTGGCAGCAGGAACTAATTCGGAAGTCCTCTTGAAAACAGTTTGATCAGAACAACCTCTCCTCGAGGTCTCAAAAATAGATACAGTCTTAGACTTATAAAAAAAGGCTCTCAATTACTAAGGAACAAAGGGTTCCGTCAAATCTGCTCTTACTCGCCAATCAGTAGAGCTTCAAACCTCACAGCGATTTCACTTCGCTGACGACGATTCTCAGGGTGAGAATCTTTTCTAGAGAGACCTTCTCTCTCTCTCTCCAAAACAACAACTGACCACCGACCCTCTGCTCGTACTTCCAGCCCCCTCACACCTCGCGGGGGTGGCAGGAAACGAGGGGTCTTTAACCTTGCATTCCTTTTCTTCGCTGGAACTTGGGTATGCTGTTACTTGGACTTAGTGAATACGTTACAGCATCACCCCTCTGGTTCTGTCAGATTTTTATTTCTGAAGAAAAATCTGACTGCAAATCCCCAGCACTTATTCCAAACTTACAATAGGGGCTTACCACCATCCTTGTCTGTCATTAATTACATTTTAACACTTAAACAGCACATCATAATGACACTATAAATTTTACACACTTAAAAATACTGTTACAAAAATAAAAGAACTAAAAAAAATATATCTATATACACATCATTTTCTACTTTATCCTTATTTTTCTATACCCAATGCCGATATTCGGCAGTGATGGAATTCAGTTTTCCCAGGTTTGTAACCGAAAGATTGCCTGTCATCTAGCGAATTTACTGATTTGAATTTACTGACAACTGGTAATTTTTCTCTAGAACTATCAGACAACTGCTTAATTGGGCCGAATTCACTTTCACTCTTGGGAAAATAATCAATAGAGGATCGTCTTTCAGTTTTTGCGAAGATCGCTTTACTACCTTTCTTTCTTATATCAGATTCACGCCTGGGCTTTCCATAAATCACCCTATCTTTTTGGGCTAACTTTCCCCCGCTCTCCCGTAAACAGATAACTTCGTTTCCGGAGCTGTGCCCGCTCGAGTTCTGTTGGGGGGTCAAGCCGGTGTTGACCTGAGGTGGTTTAGAATTCGTTTTGTCCAGTTGCGCTTTATTCCCCCTCGAGTAATGAGACATTTCCGTGCTCTTAGCTGTTAACGCAGGTTTATTCTCAGCGCACTTAATTAACTCTGGTGGGTTCTTCACTATTTTTTTGGCTCCAGGACAAGAAGGGAAAATAGTCTCCTCACATATTTTTTCTATTTCGGAATCAAGTTTCGTTTCGCTCGGTAACTCAGGGAGTAGGCTATCATTGTTCTGATCCCTTTCTTTATCTTCGGTATTGTCGAACCGTGGGGCAATTCCGGTCTTCTTCCCCCTTCTAACATTGGGATCGGAAAGACCTGATAATTTATTCTGGTCATCCGCATTACCTTTTTCGATTCTCTGACGAATCTGCCTGTGGCGCGATTTGCAAATTAATATCTCCACCCACATGCGTTTTTTTAACTTAACGAAATCGCGTACTTTCGATTTCATAGTTTTCCTATCTAACCTGTCTCTTATCCAACATTTTTTTGAAATCTTAACATTTGTCTCGCATTTCGGGAGAACAATCGGTTCAGGGTTTCTCCCAACATGGGAAAAATGACACTTATTGTTATCAGCGTCCGGACCAACTGTGGACGTGGGACTTTTCACAAATTCTTTGACCTGTTCACTAAAGGGTTTTCTTTCTTTTTCTGCGATACAGGATTGTGAGGAGGGAGTTTTAGTTTCGATATGTACGTTCGTTACGAGCCGCTCCCTAGTTCGGGTTAACGCGGAGCTTATCAGTTTGAGTTTTGAATTCACTTGATCGATTAATATTTGGGTCTTATTTCCGAGTAAATAATAATCCATCTCCACGTTTTCGTCTACAATTCCTGCACGGGTCGTGACAGTTGTCCCGTCTTGTGTTTTCAAATTTATTCGTGCGAGGGGTATGCGCTTCAAGGCATTTTCTAACGGTGACCTCACATAAACAAATTCTCCGGTATACTGATCATTATTTACATATTTTGCACTTAAAAGGTCCAAGGTGCTTCCACTATCTCTAAAGCAAATCATCTCTTTCTCGTTTACAAATCCTCGGCTCAAATAAGGCACGAGGCTTTCGTCGGCCTCTTCTAAATTTAGTAGCAGGTTCACGCTTTCGAATTTCTCATTAGTTCTTTCTAATTCGGGGAAACTTGCTAACTGATTTACGCTCTCGGGTTTTTCATTAACTTTCTTTATTTCTGGGCAGTTGTAGCGTAGGTGAGAAAAACTTCCGCATCGATAACAGGCTCTATCCCTTCTTTTATCAAAAATTTCGTCTCTGGAATGCTGGTCATTCTTATCGCGCCAATCTCTTTTTGCTTCTGGCCTCCGTAGTTCGGTATTCTGATTTTCTACAACTATACTCCTCTCTACCCTTTTCTCATTTACTGGATTTCTAACAGAGGGGGTGGGGGGCGGTCGTTTCACAGATTTACGTACCGACTCATAACTGTCCAACCTTTGGGTTAACTCTGCCGGCGTGATTATGTTGCTCCACGAATCAATAAAATGATTTTTAACATCTGGCGGTACTTTTCTTTTCAATTGGTCAGTGATAATGAGGTCTCTTAATTGGTTAAAATCGGTGACCTGGATACCACTCAACCACTGATCGAAATAGTTGGTTATCTCGTACGCGTAGTCTTTCCATAATTTACCTTCGGGGCGATTCGTGTTCACGAACTTGATCCGGAAATCTTCCGCCGAAATTTTGAATCTTTCTAGCAGTTTGTTCTTAATATATTCATAATCATCGCTTAGATCTAACGGCTCTCTCAGAATAATTTCTGCTAATTCAAACGGTAGTAGTCCTAATAAATTTGTCACCCACTGCGATTCGTCAATCTGGGCCTTAGTCGCCTGCCTTTCAAATAAGTTAAGGTATAAGATATTTCTGATTTGCCAGATTCAAATTTAGGGAGTACGTTTTTTAACAAAACTTTTTGTTCTCTTTTCCATTGACTGGACGTCAATAACGAATCAGTCTCATGTTCAGCTCTTATTTTGGCTAATTCGTGTTCCTGATCACTTTTTTCTTTTCGGTCACGTTCAATTAATTTTAATTGAGCTATCGCCAGCGTTTCATCATACTCGGACGTCTCCGTGATTTTTTTTATTATTTTCGGAACAGTGTCATTTGGTAACACTTCTACCTCGAATTCTACAGCCAACGTGGCCAAATCGCATTTCCGAAATCCGGCAATCCCTGCCATTTTTACTATTTTCAATTTTTCTACAAAATCCTACACTTCCCTTAACATAGATAACAATAATATCCTCCCACTATAGGCATGCAAATTACACATAAAAACACAATATTAACCGCGACATAAAAATATACAATGTGCAACAATTCATAAATTTGAGACTTCTAACACTCTATCTTCCAGATATATTTGTCTTCCCGGAAAACCAAATTCCACACGTAACAAATTCTGTATGTCTTAATTAATTTTTTTTTATTATTATTACAACTCTGCATCTAGCTCATAAATAATAATTCATTCATGAATTTCTAAAAAAACAATTAACAGTGCTTGGTTTATCTAGCAATTTCAATAACAAACAAATCTTGACAAAAGATTTTCTCTTCTCTTACTTTTCTTTTCAAACTCAAATTTATATTTTAAAGTTTTCCTTATCATTTCATCTATGCAAAAAAACAATATTAACTTTAAACACATTTAATTTCATCTACCTGAATGATTTTAGTTTAATTCTTTCATTACTTTAAAAATTCGCTGAATTTTACAGAAATTTCACGCAATCAACATAAAAAAAATCATATTATACTAACAGTAATAACAGACTAATTTTTTTAAACACTTTTAAGAATTTGTTACACACCTCAGCCCCTACTGTAAAATATTGAAACAGTGCTTACCTGTGGTGCAGCTGTACTTCGGTGGTTCAATCCTGGAATAGCGGGTGCTGAGTCATAGATGATGTATTCGGCGGCTATTCTCGTCCTGCTTCAATTTACTGGGTGCAGACTCTGGCTCTGATGCTCTGCCTTTCTTTTATTATTGCATTTGGGGAGCAGCTGTGGTTCAGTACTTGATTAGCTGATGCTGTTTCATAGATGCTGTATTCTGTGGCTCTCCTGGCTCTGATTCACTTTACTGGATGCGGCCTCTGGCTCTGAGTCACTTTACTGGATGCGGCCTCTGGCTCTGAATCACTGTACTAGATGCGGCCTCTGGCTCTGATTCTCTGCCCTGAACGGTGCGGCGGGTGTAGACTGCTCCGGGTTCCACTCTTCCGTTAGGCTCCTCTGCTATTTCTTTCAGTCTCTGTCATTACTCGTACATTTGTCCCTTTCGCTGCCACCATTTCTGTGCCAATTCGGCGGGATAGTAGATGTTATGTGGTAGCTGTACTGGTTAACTTGCCGAAATAAAGCACAGATTATTTAGCTTATGCAAATTATATTTTATTCACAAATAAACATGTGAGTTTAAATAGTGTAGTGCACAGGATAATAATTGAATTAATGTAAATTAGAGTTCGTGATACGGACAGATACTAAAAGAAGGTGGCAGCAGGAACTAATTCGGAAGTCCTCTTGAAAACAGTTTGATCAGAACAACCTCTCCTCGAGGTCTCAAAAATAGATACAGTCTTAGACTTATAAAAAAAGGCTCTCAATTACTAAGGAACAAAGGGTTCCTTCTAATCTGCTCTTACTCGCCAATCAGTAGAGCTTCAAACCTCACAGCGATTTCACTTCGCTGACGACGATTCTCAGGGTGAGAATCTTTTCTAGAGAGACCTTCTCTCTCTCTCTCCAAAACAACAACTGACCACCGACCCTCTGCTCGTACTTCCAGCCCCCTCACACCTCGCGGGGGTGGCAGGAAACGAGGGGTCTTTAACCTTGCATTCCTTTTCTTCGCTGGAACTTGGGTATGCTGTTACTAGGACCTAGTGAATACGTTACAGTCTGTAATTAACAGGATCAGTGAGGTTAGTACCAGGTTTAGGAATAGGAGAGATGATGGAAATTTTCCATGGCTTCGGAAAATAATTAAAGTAGAAGATGGAATTAGTGAGTTTCGTGATGTAGTTATGTAGTTAGGGGGCAAGTTTTTAAGTGCAGTGTTAGAGATTTTGTCGTAGCCAGGGGCTTTGCGTTTTTTGAGTTTAGAGATGATGTTGTGTATAATAATAGGCTGAATAACAGGGGGGGGTTCATCAAGGGGTTGTGCGAGGAATCTATGAACAGTGTCGCTGACATGCGTAATGTCAGGGCTGCCAACTACTACGCTTATTTAGAGTCAAATAATTCTTTTACAATCAGAAATTTTAGTTAACAAACGCAATAAAGTATAAAGCATTGCATATCATTAAATAAATTCAGTATGCAATTTATTAATATTTTTCTGGTTCTAAACATGAATATTTGATTTAAAAAAGGCGTAGTAGTTGGCAGCCCTGGTAATGTGATTGTGGCTAGCGAGGGTGGGATTCGGTGAGAAATCAACTTTCTCCTCGTCAGTGTAAGCAGTATTGTTGTTAACCGTAAGAGGAGGGATGGGGGTGTAATTGTTATTAATTTTACGTTTAATTAGCCAAAGAGAATTATCCTCACTAGCAATGTTTTTGATAAAATTAGACCAATTTTTTTGTTTTTCTTTGAAGATGCTGTTTTTGATTTTATTGTTAAGTCTGTTAATGAGGGGTTTTAAGGAGGGGTCTCTGGTATTTTGAAAGAGACGCCGAAGACGATTGCGTTGTTTGCAGAGGTTATAGATATAAGCCGGTGGAGTGAAAGTATTGTTATTTTTAAAGTATTTGATGGTGGAGTAGTTTAGTGCGTTGGTTATATGTGAGTTAAAATTATCAACATCAGTGTCAATGTCGGCAGTGTTGTTAATTTCAGGAAAGTTTAAGTTATTGTTGTTGAGAAAATCAGAATATTTATTCCAGTCGATGGCCACAGAAGGAGGTGGGGAGAGAGGATTAATTAAGTCAATCTTAAAAGAGACAGGAAGGTGATCAGAGCTATAATGCATTCTATTATGATTTTATTAAATATATATTATGTAGTACCAGTAATTTTTCCGGGGACAGTGCTTTTTTATGTTAAGATACTTTTTTTTTCTTTTGTAAGAAAATAACTTATAATATTTTCACTCTAAATACGAATTTAGATTATTTGCGGCATCAAAGCGTAATTGATTTCCGCCACCTTTCCTTTAAATAAAAGGTTAAAGGTCAATAATTGTAAAAATGACGTAGTATTTAATTACGCGACAAAATGGTAGCAAATGTTAAACAATTAATTACTGTTTCTTTACGTTTCTTTATTTTTAATTAAATGTGTGACTGTATATTGTATGTAAATAAATTACCTATGTTAAAATTTTATGTATTTTTCTTTAGCATTCTTGTGATGATTTTCATTACACAGAATGCGATTAGCATAGCAGCGGAGAAAATTTTTAATAGGTTATTTAGCGAATTATCCATTATTTTCTTTCGAGGTAAGCTATAATAATAATAAAAAAACACAACGCCGTAATACTGATACTCCTACTTCTAAGCACTTTATTTTGGGAATTCGGTTAATAAGTCATTATTTATATTTTTAAGATTAACTTAGTCCGAATAGCTTTGTTAACCCAGAGAATGTTAAAACTTTACGATCGTAATTTTTATTTAGGTTAACTATATATGCTAACGAATTATATACACTCTTTGTTTTCTCCATGTTGGTTATTAGTAGGACAAAATGTGGCCTAGATTATCTTTAACATAGAGCATTCCAACATATTTCAGTTCCTTGCATCGATAATTACATGCCAAAACTTTTAATTTAAAATTTAAAATGCAAATTCATTACTTAAACGAAAATTTTTGGGATGGTAACTTTTACTCAATACGAGTAATAATGAAGAAAAAAATAAATTTTGTAACTTCCCCCCCCCCCCCTGAGATAAAATATAAATTACATTTTTGAACTGAGTATCAGAACACTAATAATATCTAAGAAATATCTTATGTCAGGAGTGTTGATTCAAACCCACTCTCCCTTTAGAGAACCAGAATTTCTCTTTCTCGCACTCTAGACGAATCAGCCATCTTGACGTCACTCAATATTCCACTTAAAAGAAGACAGTTCAAAATTGGTAGCCGTTTCTGTTTGCCAATAGAAAAGAATGTTAAAGTGCTCGTTGCACATGCTCAGATTACTCGAATTCGGTCTTTTAACAGATCCCCTTTGCGTTTTATATACACTATGCCCACTAAAGTCCCTTGCCACCCTCAACTTCGAAACGGCGGCGGCTGCTATAATCATAAAAGTGGTGTCTATGTATTATAGTAAAGTAGCCATGCGCTACTGAATAAAACCACCTACGGCGCCACCTGGTGGAAAGCTGCGGAGTTAGTATTTATATCTCGAAAACGGATAGAGATAGGGGAAACAAGTGATTTACAAAGTTGTAGAGCATCATCGATTTAGTACAAAAACACTTTGTGGACATTAATGCACGGTTAAAACGCGCATTTGTTTTTTCGTGAGTTCTTATACTGTGACGTAACAAAGCGATCTTAGAAAGAAAGAAACAACCAGCTGTGAAACAGCAGGTGTATACGACCCCCCCCCCCACAAACATTGCAGGACCTTAAACGTTCCATTACGGACGCTTATGCCAACGTGTCACCATCTGTGCTCGAACGTCTGCAACATGAAATTCAAACAAGGATCCAAATATGCATTGGAGCTGACGGTGAGAAGTTTGAACATCTAAAATAAAGGTATATTATTATAACTAGGTGTTTTTTTCTTTCCAAGATCGTTTTGTCACATCACAGTGTAGGAAATCACGAATAAACAAATGCACGTTTTAACCGTTCTATTCTTAACATTAATGTCCACAAGGTGTCTTTTCGTACTAAATCGAGGATGCTCTTTGTAAATCACTTCTTTTCTCTATCTCTTTCCGTTTTCGAGATAGAAATGCTAACTCCGCAGCATTCCACCAGGTGGCGCAGTAGGCGGTTTCATTGAGTAGTGCATGGCTAGCACAGATTTTTGGCTCATAACTTCAAACAAGAATGAAACATTATGCGTCTCGCATATAATATAAACACATTCCGACACTAACACAATACTATTCGGAAATTTCAATTTTTCATACAGTGAAATGAAAGATCTAAATGGGCAATCAAAAATACAGTAAACATGCGTTTTCAGCAATCGCTATCCATATATGATAATGCGTGCAAATTCTTTCGTACAGCCATGAATATTTTCTACAGAATTTATACACAGCACGTAATACACTAAAGATTAAGGTAAGTTTAAAAATTAATACAACAGCGGAAAACGAACTTTCAGCATTTATCAATCAGCGTAGTCCATCCGAAACTGAATTCTTTTGTGTATCTCTGTAAATAAAAGGTAATCGCTACGCACTCCATAATCTAAAGAAAGTATTTTGTAGTACCACTCAGTGGTTCTTTTTTAATTTCGTTTTTTTAAGTATCATAACAACATTAAAATGCATCGCAAATGTATTTTTCCCCTTAGATTCTAGGGTAATGGAATACTTTTATTTGTCCCTGTAAACTGATTATAAATGCTATTCTACTATTCTATACTACTAAGAAGGCTTTTTTAAGTCCTCCTCAGTATTGGCCCCACCAGTGGCTGAGAGGTTCTGCTCTCAAAGCTGGTAGACGGGAGGTGCTGGGTTCAAACCCCTGTCGCGTCCGTCGACCTAAACGTTCGGAGTTTTCCGTGGTTTTCTTCGAACCATGTCGTAAATACAGATTAGGATCCCTTAGAAAGACCCCCCATGGATTGCACTCCCCTCAACGGCTAATATCCCTAGCGCAGATAATAGGCCGTAACAAATAACCAACCTCCTCAGTATTGTAAATACATCTCCTTGTGTTTGAAGTAGTGTAACATCACGAAAATGCACTGCAAAGAAATTTTCCATACACTAAATTGTAACAGAATTATTTTGTGTCCCTCTAACAGAAGTATAATAGCTGCACCCTCATTTTCACTACCAAATATTCAATAGAAAACGTCAGTAGCTGTTTACGTTGCGCTAAAGTTATTGATTGAGTGGACTGTATTACGAAAAAATGTAATGCATTGATGCGAATAATGAAAAGAGTTTCTAAATTACTAAAATGTTTATATATTCAAATGTTTACATTACATTAGGTTAAATCCAACGTGCTGACACCATAGTCAGTTTCGAACACTATCATAATGAAAGAGCGGACAATACCACTTGAAGAACAACATAACTATATTATTCTTACTATGATGAAGAAATGACTTCTTATTGCAATATTTAATGACCCCATAGTCATTTTAACTAATAAAATAGCTCCATTATGCGGTTTATTCTATTTTGAATTATTCGTGGGAATATCACAGCAAATGCGGGAGAGACTAACTGATGCCATGCGGCAAAAACAAAATTATGAAAAAATTCGCTAAAGTCGTCTGCAAGACCAAGGGAAACCGTAACAGTAGCAAATAAATATTACAATCCGAGCATATTCATGAGAGTTGGAGCAGAGCAGACGACAGACACACAAACTGAATTCTTAAACATTTTTCAACTATGTTGGAAAGTGTTAAAATTTTGAAGATATTTTTAGCAAAATGCTGAATCCACGAACTTTGCCTGTACATGAATTATGATGGCACTTCTTGAGATTTTCTCCTACTTCCCAGGATGCAAAATAAATCTATTGAAAATATCGTTACAATACTTTCACTAAAATTATGATCTAAAATTCGAGTTCGATTTAATTTGAAGCGCTATACATTTTTGACCGAATTGATTGCAAACAAAAATTGATTGCAACCCAATTTCATATAAAAAAGGTGTTTGTATTGATGTTTATTAAAACACATGTACGTTTGTACTAATAGTTCTATTTCAAGTATTTCCGTTTAAATTTACTTTTTGTCTACTGGGTTATTTTCTACTAAGAAATTGAAACGCATTTTAATTGCGTTTTACTTGTAAACTAAAGGTCAGTTTTTGTAAACTAAAGAGTGAAAGATAAACATATAAAGTTACGAAACGTACAAAATTATTTTTTTCTCTGTTTAAAATCTTAACAACTTATCTGATGTCAACGAAAAAAGTATGAATGATTTTATCTGACTTTAATTTTTATTCAAATACAGCAAAAAAAAAATAACTGACAAATTAATTAATAGAATAACTTTTTATAAAAACGACAATTACAGCATATAATATATAAAAAATTCCCAAATGTTTCGAGACTATTTTATCGTTTGCAGATAGTGTCTGCAAATGAAAAAGTGGTGCTCTTTAATTAATGGTGCGATGTTTAAAATTGTCTTTTTTATTATATTTCCCCTGAAACATTGTTTCTCCTCTCATTAAATTTTAATTTTAAGTAAAATATGGAGATTTTGATTAATTAAAAAGGGTAAGGTATTTTTTAATTCATTTTCTTTTTAAAATAAATTATCTTTTAAAATTTATTATATTTCATCAGTTCCAAAACTTTATTTATTTCTTGAAATCATACAATATGTTTTTGACTTTTTTGTGCTTGAAATTGTAGTAAACATTTCTTGTAAAATATTTGGAAAACAATATGTATTAAGATGATTTGTGATTATTTAAAATGATAAAGGTGTGAATCCTATACAAAATGTGTTTGTTTTGGTTGTTCGTTAAACGCCTATACATTTGTATATTATTATTCTGTATAATATATATTCATTTAAATTTCTTTTTTGCTTTCTTGGATATTTTCTGCTAAAAGGACCTAACAAACGTTCAATAAGCTTCATTTGAATGGCAGGTGAAGCAGTACGTTTTAGCTGATTTTATTCATCTACAGAGAAAAATTAACTGACTAATTAGTTGAAGAACTTTAAACAAAAATGACAGGTACAGCAGACAGTCTTTTAAAATATACCAACTGTCCCTAGGACATTTTATGTATTGTAGATAGTGTGTCTGGATATGCAAATGGGATGCACTTTAATTAATGTTTTGAATGACAAAAACAAGAATAAAACATTATTCTTTATTTAGGTGACGTGTTCTTTTTAAAAATTTTCCATTGAAGCATTTTTGTTTACAGAATTTACTTTTTTATGTAAATTAGGTAGATTTTGATTTTTAAAAAATAGAAGAGTTTTCATTTTTTATGAAAAGAAATTAGCGTGTACAAATGTATTTTTTCTGTGGTTCTTCATTTCTTTTCAGTTCTGGAATGATTATTTGTCATTTTTCAAAAATTGAAAAATTTCAAAGGGGTTTAAAAACTTAAGGGAATATTTTTTTGCAAGACATATATAATAAGAAAAAAATATATACATTGTCCTCCAAAAAATAAGGTACAACCAGTCTTTTGTGTCTAATTTAAAAACAAGTGAAGATAAAAATCTGAAATTCAGAAGAACTTTGATTTAAACAATTATCTATCGAATTTTACTTAATTTTAACATCAGTCATGATTTACAAATTAAAATTGCATTTTTTGCAAATGTCCACTAATTAATAATAAAAAAGTAAATCGGAATTTTTTGTGAAACAAATTAAATAAACGGAGTTTAATACGTCATGTCTTAGGTGTAATGCATTGTGGCATCGACCTTCCATACTGTTAATTAAGGTGTCAGGTACTGGAATGAGAAACAATGCCCATACATGGAGTAAGGATTTTTCCAGTTCTTTTAACGAATTCGTGGGAGCACTAATGGCAGCCACCTGAGGCAGTCCAAAAGACACTCGATTGGATTAAGACCCAAAGACTGATCTGGTAATTCCACTCGTTCAAAACCTTGATACTCAAGATATTCATAAACGACTCTAACTCAATGCGTTCGCGCATTATCATGCTTTAAGATTAATTCAACATCAATAGCACTACTATACGGTGATACAAAAGGAGCAAGAGTCTCGTCCCGATATTTCACAGCAGTCCGAGTTCTGCCATGGTGCACATGGAGGTTATAGTGACCACCAGAGTGATTCTAGCCCAAACCATGATTACACCTCCTGTATAACTGTACCTTTCGACAATGTTATATAGGTAGAATCTAATGTCTTGTTCTCTCCAGATCAGCACACGAACTGAATCACTCTTCAAAGCAAACCGGGAACTCGTCTTTGAACAGTATAGGATCCAACTGTTGTCTGTTCTAGGTCTCTTGGCCAAAATAAACGGAAACGTCTGTGTTGTCGATTAAAAGTGACACATACAACGGATTGTCTTGACTAGAGTTCTTAATTGAGAAGACGACTGTACACCGTAGTAGCAAATACTGTCATCCAAAGTCTTGTTCTCTCCAGATCACCACACGAACTGAATCACTCTTCAAAGCAAACCGGGAACTCGTCTTTGAACAGTATGGGATCCAACTGTTGTCTGTTCTAGGTCTCTTGGCCAAAATAAACGGAAACGTCTGTGTTGTCGATTAAAAGTGACACATACAACGGATTGTCTTGACTAGAGTTCTTAATTGAGAAGACGACTGTACACCGTAGTAGCAAATACTGTCATCCAAAGTCTTGTTCTCTCCAGATCACCACACGAACTGAATCACTCTTCAAAGCAAACCGGGAACTCGTCTTTGAACAGTATGGGATCCAACTATTGTCTGTTCTAGGTCTCTTGGCCAAAATAAACGGAAACGTCTGTGTTGTCGATTAAAAGTGACACATACAACCGATTGTCTTGACTAGAGTTCTTAATTGAGAAGACGACTATACACCGTAGTAGCAAATACTGTCATCCAAAGTCTTGTTCTCTCCAGATCACCACACGAACTGAATCACTCTTCAAAGCAAACCGGGAACTCGTCTTTGAACAGTATGGGATCCAACTGTTGTCTGTTCTAGGTCTCTTGGCCAAAATAAACGGGAACGTCTGTGTTGTCGATTAAAAGTGACACATACAACGGATTGTCTTGATTAGAGTTCTTAATTGAGAAGACGTCTGTACACCATGGTAGCAAATACTGTCATCCAAGTTGCATTACGATGATCTGAATTGGGCTGAAGCGCAGGAGATTACTCCTCTTTTGGGCCAAAAGAGCTATGAAGCGATCTTATGCAGGGGTTATAACCCGTGAGTGGTTTGGAACTGGAGTTTGAACGTTTGGAACGTGAGTGGTTTGGAGTGGTCTTCTTGATACTGATATTTCGGAATCAAATTAATCCCAGAGTGTTTGGACCACACTGCGAGACACATTAAAATGTCTAGCGGCATCAGCTTGTGATAACCCATTTCCATCCATTCGATTGCCCACCATCTTACCGAATCAGGTAATCGGCATCTCCTAGATATCAACATCACTATTTTAGCACCATGAATTCGAGATCAACAAGCATTAAAAAAACCACACTAATTGCAAAATTGGGATATTTGCAGTTTCTTCTTGACTGCCATATAAAAAGGTCCAATTGCTATAAAAAATAGATATAAATATTACACCAGATTTCATTGAAGTTGCTTATTATCATTCATATTAACCATATTTTTTACATTTATTATAATTCTTTTAATAGCGTAGAAAAACTGGTTTTACCTTAACTTTTCGAGGCCAGTGTATTTCGAAATTTGTAGAAATAATAATAATAATAATAATAAAAGTGCAGTTCTTCGTTTCCATATAGTATGTCTCATTAGAACCCGAACACAAATTTTCGTTCACAATTTCAAACGAGAACAAAATAATCCTGCATCGCGCATACATTATAAAAAAATTCCAACACTAAGAGGACATAATGCCACGTCTTCGCAGCGGCTTCGAGCGCAATTTTCGTCTCGGGAGGTGGACGGCGGTGGGTGGGCTGGTTGACCACCAAATTCGCGGAGCAGCGGAGTTCAACCCTCCAACGTCCCTACACCCTTTCCCGTCCCACTTGACCGGATTCTTTAAAAGCCGAATTTCAAAACCGGAAAAATTTAGACGGTAAATTCCACAAATTTAATGCATTGAAAAGGGAGAAGAGTTGGGTTTGAGACTCTGTGGCCATCGGACGTCGGCTTCTAGCTTAATGTTCGTCTTAACATGTAATGGAAATACGTTTTTGATAGATATTGTAATACTACAGTAAACTCTGGATAGTGTGGATTTTCAAGGTTAGCCATTTTTATGTATCTGCTTCGATAAACTAAACAGAAAGAGACATAAATTAATGAAAGGTAGGAAAATAACTTTTTTTTTAAATTTCTAATTCATTAACAACCTTTCTGCTGACAACGCGGAAAATATAACAGATTTTTTCTGTTTGCAATTATTATTCAAATACAGAAAAAAATGACAATTTAATTAGTAAAAGAACTTTTTACGAAATGACAGGTGAGACAGTTAGTCTTTGAAAAACTTTTAGTTGTCCCGAGGAGATTTTATCGATTTTAGATAGTGTGTGCAAGTGAAAAAGTGATGTTCTGTAATTAATGTTGTGATGTTCAAAATTTTATTTCTTAGTTAGTTCCCATTTTCTTTGATATTATTTCCCTACAGACATTGTTTCTCATTAAAATTACATTTTATGTAAACTAGATACTTTTCATATTAAAATAAATTAGCTTATCTATACATTATTTTTTCATCCGTTCTGAAACTTTTTCCAATTCTTGATGTTATGGAATATGTGCTGTCATTTTTGTACTTAAAATTATTGTGATATTTTCTTTAAATGTTTTGAAAAATAATTAGATTAGGTAGGTTTTGATTAAATAAAAAATATAAAGGATTTTGCAATATTTTTCATATTTAAACAACAAAGTTTATAAAAACAAACGGTGAGTTTCAAAACTTTCTTTTTTTCTTAAGTTTTGAAATTTGTATTTGTAAATTTTGGTGTTTATAAGTTTAGTGAACGTTTCTAGTAAGACATATAAATCAATATATTTTTTAATTTTTGGAAATTAAAAAACATACATTTCTTCGTTTCCGTACAAGTTCTCCCATTCCCAGACGAAGAAGGATTTTTGCTCATAACTATAACAAAGAAGAGGGTACATTAACGAAATTGCCAATCGACTTTTTGTAAAATTGGATGACATAAAGAAAAATTATGGAGGAGCATTTTGCTCATCATTGACCAATGATGTGTTGTCAGTTTCATTTTGTGTCATTGGGTGTCTAACAGAGGGTTTTGTGGACGTGAATGATGACGTTTTCAACTGGAAATCTATAAAATAGTTCCAAAATTTGTACTAAAATAGTATATTTTTATGCTAATTAAATTTTCCAGCAGAGCTGAAATTACGCTGGAGATTACTTATAAAACAAAGGATATGAATTATCACTTACTACTCAGCGTATAACAAACAGTGGGAAAAATTGTCCAGACCGGGGATCGAAGCCGGAACCTTTGGAATTACGCACCAATGTGCTCCTAAGTGAGAAAATGCTAGGCTGGATGTCGTCCGGATAGGTTGTCCAAATGGTAGAGCATTGGTGCGTAATACCGGTCTGTATATTTTTTTCACTCTGTTGGGTATAAGCTGAGTAGTAAGTAATAATTCTTATCCTTTGTTATATAGTATATTATTTTTTAAGTAGATAATATAAGATAATATAATGTATATAAGCAGGGCTAGCCAAGTTGTCACTGGCGACCAAGTTTTTTCAATTGGTAACCAAGTTATTTAATCTGACGATTTTTTTTGTTTGTTTTTTTGTACAAAAATTGACTTAAGAGATAAGCACAAACGGTAATTACATTTTAATATAAATTAGGTTATTTTATTGAAATGAACCTTTTCGTCAGTTACAAAACTTTCTTTGTTTCTCGAAGTTCTGGAATATTTACTTGTAATTTCTTTGCTTGAAATTTTAGCAAAATGTTTTTGTAAAATATTTTGTAAAATATTAGATTTAAAGGATTTTGATTAAATAAAATGATAAACGAATGAGTCCTATGGAAAGGTTGTTTTCCTTGGCGTTTGTTTGAAATTCTAAACATCTTTAGTAATAATTCTACGTAATATAGCTTCATTTATTTGTTTTTGTCTGCTGAGATATTTTCTGCTAAAATAAATTAACACATTTTGAATAAGTTTCAGTTTTATAAACTAAAGTGAAAAATATATAAAATAACTAAACGTACAAAATTATTATTTTTTAGTTTCTAATTCTTTAACACCTTTCTGAAGACAATTCAGAAAGCATAACTCATTTTTTCTGACATTAATTATTATTGAAATATAGAAAAAAACTGAGAAATTAATTAGTAAAAGATCTTTTTACGAAAATGACAGGTGAGTTTGTCTTTTAAAAAGGTTCAGTTGCACCGAGGAGATTTTATCGATTGTAGACAGTGTCAAGAAATGAAAAAGTGGTTAACTTTAATTAATTCTGGCATGTTTAGAAAAAAAATTATTCTTTATTTATTTGGCATTTCTTTTTTTTTATATATATTTCTTACTTTGAAACATTGCTTCGCATTAAATTTACATTTTATGTAAACTAGATAGATTTTGATTAAATAAAAAGTATAAAGGATTTTTCAATCATTTTCATACTGAAATAAATTAACTAATAGTTTGTTTTATTTATTTTTTGTCAGTGCGAAAACTTTACTTATTTCTTTATGTTACAGAATACTTATATTTCAGTTTTGAGCTTAACAGTATCGGAAACTTTTTTTTTTGTTAAACATGTTGGAAAAAAGTATGTAGATTGATGTAGATTTTGATAGAATAAAAAAAAAATTCTATAATTTTCATATTAAAATAAATCTGCTTATTAAAACAAATCGTCAGTTTTAAAATGTTCTTTATTTTTTAAAGGTATGAAATTTCTATTTGTTATTTTTGCGCTAGTGGATGTTTTAGCAAGATTTATTACGAAAAATATTTTTAAGATTTATACAAATAAAAAAACAGCCAGCTCATCGCTGCCGTACAAGTTCTCCCATTCTAAACAGAACAGGGATTTTCGCTCATATCTTCAACATAGATTAAGATATGTTATCGAAATTGTCAATCAACATTGTATAAAATTGGATGACATAAAGGAAAATGGTAGAGGCGTCTTTTAATTGAACAGTGACCCACGATATGATGTCAGTTCTATTCATGTTATTGAGTGTCTAACACATTCTTATTTGGAAGTGAATGGTGTCTTTTTTCACTGAAAATCCATACAAATGTCCCAAAATGTTTAATTAAACAGCATATTAATTTTTATATATATAATAAAAAGTAATATAATGTATATAAGCTAACATAACATAAAAATGAAATTATTAAGCGTATGTACATTAGCATTCATTTTGAATTATTTTTTCTGAAAGCTCGCTCTTATTTAAAAAAGAAAAAAAAAGAAGTTTTTAGAAGAATAAAATATTTTTATTTATACAGCAAAGTATTTTTACAAACTGGAATTAAAACTGCTGTCTAGTGTGTGATGCATATTATATGCTATCAATAGCGGAAAAATATGTTATCTTTACTAGTAATGCAGCTGTATATAATAACTTTAAAAAGTATTAAAACATTATTAAGTTTCATATTTATAAACTGCAGAGAAAAAGATAAAAATATAAAATAAAGAAATGTACGAACTTATTTATGTTTCTCTCTTACTAATTCCTTAACAATCACATTGCTGACAACGAAATAAGCACGACAGATTTTAACTGACTTATATTTTATTCAAATACAGAAACAACACTGTAAAACATTTGGTGTAAAGTTCCTGAGATAACCTGTGGCAATTATTCTGCCACAGGTTTTCCCAGGAATTTCACCGAAGAAATGCCAGGAAAATTACAGAAGTCATTAAACACAAAACATATGGAACTTTAAACAGATCACTGATAATTTCTAATTTACAATAATTCCGAAAAGTTACACAAAAGTTCAAAAGTATACCTGAGAAAAATAAGGAATGTTACACACAAAACATATGGAACGTTCCACAGTTGAACTGTAAATTCCACTTTCTCAAGTATTCCGAAATGTTACACAACATTGTGGAAAGTGTTACACTAGATTTTTTGGTATTTTCGTATCATGAGAAATAATTCGAGAAATCCCAGGAATATTACACAGTAAATGTCAGGAACATTACGCAAATTTTTTACAGGGAAAATAACTTACAAATTAATTATGCATGGTGCATATATGGTAACAAAAACGAAAAAAGCACGTTTCATTTACTGGTATACAGAAGTATAATAAATTAAAAAAAATTCCTGGGTTATTTTCTCCTAAAAAATATTAAAAAAATATTAAGTTTCATTTTTATACACTGCAGAGTAAAAGATAAAAATATAAAATAAAGAAATGTACGAACTTATTTATGTTTCTCTCTCTCCAATTTTTTAACAATCACGTTGGTGACAACGAAATAAGTAAGATAGATTTTAACTGACTTATATTTTATTTACATACAGAAACAACATTGTAAAACATTTGGTGTAAAGTTCCTGAGATGACCTGTGGCAGCTATTCTGCCACAGATTTTCCCAGGAATATCACCAAAGAAATGTCAGGAAACTTACAGAAGTCATTACACACAAAACATATGGAACTTTAAACAGATCACCGATAATTTCTCTTTTACAATAATTTCGAAAAGTTACACAAAAGTTCAAAAGTATACCTGAGAAAACTACGGAATGTTACACGCAAAACATATGGAACGTTTCACAGTTGATCAGTAAATTCCACTTTCTCAAGTATTCCGAAAAGTTACACAACATTGTGGAATATGTCACACCAGATTTCTCGGTATTCTCGGATCATCAGAAATAATTCGAGAAAACCCAGGAATATTACACAGTAAATGTCAGGAACATTACGCAGATTTTTTACAGTGAAAATAACTTACAAATTAATGATGTATGATGCATCTTATATGCTATTAATAACGGAAAAGCACGTTTTATTTACTAGTATGCAGCTGTATAATAATTTTAAAAAAATTCCTGAGTTATTTTCTACTCAAAATTATTAAAGCATTATTAAGTTATATTTTTGTAAACAACAGAGAAAAAGATAAAAATATAAATTAAAGAAATGTACGAACTTATTTATATATTTCTCGCTCTATCTAATTCCTTAACAATCAGATTGCTGACAACGGAATAATGGCGGCGGATTTTAGCTAACTTGACTTTTATTCAAATACAGAAAAAAATAAACTTACAAATTAATTATGCATGGTGTATATTATATGGTATCAAAAACGGAAAAAGCACGTTTCCTTTACTGGTATACAGATGTATAATAATTTTTAAAAATCCTGGGTTATTTTCTACTAAAAAATATTAAAACATTATTAAGTTTCATTTCTGTAAACTACAGAGAAAAGGGTAAAAATATAAAATAAAGAAATTTACGAACTTATTTATTCTCTCTCTCTAATTCCTTCATAATCACATTGCTAACAACGAAAGAAGTACGATTGATTTTAACTAACTTAAATTTTATTCAAATACAGAAAAAAATAAATTTACAAATTAATGATGTATGATGTAGATTATAGGCTATCAATAACGTAAAAGCACGTTTTATTTACTAGTATGCAGCTGTATAATAACTTTTAAAACATTTCTGGGTTACTTTCTACTAAAAAATATTAAAACATTATTAAGTTTCATTTTTATAAACTACAGGGGAAAAGATAAAAATATAAAATAAAGAAATTTACGAACTTATTTATTTATCTCTCTCAAATTCCTTAGCAATCACATTGCTGACAACGAAAGAAGTACGACACATTTTAACTGACTTACATTTTATTCAAATATAGAAAAAAATTAACTTACAAATTAAAGTTGTATGATGTATATTATATGCTATCAATAACGGCAAAGCACGTTTTCTTTACTAATTATGCAGCTGTATAATAACTTTTAAAAAAATCTTGGGTTATTTTCTACTAAAAATATTAAAACATTATTCAGCTTTTTTTTTTTGTAAGCTACAAAGAAAAAGATAAAAAGATAAAATAAAGAAATCTTATTTATTTTTCTCTCTCTAATTTCTTAATAATCGCATTGCTGACAACGTTAGAAGCACGACAGAGTTTAGCTGTTTTGAATTTTTATTCCAATGCAGAAAAATATAAAAGAAAAAAATAATTAGATGAAGGACTTTATTTAACAAAAATGACAGGTGAAGCAGACAGTCTTTCAAAAAGTTTCTGCTGCCCCGAGGATATTTTATCGATTTTAGATAGTGTCTGCAAAAAGTGATGCACTTTTATTAATGTTATGATGTTTAAAACATTATTCTGTATTTAATTGTCATTTTCTTTATATATTCTTTATCTTAAAACATTGTTTCTTATTAGATTTACATTTTATGTAAACCAGGTAGATTTTGATTAAATAAAAATGATACAGGATTTTTCAATCTTTTTCATTTTAAAATAAAATAGCAGATATAAAGTTTTATTTTTCTTCTGTTCTAAAACATTTTTTACTTCTTGATGTTAAGGGATATGCATTGTCGATTGTGTGATTAAAATTAATGTAATTTTTTTTTAAACACTTTCGAAAAAAAAAAAACAATAGATTAAATGCATTTTGATTAAGGGTGTATTCAAATCCAAACTGCTTATTTTGAGACACATTTTTAAATTCATTTTTGCTCTAAAATGAATCCAATTGGCAGGTTCTCTTATTCAGAAATTTTATAATGTCCATATTGTCTCGATTTTTTTATAAAGGCAGAATATATTTGAAAAAATGCTGTCGAAGTGGACATTTTGAACCGAATTTCCCGAAGCAATAGCGCTGGAAACAAAAAAATATCGTACTGTTAAAATAATTGTTTGTAAATCAATTTCTAATTAATTGAACGAAAAATAAAAACATGGTTCCCTTATAAATTTCTTCATAAATCACGCCTCCAAGTTTCATATTTTTACTTTTAAAGATGAGTCTGAAAATGTGTCTCAAAATTTTGAGTTGTTGAGCGTGGAATTTTTTTTTTTTTTTTTTGAATACCACCTTAAATAAAAAAATAATGAAGGATTTTCCAATTCATTTCATATTTAAATAAATAAGCTTATAAAAGCGAATCGTGAGTTTCAAAACTTTCTTTATTGTTTCAAATTATGAAGTTTGTATTTCTCATTTTTATGCTTTATGTTTAGTAAGACATATTAAGGAGAATTTTTTAAAAGATTTATGCAAATTAAAAAACATGCAGTTGTTCGTATACATACAAGTTCTTTCATTCCAAGCCAAATGAGGAATTTCGCTCATGACTTCAACAAAAAAAACATATATATCGGTTGTTCTAAAATGAACTGACTAATTTTAAAATTCAGTAACTTCCAAACGGTGACAGATATTTTGAAAAAATTCCCAGGAGAGTAATGCATTATGTAATGAGTTTCTTTACTGCGATTCCTGATTTTATTTCGAATTACCAGCAATAGATGGGGCTGCTAGCAATAGATGTCCAATCGAGGCAGAAGCAGAAACCACCTAGCATTGAGGTGAAGGAAAGAGGTTCAATACATGGAGTAGGTTTCATTCACCAATAAAATATATTTCAGAATCAGGCCTAAGAACAAAATTGTATTTTAGCGAATGAGACCAAATCCATGTATTGGACCTCCTTTCTTCGCATCAGTGATGGGTGATTTTAGTTTTGGCCTCGATTGCACGCTCATTGCTCGCAGTGGCGTCTGTTGCTGGTAATTCGAAATAAAATCAAGAATTGCAGTAAAGAAACTCATGATATCATAAATTTATCTCCTGCAAGAATTTTTTAATATCTGTCACCATTTGGAAGTTATTGAATTTTTAAATCAGTCAGTTCATTGTAGAACAACCGGTATATTAGCGAAGTTGTCAATCGACTAATTTTGCTTCGTGTTATATAAAGGAAAGTGGTCGGAGAGCATTTTAATTGAACAATGATGGCCAATGATACACCAATGATGTGACCAACAGTGACCAATGATGTGCTGTCAGTTTTATTCTGTATTATTGGGTGCCTAACATACTCTTGTTTGCACGTGAATGCTAGCTTTTTACACTGGAAATCTACAAAAAAGTCCCAAAATGTATACTTAAACAGCATATACGTTTTCTAATAGATAACATAAGATAATATAATGCATTTAAGATAATATATTGAATATAAGATTATGAAGCTTGTGTGCATAAATATTAAATTTGAATTATCTTTTCTAATTAGCTGTTTCTTATTTTAAATAAAAGAAGACTCTTTATTTATTCAGTAAAATATTTTTACAATCTTTAATCCTGCAGTCTGGTGTAGAATGTTTATTATATGCCATAAAAAACGGAACAAAACATGTTTTCTTTACTTGTAACGCAGCTTATATAATATCTTCAGCATTTTTTTTCCTGGGATATTTTTTACTAAAAAATGATAAAACATTATTGTGTTTCCTCTTTGTGTAAAAAAAGATAAATATCTTATTTATTTCTTTAAAATAGGTGGATTGAACTTTGTGCCGTTATATTAAAATAAATGATCAACCTAAAATAGCACAAATAAAAAAATATAAAATGACAAACAGCTGTTTCGGAGCCCCTAAAGCTCCATCATCAGTGCCAAATTTAAAAGATTAAAAACTGATTCAAAAGTTTAAGCCATGTAAGCTTGCGTCTCCGCATGCGACCAACATTCCTGACTCCGCTGTTGTTTTTTGAAAAACTCACCGCTATTCTTCCTTGGTTACATGCGGAGCCAAAAGCTTACATTGCTTGAATTTTTGAATCAGTTTTGAATCTTTTAAATTTGGCATTGATGATGGAGCTTTAGGGACTCCAAAACAGCTGTTTGCCGTTTTATACAATTTTATTTGTGCTATTTTACGTTGATCATTTTTTTAAATTTATTTATTTCTCTCTCTCTAATGCTTTAACAACCACTTTGCTGACGAATGAAGAAATACGATTTATTCTAGCAAATTCTAATACAGAAAAATATAAACTGACGAATTAATTAGTTGAAGAACTTTTAATAAAAATGACAGGTTAAGCAGGCAGTCTTTTAAAAACATCCAGCTGCTCCTAGGAGATTCTATCGATTGTAGATTCCTTGTAGTTGAGTGAGAAATGAAAACGTGATTCTAATGATGTTTAAAACATTTTTCTTTACTTATTTTTTAAATATACAGACAATGTACGTCTGAATTGCTAAATTTCACTATAAAAATAAATAATAAGTCTTAAATTAAAAACATAAAAACAACAATAAGCTACATTAAAATTAAAAACAAATTAAACGCTTCGTGCTATAAACCTAGCACCTCATCAGTAAAAACATCAATAGCAACAATAGCAAAAGAACAAGGCATTCAGAGTAAAAGTTGAAGTTACATATCGAGCAAAACCTTATATTCTTCTGGAACGGCGCAAGTCTCATTCAGGTGTGATTTCTCTAATTTAGTATACCAAACTTCTAAAAATATTCTACTACCATATATGTTGTTGTCTGATCTGAAAACACTAGCATTCGTAAACTTCGGGGTGGGATTTGTTGACAGTGCATGAATGGTGATCTTCGAGCTTAGGGGCTTTTCTTAAAGACGTATGCATGTTCTTTTAATCTAGTCTCAAAAGATCGACTAGTTTCACCAATGTAAACGGAATTGCAGTTATAACATGGGATTTTATAAATCACACCTTTTAATTTGAATCTTGGATATTTATACTTGAATCCTGAATACTGAATCATTGAATCCTGAATCATTGAATCCTGAATCCTTGAATCCTGAATCATTGAATCCTGAATCCTTGAATCCTGAATATTTATACTTGAATCCTGATGAAAAGAATCTGAGTGGATGTTGTGACTTAAATGAGGTACAAATCTCTGAAATCTTAGTTGTAATTTTATGTTTTATATTTTCTCCCTGAAACAGTTTTGTTTATGAATTTACGTATTTATGTAAATTGGGTAGATTTTGATTTAAAAATAAATACAGTTTTTTTTCCCTTTATTACATGAAATTAGCATATACGTATTTTTCTTCGCCCCTTCCACAACTTTTTTTTATCTTTTATAGCTTATCGAATATTTATTTGTCACTTTTTGTACTTAAAAAGATTAAATGTATTTCATAATTAGAAAAATAAAAGATTTTTTTTTTTTTTTGGGGGGGGGGGGTGGAAAAAAGTGCATTGATTAGTTTCCGTACAATATGGCCCATTAAAAACAAAATCCAAAATTCCGTCCATAAGTTAGAAAAGGAAGAAATATTTTTAGCGTAATTTTCAATCGCCTAACTTTGTCTATGTATATATACTCTCTATATATATAACTTTTGTCATGCGATAGCAGCCATATTTATCAATCGATTTGGATGTGACTTAGCATGTGTACTGGACTCATCAAGGTCTCAATTGAGTACGTGGGCCAGTTTTATCCGCTATTTAGTTTCAAAATGATCGTCACTTAAAGATTTCAAATTCAAAAGTATGTACAAAAAAAAAAATCCAAACATTTTTTTCTCTTTAATGTTTGGCCTTGATACAAGGATTGCGTATCACTTTTTGTTTTATAATAATTTGTTAATAAATGGCTGAGATATACGGTTTGAAATTCTAGGGTGGCTTATTTTTCCATAATAAGGTTTCATTTAGGAGCTTTAGAAAACATCGTTTCTGGCAAATTTACATTAATTTTTGTAACCATTGTTTTTTAATCATACACTTCAAACGACACAGTCATATTCGCCAACGTTAAATTATCGTCAAGATTGGCGATACTAGCCAAATTGTCGCGAAATTTGGCGACAATATATAAATCACATAAATGAATCCAAATTACATAGGGCTGACTAACTCGGCGAATTCTCATTGTAATTCAGTATTGACGAAAACTGGAATTGAATCTTCTATAACAGTGTTCCACGCAATTCAGCTTCCTATGTTTGACGAAAAGTAGCTGATTTTTTAAAAACAAGGTATAGGGAAGCTACGTTTTCTTCCCGGTACAAGCCGAAAGGACTTTTGTACTCTATAAATCAAATGTAACCCTAATTTCCTGTACAAAGATTATTTCCCTTGGTGTTTATTAAAATCATTGTACGTTTATACTAATATTTCAGTATAATGTGTTCCCGTTTAAATTTCTTTTTTGTAATTTTTCTTTTCCCGTTTAAATTTCTCTCAGGTTATATTCAGCTAAGAAAATAACCCAGGATGTCTTTATAAGAATCTTTTTCCCTTTTACACATTATCATTGTTTTTGTAAACTAAACCTTCATTTTTATAAACTAAAGAAAAAAATTAAAAAATATAAAGTTATGAAACGCGCGAAATTGTTATTATTTCTCTTTAAAACCTTAGCAATCTTTTTGCTGTCAACGGTAGAAGTGTGACTGATTTTATCTGACTTTAATTTATATTCAAAGTAAGCTGACAAATAAATTAGAAGAAGAACTTTTAATAAAAATGACAGGTAAAGCATATAATTTATTAAAAAAAAGTTCCGATTGTTTCGAGAAGATTTTATCGATTGTAGATAGTGCCTGCAAACGAAAAAGTGATGCTCGTTAATTACTGTTATGATGTTTAAAATTTTATTCTTTAGGTTTTCGTATCTTTTTATTTATATTATTTCCTTTGAAACATCATTTCTCATTAAATTTACATTTTATGCAAAAAAAGATAGATTTTGATTAAATAAAAAGGTCAAAGAATTTTTCGATTCTTTTCACATTCAAATAAATTAGCTTTAAAATTTATTATTTTTCGCTAGTTCCAATACTTTCTTTATTTTTTGAAGTTAAGGAATATATATTTATTCTTTTTATTCTTGATATTTTAGAAAACATTTTTTTTTAAATATTTTGCAAAAAAAAAAGACAGATTAATTTGGTTTGGATTCAATAAAAAAGATAAAGGGTTTTTAAATACTTTTTGTTATAAAAATAACTTAACTTATTAAAATAAAAAATTCAACAATTTCAAAACTTTTTTTTTTATTTTTGAAGTTATATGACAGTTTTGTTCTTTAAAGTTTTAGTGTATATTTTTAGTACGATATATTACGTAAGATTTATGTAAGTTAAAAACATGTATTTCCTCCTATACGTACAAGTTCTCCCATTCCAAGCCAAAAAAGGGGTTTCGCTTATAACTTCAACAAAGATGAAGAAATGTTTGCGAAATAATTGTCAATCGACTAATTTTGTTTTGTGTGAAATCTTTGAAGGGCAACGTAACTGAACAGTGACACATTGGGCACGATCAGTTTCATTCTGTGTTATCGAGTGTGTTACATATTACATCAAACAGTGTTATTTGGAAGTGCAAACGATAGTATTTTCCATCAATGTTCCGAGTTATATGCTTTTCTTTTATTCGGATTGCTTGATCGCTACCACTTTTTTGAAATAGTAATATTCCCCTTATTATCACCTTAATCTGTCATTAAATAAGGTGAAAAAAATTCAAATGTTCTACCTAAAAAAGTGGTAACAATGAAGCAAATTCAAATTCAACCAAGCAGGAAGGCCTACCACATGGCTTAAGCTCCACAAGTCCTGCTTCACAGGTTTATTTAAAAAAATTACAATTCAGGCCTCTAGATTTTTACATAATTACAGCAAAATATCATATTTTTCAGCAATCTAAAGTTCTACTAATCTTCTAATTGGTCTGAAACTGCCACGTTTTGAAAAATTAGTTTTTTTTCCCAAAATCTTAATACACTCTATTATGTTCTGTTGTAAATTTGCTCTTTTTAGAACATAGCTAAACTAATTGGATAGAGGCATGGAGGCAGGTTTCTTTATATGGTATGTTGATGAGAGAGTGCAATCTAATTTAAAATGAAAAGATATGTCACTGAAGTCATATGGCACTGAAAACGATTTTCCAAACTTATGCAAGTTGGATGTAAAAGGACAGTGCAAATATGTAGGTGACAGGCAACACTATTTTACACTAGTTTTCTTTTTATTTTCAGTCATCTCAGAACGAAAATAAGCTCCGATATTTATATAAATATAACAAATAATAACACCTTGTAACTATAAAGTAAAGCCAGGAGAGATGGCGCACTCGGAGAGATTGCGCACATAGAGGTTCGGGGGGAATGAGTAGAGTGAGCGCGCAGCGAGTTCAGGTAGTTGTACAACAGCTGTAGTGGAGTGTCTACTTGAAAGTGCACGTTGATTTTTTTGAGCGCCTAATATAAAGCATTGCTATTTTGTTTTGTTTTCACAAAGTAAGTACTTGAATTTTCATAGCTATTCATCAGAATTTCTATACAATGACAGTAATACAAAATATTTTTAACTTAAACGATTTCTTAAAAACTACTAATCTAGACTAACAATGTGAACATCAACGGTTCGTTTTAGTTGTGGCCATGTTTAAATAAAAGTCCACGCAATCTCTCCTACCGAAATTGGAGAGTTTGCGCATCTGCTACTTAGGAGAGATGACGCATTGTTCCCATTAGTTTCCATGCTAGGAGAGATTACGCAGCTTATTGGTAAATTTGCATTAAAAAATGAAAAATGAAAATGGACTAATTTTAAGTTAAACGTGTTTTCAAGTAACTTAATGTTATTTTGTAATCTTATTTGGACGTGCTTTTTCTGATTCTTTAATTTTTTCCCCTTTAATTAAAATTTTTTAATCGTTTTATAAAGTATTTCCTTTTTTCGATTCTTTAATCATTAGGTTGAAATATTCACTCCTAATACAATAATATTTGTTCACAAAAACCTTACAACAATTTCATTTAAGTGCAATTATTATTGTTAACAATTTAATTGCAGTTATTATTAGTAACAATCTCTCCTACCCATGTGCACTATCACACCAACCCTGTAAGGACAGATTGCGCAAAATAACTTTCTTGGTTTTATTACAACTGTTCTATTAAATTACAACATAACAACAAAATAGCAATGGAAATGCATAAAAAACAAATGAAGTAAAAATTATTCCTGGATAGTTTAGCAAGAAATTAATATTTAGATTTTTTATTGTTATTCTTTTGAATTGTGCGCAGACTCTCCTAGCTTTACCTTATACTTCTTTTTAATTGCTAAAAGGTGTAAAATATAAATATTATAAACAGTAAAATAGGTTTTATTAGACTGTTGACATATGTGTTTCAGCTCAATCTGAGCCATTATCAAAAAAAAAAAAAAAAAAAAAAAAAAGTATACTATAAATGCACTGTCTATAAAGTTATTTGAAACGTAATCATTTAATCTTTCACGTACTTTTAAAAAAATTACACACGTTATATTTATTTTTTACAGGAATGTCTATTTCCATATTTGTCATATATCCATCCATTATAAGAGAAACCATAGAGATTGTAACACGTTAAAATACAATATGTAACGATGTAGCATAATTTAATTTACCAAAATTGTGGCTCGAGTTACTCAGTGGTTACAAATATGGATATAAACATCCAAGTAAAAAAATAAAAATAACGTGCGTAGTTTTTTAAAAAGTACGTGAAAATTAATGAAAATAAGCCTGTTGAAAATATCATTGCAATACCTTCACTGCTGGTGAAGTTATGAACAAAAACCCGAGTTCGGATTATAGTGAGACATTCTGTATTTTTCACTGAATAAATCGATTGTAACCATTAATGGTTGTAATCATTAATGCTTGCAATATGCAATGGTTGTAATCAAAACTTTACCCGTAGTGAAGGTATTGCGATGATATTTTCAACAGGATTGTTTTCATTCTGAGGTGTCAGAAAATATAAAGAAAACTAGTATAAGCATAGTATAACTAAGAAAACATTTATTTTATTTATGTTTGTTTATTCTCATCAGCGGTTGTATTAAATATTCTGTATAATGTATTTCTCTATATAATACAGGGTTATTCAAAATGAATTATCCGAATTCAAAATTGCATATTTTAAAAAATAAACGACACAGAATGATAAGTAATAAATGAATACAAAAGTAAAATATGGAAGTTTTATATTATGAACAATAGATGGTGCTCGTGTGTTTCACGAAAGCTGTTTTGAAGCTTTCAGCGACATAAGTGATAATAGCGTCCGCGGAGCAGAAAGAGTTTGTGGGCTGTCGTATGCGCAATGTGGATCTGTAATCACCGTCCAGCGTGAATTTCGTAAAAAAAAAAAAAAAAAAAAAACGAATTAATCTACCTACGTCTCAGAGTATTCGAAGGTGGTATCATTAGTTTGAGAGCAGTGGACTAAACGTGTAACTAAAGGAAGTGATGTCGAACGATTGTAAAAAAAAAAATCTATATTTTTCTTTTGTATTCATGTATTACTTATCATTGATGATGTATGTATTACTGATGTATGTATGTATTCATTTATTACTTATCACTTGACATTCTATGTCATTTATTTATGAAAATATAGCATTTTCAAATAGGATTAATCATTTTGAATATCCCTGTATATAACACAAGTATATATAGTATGCCCACTAAAGTCCCTTGCCACCCTCTTAACTTCAAAACGGTTGCATTGTATGGCAACTCAGAAATACATTTTTTTTCATTAATCTTAAATTATTTATTTTTAGGTTTGTCTTCCAAAAAATTGTGCTTAAGCTTTTAAGAGACTACGTTAGTCACGCAAAGAAACGCTCAAGTTAATGTTAAGTCTATGGGAAGGTTCTTGCACGATTTCTCGCTCGCATTTTAATATTTTTAAAGGATTTTATCTGCATAGGATAGCTGAGGTCGATCTGTAACGTTGTTAGTTTTTACTTTTTTTATTCAGGTTACAGTTTTTTTTATAAATGGACATTTTCAATTTTGGAACCGGTTTGAACCGGTTCTGAAAGTGACAGTACCCTTATATACAAAAACTGGAGCCAAAATCGAAAAAGTAAAAACTAACAACGTTAGAGATCAACCTCAGCTATCCGATGCAAAAAAATCATTTAAAAATATTAAAATGCGAGCGAGAAATCGTGCAAGAACCTTCTCATAGACTTAACATTAGCTCGAACGTTTTTCTCATGACTGATGTAGGCTCTTAAGTCCAAAAATGACAAATAAATATTCCAGATTAAATAATAATAATAATAATAATATAATGAAAAAAACAACGAAAAATAAATGCATTTGTTTATATGCTAATTTCTTTTAATAATAATAAAAAAATAATAAAACTACTGACTTTTTTAAAAAATCAAAATGTAATTAATTTAAAGCAAATTTAATAGTATGAAATGTTTCAACGGTAAAAATATAAAAAAAGAAAATATCACATATAAAAAGAATAATGTTTTAAACATGAAAACACTGAGTAAAGTGTATCACTATTTTCATTTCCAGACAATATCTACAGTAGATAAAATCTCCTCGGGACATTTGGAACTTTTTGAAAGACTGCTTCACCTGTCATTTCTGTTAAAAGTTCTTCAACTAATTAATTTGTCAGGTTTTTCTTTTTTTGAATAGAGTCAGCTAAAATCGATCGTACTTTTTCCGTTGTCAGCAAAATAATTAGGTAGGAATTATTCGTACGTTTCTTTATTTTATATCTCTATCTGGTTTCTCTTTAGTCAACAAAAATGAAATTTAATAATTTCCTAACGTTTTTTAGTAGAAAATATCTTTGGATAATTTTGTTTTGAAAACGTTATATACAGATACAGTACAATGAAAGAAATTATGTTTTTCCCTACTTATGACATATAATATATATCAGACATCATAGTGTAGTTTTAATTAAATTTTGTGAAATTATTTTACTGCATACACATAGAGACCCCCTTTCATTAAAAAAAAATGCTAATCGGAAAAGATAATTCAAATTCAATGTAAAAGTATACATGCATCACAATCTCATATACAGGATGTTCTTTCTTATCTTTGATCAATATCTAATTTCTAAACCATTATAATTAGAGGTAAAGCTCAAATTGCAAAGTGCTTCAAATCATCATAAAAAATATCCATTTACGTCAAAATAAATATTTTTGTAAAAGTTTCAAAATTTAACCTATACAGTTTCTGGGTCTTATTAAGTTATATTTAGAAAAAAAAACTTCACCTGCTCTAAGAAGTAAAACAGTAACAATTGGATTTTTCTTTGAACACAATTTCCGAGTTACGATACTTTAAATTTCATAAATTTTCATCATCTGCTGGCGCTAAAAGCACAAGACATTTTCTGAGAAATAAAAACAATTTATGCCAGCTTCAAAGATACTTTTATTTCACAATTTTAAATGTATTTAAAATATTTAGCTCTACACGTAAAGCATGTTATTTTTACTTTTTAGTAAACATATTACAAAAGGTGGTACGCGTAGCCCTTGGGAGTCTGCAAATGAATTTTTATTCACAACCAGCATACATTGTAAAAAACAAGAAAATGTTTCTTAAACTATGAAAATAAAATATAACCATGAATGAAAATTTACAATAACCTCTTCAAATAAGATATAGGTATAACACCGGGTGGTTATAATATAAGTATATCTATTTGGAGCTGTATGTAGATTGAAGGAATAACACAAATGAAACCAAAATCACTACACTTACTAATCTAGAAGGGGGATGAAGAATGGAACAATAATAAAAAAAATTGCAACAATCGCCGACAGATGGCGCTTTTGAGTGTAATGTGTAATACAAGAACAAAGAATTAAGGCGTAAAACCGGATGGCACACCTAATTTATTGGAAAGTGTCACAGTGAATGTGGTTACGCTTTATCAAGGCGGGGCCTAGGAAGTTCAGGTTCCACATGGTCATTGTGCTGGAGGACTCAATACAGACGGTGCACAACGTGCCCAACTGCGAAATGTAACGCATCGGGATTGTTGTTTCCCACATGTTCTGGTATGTGATCTTTTAACTCATTGAGGTTTGTCTCCATGGTTCACAACGGCGTTTGCCGCGACAGGCCCTGTGGCGCCATCTGTTGGCAATTATTGCAACTATCTGTGTATTGTTCTATTCTTCTTCCCCCTTCTCGAATAGTAAGTGTACCGATTTTGGTTTAATTCGGGTTATTCTTTCAAGCTATAGACAGCTCAAAATAGACATATTTATATTACAACCACCCTGTACAAGGAAGCGTTCATGGTTCTTCCTATCCATGATTCCGAAAAGAATTCTTTATAAATAAAGTACAATTAATTTTTTTAATTAATTTTCAAGAGTGAAATTTGCCCGACTCTAACGAATAATAAACATGATTTTTTACATTGCTAAACTAAGCTTAAAACAGGCAGAGTTTAAAATGTCCAAGCTGGGAATCGAACTCGGGCCCTTAGAATAACGCTCCAAGACTCTACCACTGAGCTACGAGGACTATACCCAACTTGCCATAATGTCGTCTATATGTCATCATAATGTCGTCATATATGTAGTTTAAAATATGCAACAGGGTTTATGTGCTCACGATGACTTTTCCATCTTACGCTGCGGTTGCAGTTTTACTGACATATGTGAATGAGAATGACAGGTTGGGAATCGTCCTCGCAGCTCAGTGGTAGAGCCATGGAGCGTTATACCAAGTGCCCGGGTTCGATTCCCGTCTTGGACATTTTTAACTCTGTCGGTTTTACTCTCGCTTTAGCAATGTAAAAATTCATTTTTAGCATTTTTTATCTTCAATTATCCGAACCTGATATAATTTCAAGATTTAAAAAATATTTTATAAAAACGAAATTTCCTTTACTGCCACTAATTTTTGGAAATGTGTCCTTTTTTTTTTTTTTTTTTTTTTTTTTTTTTAATAATCAGTTTTCTTAACCTGTGGTATAGGTTTATTGGATGTTATCCATTCTAAACTAAATATTTTCATGTTCAACAAACATGTTTTGCAGACAAACATGATAAATGAACAGTATTAGCATTAATGTTAAAATTAATATAATTTTTTTACTCTTGAAAGAAAAATTCAGTTAGCAGAAGAAAATGTATATTTAAGATTAAACAGCATCATAAAAACCGATATTCCGGTTTGAGAAAACTGATTTATACATTATAATAAAAAGAAAAGTGCCCAGTTAAACTGATGGCATTGAGCTCGCAGGTATTTCACACTAATTGTATATTATACTCTTATTTCAAAAAATTTCAAATAAACCCCTCGAAAAATAAACAAATCGACAGTATATTAAGGGGGGGGGCTCATCCCCCGTTTCTTCCTTTACAGTTAACCAATGAACTCCCATAGCTAATCAGAAAAGCGCATTATTACAATGAACATATATATAAAATTTGAAGAAAGTCGGATAATTCTGCATGAAAAACCCATTTAGCTAAATTAAGGGAGGTTAGCCCTCTATTCCCCCCTTTATACTTAACCAATGAACCCCCTAAACTAATCAATAAAGCGCCTTATCATAATGAACCTATAAACAAAATTTGAAACAAAACTGTTATTTCTGTCAAGAGTTATCGCGTTACGTACATGCGTACATACGTACATACATACATACTTACATACAGAACCGGCGGGCACATTAACTCTCACGATTTGATAGCCTGTGAGCTAAAAACTACTGGTAAACGTTTCCGAAAATCAGTGTCAGCAAAAGAAAATTTGTTTTTACAAAAGCTTCTTTAAATCTCGAAAATGTATTAGTTTCTCAGGTTTCTTTTCGAAATCGTGGGTAATTTAAAAAGGGTTGTGGTATATTTTCGTATGCGGTTGTATTATATTTTCGTAGATTATGAAACTTTTATCTTCTTTTACATCGTACGAAATTAGGCAGCTACTCGAGTCAGTAAAAAAGGGTTTCCATTTCATTGGCTGATTTAAAAACAAAATTCTGAAACACACTAAGTGATGAAGACCACTAATAACACCAAATATGCAATAAATATGCAAGGGGAAAAGCACACATCTCATGTTAAAAAAAATGCTACATGTAAAGCTTGAGTTTAATATACCCTAAGAGTTTATTTGCATTCATTCGTTATTTTCTTTGTTTAATTTTTTTCGTCTTCATGATTCTTTCATTTTAAAAAACAAGAGGTACCAAGTTCCTTGACTTTGCATTTCGGTCTAAAATTTTCTTCATTCCGTGGTGCAACGTATATATGTGACAACCCCTGTGATGTTTTCCTGGAGCTAAGTTTGCATCGACTATTCGTCCCGAAAAAATACCCTTTATGTTCCCCTAGCACGGCAGTGCAAATCGCTGAGCTGTTCAGTGCCTAATCAATAAATTTAGCTAGCAATTTTGAACTGTCTTACGTGGAAAATAAAGGAAGCCACTAATTAGTGTGTAACCATGATGACAAGTTGCCTGTGAGGTGGATCACCGCCATGCGGCAATCAGGCGAATTTCACCCCACGGCCAGGTACAAAACCCGTTAAGCTAGGCACTGCGCCCGGCAGGTAGAGGCCTGACCAGAGGTAAAAAAAAGGAGGTACGCCAATCACGTACATTTTTTATGGGGTACATAAGGAGTAAAAGTTTTAGGAATCACTGCCCAAGACAGTTGTCTATATATATTTATTCATTTAAACTAAAGAAATTGATGTAATACATATGTATGTTTCATTTTTTTCATGTATTTAGAATCCTTTTTACAAGGAAACTAAAGGAAGTTACTAAAAAGCGTGTAGCCATGACCACAAGGTGTTTGTTAGGTGCATCACCACCATGCGACAATCAGTTGAATTTTTCCCCATGGTCATGTACACAACCCGTCAAGCTAGGCTCTTCGCCCGGAAGGTAGGTGCCTGATCAAAATCATACATTTTTTTGCGTGTCAGACTTCTTGTTCTTTTTAAAAAAAATTTTCATCTTTACTGACTTTACTGCAAGAGAGGGAAAACTTCTTTGGCAATTTCAGCAAAATTTCAATATGTTGTTAAAGTAAGCAGTCTTACTTTATGTTTTTAAAAACTGCCATTGTATTGCACATACATTTGTTTTAAAGGAACACGTCGAAGAGTTAATGCATGGTTGTAGAATGAATGAAATTGGTAACAACGAGATTTAAATTGTATTCGTACAACAATAAAAATTTGCCGAAAACGCTCTGTGATACTCAACTACTCTGGCTAAATTACGCCAAACTGAGAGCAATAATCAAGTATTAGAGCAATAATCAAGTGCACGAATGTAAAAAACAATTCCTTGAAGTCGAATTTTTTTGCTTTAAATAACTTCTAATATCAATTTTTAATGAAAGACCATCATTCTGTTTTTAAAATCATAAACTAACGACAACAAAAAAAATCAATTCATAAGAGACAATGGTTTAAAGACAAAAAAAAAAAAAAAAAAAAAAAAAAAAAATCCCGAATTAAATAAAAAAAATATTACATCAAACGTTAATTAAAATGCATTACATTTTCATTCCCGGAAAACTATAAATAATCGATAAAATATTCTTGCGATAGTTTCAAAGGAATTTAACCTTCATGCGTCATTTGTGCGAAAAGTTCTTACACTAATTAATTTGTCCTCTTTTTATTTTTTTTTCTCAATTCGAAAGAAAAATGAAATCAGATAAAATCAGTCATACTTTTTCACTTCCTCAGCCGGAAAGTTATTAAATCTATATATATAAGGCAAAGTTTTAAAAGTTTGTAACTTTTCATTTTTTCCTGTTTTTCTCTCCAGAAAAAAAATATTAGAAAAGAAGTTAGATTTCTTTTTTTTTTCTTAAGTATGTCAAAGAAGAAATGAAAATTTAGGAAGGATTATATCTTTGAGAAAATATTTTTGTTCATTATTTTTGTCGTACATATTTCATACATTTCGAGTATCATGTCGTACTTTTAATAACGTCAGGTTTTTCACGCATCTTATATGACTGAAAGGTTTAATACCTGTCCATATTAGACATGTAATGATATCATTTGCACTTGATTTTACTCACCCATCATACGTAGTATAGGGTAAGTCTTGTAATCGTTTTGAAAATCGAAAAGTTTTTTTTTTTTGACGGATTTACACGTTTCAGACACTGGAGATTCCGAAAAACATATTTTTAGAAAAAAAAATTGCCGTCCGTCTGTCTGTGTGTCTGTGTGTGTGTCTCTGTGTGTGTCTTTAAACGCTCTGTCTCTCGAACAAATTGAGATAGAGACTTGAAATTTGGTATGTACTTAGTCTGTAATAATGGGAAGAATCTTATTGAATTTCAGTAACCTCGAATTCCCGGAATTATTTTTTTCGGACTCTTGAACTATTCATTCTGATAAAAGGTATATAAAAATTTTCGAAATTCTTTTTTTTAAGGCGTCAGTATAAAAGACAATAAAAAAACATAAATTTTTCATAAAGAATGAAGTCGATCGGATAATGAGTTGCTGAGATATTTGTAATCACATTTTCCACACTCTTCGATTTTTCACGACCCTGTATTTCATTCAAATTTGAATTCAAAGATATATTTTAATTACTAAAGAGACGCTTAATCCAATGCAGTAAACCGTTAGTTAATAGGATTATCATTTTAGAGTTATAAGGATGTTTCTCTTACGCAATTCAGTAATGGAGCATTTAAAGTTTAGGACGTCATCAAGTCACGATTTTATTCAAATTGCAATGCAATTTACAAATAGTTTACACATGTTTTATTTTCATATTTTATATTATGCGTATCCATGATGGGTAAGTATTACGGTGGCCCCCAACGACTAGTTTGCTATCATCGTTAGTAAAACTTAGCTGTTTCACTGTGTACTTTATGTGCAAGAAAATAATTTAAAAAAAACATCACAGTGCAATATGTTATCATATATACACTATGAAAAAAGACAAATGTTTCTTAATTTACGAAAAAATAATGTAACGAGAAACGAAAATATACAATAACCTCTTACAAGTTACCCATAATTCCTAAAAGGGTTCTTTATCTCTAGAAAAGCCTGAAATCAATATGTTTTGAAAATTTAAGAAGGCATTTATTAAAACAAAATTTCTTTTGCTGCTATTGTTTTTCAGAAATATTTCAGAGTGTTTTTCATTGTGTCTTAATCAAATTAAAAACATGAAAGCATTTAAAATGAATCACAATTTATTACTCATTACTAAAATAGGTGTAAAAGGAAAATAAATGTTTTAAAACATTAAAACCGTTCCATAGGTGTTAAAATTTCGTCGGAGTCTCGAGTGCTTTCGACCAGAATCTGGCCATCATCAAGAGGACGAAAATGAGAAAGAAAAATTCTCATTTTCTTAAAATAGTTTTCTCATTTTCGCCCTCTTCATGATGGCCAGGTCCTGGTCGAAAGTGCTTGGGACTCCGACGATAATTTTAACACCTATAGAACGATTTTAATGTTTTAAAACATTTATTTTCATTTTACACCTATTTCAGTAATGAGTAATCAATTGTGATTCATTTTAAATGCTTTCATGGTTTTTTATTTATATACAAAGGTGAATTTAGTGTTCCAAAATTAGAAGAAAAAATTCTATATATTTAGCCTATTAATCTGCTTTCTCAAACGGGAATGTGGGATTTTAGAATGCTACGCATGCTCAATGATATACTTGCAGCTGCTTAATTGTATTATATATGCAAGAGCAACAAAATATTATTAGTTTTAATGTTAATGTTAAAAATGGTTATTTACCATGTTTGTCTGTAAAACTTGTCTGTTGAACATGAAAATGTGTAATTGAGATTCAATAGCATCCGAAAAGCACATATTTACGGGTTGAGAAAATTGTTTAATAAACTATAAAAACTACTTTGGAACATTTTCTAAAATACGTTGAAAGCAAAAGAGAATTTATTTTTATAAGTGCTTCGTTAAATTTCTAAAATATATTGGTTTCCGAGCTTTCTAAATATAAAGAACGCTTTTCGGAATCGTGGGTAACTGGGAAGAAGATATTGTAAATTTTCGTTCTGGCATGCATTATACTTTCCTAGATAAAGCAACATTTGTCCTTTTTTGCAGTGTACAGTTTAAATATTTCTGAAATACGAACGAATAAAAACCAGGTAAACAAATTTAAGCCATCTGTAATATTCTAGAATGAAATTAAAAATAAAACTGAACACGGCGCACATTGAAGTATTAGATGCAAAATCCTGGCCAAAAAGGCAGAAATTAAAATTTGCTCAACAATTGTAAAACGCATACTTTATAATATCTGAGTAACTGGTACGTCGATCTATGTGCATGTCAGGAGTATGAGTGATATCCGGCGGCTCCTAGCCTCAGTTGAAGTGAAATTTTCTTTGTGAGAAGGCGTACTTTTTTGTTATGTTTCAGCTTTGTTTTTGAGTTTAAATGTACACTGTTAAAAATAAATCCGTTAATTCACGGTAAAACTGCTGACAGCAAAGTTGCCGGACTTTTTCCGTTCCGTTAGTAGATTTTCCTTTTTGAAAGATAACAGAAGGAAAATCTCCGTTTCAAGAAACGGTAATTTTCTGTTATGAATGATCTCAGTTTAAAAAAAAAAAAATCCCTCTCTGTTTGTGCTGCTATCTGTTGACTATAACGGGAGTACATAATATTCGATACACTTCAAGTATATTTTCTGGCTGACCTTGGAGTTCGAACGAGAGACGATAGCGCCTTGAGCCAAGTGCTTTACCGCAAGACCAGCGGGCCCTTGCAAGAGCAGGAGCTTGAAAGGATGATACGGGATTTCTTCAAATCGCGGCCTGAACTTAAACACTCTGGGCTTTAGAAACCTGGTAATTTTTAAATTAATTGGGGGATATTTTGTCATAAATGACTGAAAACTTCAGTCTTAATAGAGGATTAAAACATGAATTATATAATTTCTTAATTTGATTGTTAGATGCAAAATATGAATATTATATTTTGAATTAAATTCGATAAAGTATGTTTGCTTTTTTGAAAAAACGGATTTTTTTCAACTATTATATATTTTTTAAATTGTGTTCGCTTAGAATATATTGTCAGTGAGAGTGTTTTTTTACTCTCGTGAACTTTAAAAAACAAATTGTGAATAATTTCAAAGGAATGAGAAAATTATTTGTTATTTTTTTTAAATTCGAAAGCATTATTTTTGTTTGTTGCTTTTTTGAGTAAATGCAATTTCTTTTTCACTTAATTTAACTATTATATATATATTAAGCTATTTGTTTAGAATATATTTTAAGTGTGAATATTTTTTATAACTTTAAAAAATAAAGAGCTAATAATTTTAAAAGCATGGGAAAATTAATTGTTGCTTTTTTAAATTCGAAAGAACTATTTTGTTCTTTTAAATAAACTCGAAATTTTAATTTATTGAATTTTTAGTTTTTCTGTGCTGCAACTTGTCAGTTTTTTAAACATTGAAAATAAATATGCAGCAGATAACGGAATATCTCCGTTGGCCACTTTCTTTTCCATCTGTTCCTTTGTTTTCAGGAAATATGAGGAAATTTTCTGTTTTTAACGGAAAATGCCCTTTTGTCGGGAAAAGGGACTTTTCTGTGAAATACAGGAAAAAAATACCCGTGAATTTCAGATTATTTTTAACAATGTATACTTTTATATGCGCATTTCAATAATTTTACTTTTCACATAATAAAAAATATTTTTAATTAAAAATGGGTTAATATTAAGCCTTTTTAGATCTAATTTATTGAAATATATTTATTGAAATATATTATTTAATATATTTAAAGCTGTGTCGGGGTTTGTCGACCCATTTTGGAATTATAATCGTATTGGTTATAGTTTTGAAGGTAATTTTTTGTTAAATGTTCCACATGTTGTTGCTATATTTAAATATCTGTGTTTTTTTTTGGAGGACTGCAAACCTATTAAACATACTCTAAAACCAGCACCTTTATAATATAGACTAATCTTTGGTAAATACTAAATGCATGTAATATATATATTATATGCATTGATGTTTATAAATAATTAAACATTTATGTGTAGTGAAATTAACCACATTTAGTAAACATTACTTGTAAATAAAAAAAAAACAATCTATCAACAAATAATTTTCTCTTATAAACAGTAAATAATTAAGTAAACGTTGTATTATGTATTTATTTAAATAAATAAATACATACATTTATGCATACATAACATTAATTAACTGTATTTACTATTAGTAAGTCAACAACAATGGTTTTAAATTTATAAAACGCATGAAAAATAATTTTGGCCCGGATTTTGCGTCAGATACTCCACTGTGCGACGTTTCATGTTTTATGAAGATAACTTCCAGAATCGTATAAAATAGCGTTCAGCTTTATCTGGATGCTCAGAGAGGATATTTCCAACACCGTCTGCGCATAAACCTTATTTCTTAATTTTATATCGATAAAGAAATAGTTGTGAATAATGGTTGAATATTTGGGATTTCTAATAATTGGACTTCTGTGAATTTTAATTGTTTTTAATTTAACGATTCTTTTTAATAGTACACACATAATAATGGGATAAAAATTTTATTCTATTCACATGAAATATTGTCTCCACATTGGGTAGCTTACATTTTGAGAATGTTGATTCAATATTCTCAAAAGTCTATTACAGTTTCATTGCCAATATTTCGGATGTAAAACCAATAAATCTGTAACATTCGCTTTTCAATATCATATTTCAAACGTAGAGCAAATATTTCTAAAATAGTGGCACATTATTGCAAATATTTCCAATATCAAGCGATTGTTTAACCAATTTTTAGGTGAATTCGTAATTATATAAATACGTAGCACCGATTGTCGTCGTCTGGTCCGTCCGTCTGTATGTCCGTCCGCCCGTCCGTCTGTCTGTCCGTCCGTCTGCATATAACAACGAAAAAACTACCCAACCGAATGGTTTGAAATTTTAGATATATTATCTTTGCAGAATTTTGTCGAGACCTTTCAAATTTTATGAAAATCGAATCAAAACTTTAGGAGATATTAATAAAAATACTTATTAAGAAATTTGAATTAAAAAAAGAATTGGTTCTTTCTTGTTATAGGAGCTTCCGAGGTTTAATGGTCAAGCGACCGAGATGCTTGTTTTATGACAGAAATTAATCTGCAGACGATATAATTCATTTCACAGAATTAAAAATCATCAAGATCTGAATATTTATATAACTAGCTATAGTACGAACGCACCTCGTTTGTCACGTTTGACGTACAATTTCCAACTTGTTTATTTTGTAGGCAGTATTTCCTATGACGGTTTAATAATGGTTATATTAGGACCCAGTATTAGCTCAATATTGGGTACTAATATAATTAATATAACATATATTCATTTGTTAATAATTATGTTAATGATTTTTTTCAAAGTAATTAAAAAAAGAATTATGTATCTTTCCGATGTTTGTCTCTGATCATGTTTTTTCTCTTCTAAAAGTGTAATATGAACAGCAAATATGTGTTTTCAATCAGTTAACACTCTTGAAATTTATTCAAAATTCCAAATTCAATATTAAAAAAAAATTCGGATGATCTTTTAAAATACTACCGTTAAGATTTTCCTTCAAATCTAATTACATTTAAATACTTATATATCTTTCTATATAGAATTTTGGATATAATACGGAAATTTATGGAATAGTTTTCCCAACGTCATTCATGTTATCTTAATGTTAACGAAATTAGAAAAAATAAAACGAGCAATAACAATTTTCGCTTATGATGTATTTTTACTTTCTTCTATGTTTACAAGAAGAAAGTATTCGATTCATGAAAATTTTCAAATTCCGGTTTTCCAGGATTTATGCATTTTAGAAGGTCCTAACACGATTTGACTGTTTTTAGAAAATGTCTGTCTGTGACTCTCTGACTCTGTCTGTCTGTCTGTATGTGACAAAAACTTTGTGAGCGCTATATCTCCTGAACTAAGGCATTGATTTTCATCAAACTTCCGATTCAGTTAGACCCAACAGGTGGCGTTGTTAGGCTACTTTTTTCATGACTTTCACGGTAGCTATATCTCTAGAACGAATGCACAAAATTTCATCAAACTCCGGATTCTGTTTGACCTTGACATAAATAGATAATGATTATATTTTGTGGCATATAATACCAACACTGTAAAAAATATTAGTGTTACTTTACACCAAAAATGGTGGCAACAAAGTTGCCACCAAAAACGGTGTAAAGAAACACCCCTTGTAAATTGGTGTAATGAAACACCAAAAATTAATTAGTGTAAAGAAACACCACTTTTGGTGGCAACAAAGTTGCCACCAAAAGTGGTGTAATAAAACACCATCATCAATTTGGTGTGCTTTAACACCAAATTGGGTGTCCTACTAACTAATTCAGGATATGCCACTTCGATGCAGCATCACACCAAATTTGGTGTTCAAAATCTGTCGTCCCAAATTATCCTACGAGGAAAAGTGATTGAAAGGTTATGGATATTTATGTAAAGCTACAGGCATTTTTACTGGATTTTTCCCCTCTTAATTAAAAGATAACATATTTTGAAACAACTTTTATAATTAAAATTTAAAAAAATATATTGAGGATTTCAATTACAAATTTGCGAATTAATTTTGAAATATCCTTTTCTGAATCAAAGAGAAAAATATGTCTAAGTTTTATATAAATGTATAACAGTTTACAGAAAATTTAGAGATCTTTTTCTCTTTGATTCAGAAAAGGATATTTAAAAGTCAATTCGCAAATCTGTAATTGAAATCCTCAATATAATTTTTTTTAATTTTAATTATAAAAGTTTACTGATGTTTCAAAATATGTTATCTTTTAATCAAAAGAAGAAAAATCCAGTAAAAATGCCGGTAGCTTTACGTAAATATCCATAACCTTTCAATCACCTTTTCTCTTAGGATAATTTGGGACGACATATTTCCGGTCAAAGACTTGAAAAGAGCTATAAAAAATAATTTGGTGCTGCAAGATTTATCGGGTGTTTAATTACAACAATTATGATAGCAACTTTGTTGCCACCATTAATAAAACCTTATTCAATTACAGTTATAATTAAAAAGAATTCCATATAGAAATTTAACAATATAAATGTTGTGATTACATAAATGTTAAAATAAACTTAGTCAGGAAATTCTGTTAGACTTTGTATTTTTTCATGTCAAAATACTTACGTATTTAACAATGAAGCCACATGAAACTATTTGCACTTATTTTTAGTAGTGAAAGGGTTTAATCGATTTTCAATATAGCATTGTAGAAGTTATGGCCATCCCCCACTCTTATTAACACCTAATATTTTATTATCCTAGTAATGAATGTTTTGCGTTTTGAATAAATTTCTTAAGAAATACCCCAAGGAAAATGTTACTCACTTTAAATAAAAATTAATTTTAAAATATCACTCTTAAGAAGCTTAAATTAATTGGATTTAATTACAAGTATTACTTGTTAGTGATATTTAACTATGGCATCCCAACACATCTTACATTTCTGGTTATAACTTAGTTGGTCAATAGAATAATCAGGTAACCATGTATGCAGAATTTATTCAAAATTTTAATAGTAAGAATTAAGAACAAAATAACTTTTATGATATTTATTTAACTAATACTGAATTGGAAAGTATAATACACATTTGTCAGTACTAAAAGTATTATATGAAAATAATCAGAGACTAATAACTAAGTAAGAACGAATGAAATACAGTGAAGAAAGAAAAAAAGTTAAATTCAAAATATCTTAAAGAAATTTGAATGCATTAATAAACAAAATAACCTAACTTAATTTGAACAGGCAAGAAATGCTTATAATAATTCTTAACAGCTTGCAGACCAATGGGTTAGACACATACTTTTCTCATAAAGTTAGCAAAAAAAATTATAGAATTTTCTCTGAAGACATTTACTTACTCATATCTTAGGTGGGCAAAGTTCTGACAGTAAGCCTTTGGTCAAATCAGTATATTTGCAATTTCACAATAAAAAAATGATTTTTATAAGCACATAAAAAAGCATAAGTCAAGGTTAAAAGTAAAGAACGGTTTTAGCTAATCATAAAAAAAAAAATTGCATATTGCAGTGTACCAAACCACACAAACAGCATATAATTATTACTTAACATTATCAAAACACATTTCATGGTTAAATATATTGATATTAACCAAAATAGTATACCTACAGTTAAACCCAAAACAGGCTTACACAATTTTTTAATTGTCATTTTGGATTTGTACTGTTCAAATTGCCCACTTAAGATATATTACACACAATATTATACAATTTTTATATGTAACAAAAAAAAATCTTAAGTATTACATTCCATGTATGAAACATCATTTAATGTTACCAAAATATGTTTTAAGACAATGTACCAGTTTCCATTTTTGTAGTAGCTGGAAAATGGATATCTAAATTGCAAGAGACTTGCATCCATAAAAAAAAATCTTGAACAGTCCTTATTAGACATTTTTTTAATTTTATATGCACCAAAATGATCATTGAAAACACACTCATAATCTTCTAAAAGAAAAAAAACTTTATCACTATCTGTTATAATGAGCAAAATTTTTGAAAAAATTGGTTCTTCTTCAACTAATTTCCTAACAATAAATAAACCACTAACATATTTTAAAAAGTTAATAGTAAAGTGTGAAACAGAATATAGTTCCCTAGTAAATCCTTTGTCTTTCACAATAACCTGAGCAGCTTCTGGTTGTATAGAACTTAATTCAAGTGGTTTGGTAATCCCAACCGATTTATTATGCTGAAGGTATCCATTTGAATTACAAGCATAATATGCTTGACGTAATTGATGGCGATTTGCTAATGTGAGAGTTATATTTTTAAAATTTTTTCCTATTGCAGCAAGTCTCTTAAAATAATAATGCTTCGCTTCAAATCTCAATGTCCAACAGTGACGGAGAGGCCCAAAATTTAACATGTGAGAAGGGTAATGAATAAGAAAGTGCTGCTTTGGTATCATCATTTTATCAGGAAAAAGTTCTCTAAAAAAATGTAGGTGGTCATCAATTCTAATTTTTAAATAAGCAATATGGTCTACTGTGAGAACAGGGGCAAAAATAAGTTCAACAATACCCTTTAAATCTATAAACAATTTCCAATATGAATTGTCTTCAGGAATGACAGCAGCACACATTAACGGGAGTAATCTGACAAGTGTCCACATTCGAGCAGCTGTCTGATTTATTTTACATTTTTTATTTATTAAAGATGGTTTATCAATAGAATTTAAAGGTCCATAAGGCCACATTTCAATTTGTTTATTTATATAATCAATAGAAATTACTTTGTGTGTGTGTAAAGCTTCTAAAACTAAACCTGTTTCATATGGGACAACTCCTTCTAGCAAATCATGGGCAATATCAGGAGGGAGACCACGTGTAACATGAAAAAATTCTGAATTAAATGGAGAATTGTTTTTTATTCCATACTGAATTAACTTTGTGTCATCAGCAAGCAACTCTGTTACATGTTGTTTATAGTTTTCAGGAGTCCTCAATGTAATATGATCATCAGTATATGTGTTTTGTATCTCAGCCTTATTACACAAGCATGTTCTGCAATAACAGTTTACTTTATTAGAGAATGATTCCACAAAACCACCAATCATATTGCTTCCTAAATTGTCACCACTAATAAAAGACAGACAGCCAACAAAAGTTTCAGCTCTCACAGAAATTCCATCAGTTGCAAGAATATTCAAATCCTTAACTAAGGGTTCAACAATTTTACCAATACCAAAATATTTCACATCTGTACTTTTACAAATAATAACTAATTGAATTATATCAGTTGAAGATCTATACTGTGGATATACATTTCCTAGAACATAGTAAAATGCCAGTAATTTGTGAGTTTTTCTATGAACACCTAATGGGTTACAAATCTCAAATTCATCACAAAACAGATTTAATTTTAAGGAATGGAAGTTGGTAGAAAACAGGGGATGAGTTTTACAGAATTTACCATCATCAAAACTTGTTATAAGATTTTTGGCTTTGTCACACTTAGGGTTCACAACTTGTGTAAATACATCATCTTGCATCAACAAAAATTTCAAAGTTTTTAATATAGACACATAATGAAAACAACACGACTTGTTGAAACTATTATTTCCTAAAATATACTCAACAGGAAGAACCATTTGCATGTTTGTTTCATAGTACTTCATTCTCCTATAATTATTAGATAATGAATCAATGCTCTCAAAAATACAATTTTGTTTCAAAATTTCATTAATCTTTAGAAAACTCTCATTACTTATACTTAAATTAGAAGTTTCATTTTTAATTTTGTTAATTAAATAATCACTCTGCATTTCCAACAAAGAATTAAAATCCTGCAAGATTTTTTGGGTTGTGGACAAAGGTAGCATGTGTTTTTCCTGAGCTTTTAATAATAATAAACTAACATGTCGTTTCATTTTTGAATCAAAATTTTCTTCAGTTGCACCTATATCATCTTCTACATTTATTGATTCAAAGTCCATTAACGGATCTTTACTACAATTAATGTGACTTAAAAATTCTTCATCGCAATTATTCAAATTATTTTTACTTTTATCAGTGTGCGTATAATATGTATGTTTTCTACTCAAATGTGATCGATAAGAGGAAAAACTTTTGAATTTGGCTGTACAGCTTATGAAAGGGCAAAATATTGTTTTATTTTGTTTTGTATGTACATTCAAATGTTTTGAAATATCTGGCAGATTTTTAAAGCAGCTTACTTGTGGACAGTTGATACATGTTTTACATATGTAATGGCCAGGAAAAATAGATCTATCTTGAGAAAATGTATTCCTGTGTTTTCTATAAACATGAGATTTATATGCGTAAAAATTAGTAAACGTATTTGGACAGTCATGAACAGCACATTGCAAAAAAAAATTGTTTTCTTGGCTATGAAACAAGTTTAAATGAGTAAGATACTTGGTAAAAACTGTAAATGTTATGTTTGGGCAAAAATTACAAATTAAAACCATGATTATAAAAAAGATAAAGCACTAAACAATATAAATTGACTTAAGTATAAAATGTCTTTCTAATTGTTATCCTTACATACAATTTTTAAGTTTTTGTGCAAAGTTTACAACAATTGATGGTAATTTCTTCTTGTCTGACTGAATGTCAAAGATGAACTTTTCTATAAAAATAAGGGTTTTGATGCAACGTTTTGGATACTCGCAATTAAATATAAAGTATGATGCTATCAGATTGGTGACTGCTTCCGATAATGAATTGCAGTGGAGAATAATTTCATGCTCAACTAGCACATAGTATTTTTCTTGTTTAGTCTCAAACCCAATGATTCCTACATGAGGCGATGAATAACCTGCTTTCTTAATGTCATCAATAGAAGTAGTTGCCTATAAGAGAAATTAAAATTAAAATCAGTGCTACTCGATTTCACTGCATGACAAATACAATTTTAATTTTTTTCTTTAAATATAGCATAAACCTCATCATGTGGTCGATGCAGTTTTTTTTTTTTTTCTTGGGGCCCATTTTGTGAAAAATAAGTTATTATTGTGAAATTTATCATATTTTTGTGAAAAATAACATTTTGTAACAAAGGATGAAATTTAGCTAACTCAAATTCAAACGAAGCATTTAATAATAATTTCTTCTTTAAGTCCTTCTGTTAAAGTTTTACTTTTCAGTGAACTTGTTTTGTTGGCAAATTACAAATTTTAAAACATAACGAAATAAAAATAATCAATGAAGAGTATGTTTTTATGGAATAGAAATTTGTGAAAGTGTCTATTTTTTTAAAATGAATTTTGTGAAGGAGAATGTTTTGTTAAATAAGATTTTTGTGAACGGGCTCTAAATAGACCCCAAAATTTTCCTGGATCGACCCTTGATCATCCAAGCATGCTATTATAAAACTTGATAACTGATAATGTAGAAGAAAGATTAAGACAAGATTTATCGTTTTATAGACAAAACATTTACCACATAGATTTTAGCTATATTTCACTTATACAAAGAGTAACGTGCAGAAAACAAACCAACTTAGAAAGTATGGCATGCAGGAAGAAAAATTATAAAGAAATATTTATTGATACTACAAGTTTAGTAATCCTTTAACAAACAGTTAAAGAGATTTAGCAGATTCTGATATGTAAAATAAAGAATGTATTTTTTCTCTTTCATCTGTTGTAACTGACTATAAATGCTTTATTTTGGCAGTCTATTGTAAATTACATAAATATGGGCAACATCAACAACAACAAAAAAGGTTTGTACAAGCAAATATTTATCATTTTGATGAGATCTTTAGTTTGATTCTTTATCAAGCAATTCAAATCTTTAATGAGATTGTGACATAAGGAAACAGACTACATTATCAGGGTTGTTTAATTTAAATGTAAGATTTGATAGATAAATATTTTTCTAATACTAGGTGAAATCTAAAAATTATAGCTTCTAATCAATCTTAGAGACAAGTGACTCATTTTTTTAGCATATGAAAGTAATTTATAAACACATGAGCAACAATAGTTAAAGCTGATATTTGCAGTCTCCTTTCATAGAAACCTGTGAAATATTAATTGAGGCGTATAATTTATTTATAAAATGTGAAAACATTGCCGTATTTATTATAGTGCTACATTTTACCTATTATTCAATTGTAATGTTGAAAATCCCCAACATTTTGCACAATCAGCCTTCACCCCCATCTCCCAACCCAAAACCGACCCACAGGGCTTTGTACGGAGGCTCTATTAAATATTATTTAAACTGAAATTTAAATCATGATGAAAATCATTTTTATAAGAATGTCTTTGATTAAATGCAGAGCTAAAACTAGGATTTTTCTAACATATTAGGCAGGAATCTTAGAAATCTTTTCCTGAAAATTTAAGGGCAATGGAAGACATTTTAAACATTTACATGTATGTAATAACAATACTTTTTATGCAAGTCAATAACAGGTGGCACACTGCTAAATAATATTCCTATCATTTTCAACCACATTAAATTCATTTCTAACACATGCAAATAAAATACATACTTTTCACACATTTCATAAAAAAAGAAAAAAATAATGTTACAAACCAAGACATTTTAATTTAATATCAAAGAAATGTTTCTAATATAGATGCACAGAAAATAAAAGTGGGCAAGAAAAATATGGTTACTTTTCCATTATACGGATACCATTGTCGCCAAGCATACATTTAATATATACATTATGCATTAACATACATTTTGGCATGGTGTCAGTATAATGGAAAAGTACCAAAACATGTTATTGTTTTGTACGGTCACTAACACTGTAAATAAATTAAATAGCATGTTATAAAAACTTTAAACATTTAATAAGAGCGATAAAAATTGTATAAAAAAATGCTGTCATTTTGTAAATGTGAAAGCAACATTGCATATAAAATATTACCTAACTATCTTATGTAAACATTAGGCACAACATCCCTCGAGGAGGGGAAGGGGGGAAACTCTTACTCTTATGTTAAACCTTTCTTCTCCAAAGACACCTTATTTTTGCAGATAATCAAATAAATTAATAACAGTATTTGTAATTTATCACTTACCGTGTATGTTAAAAATAGCTGGTCTTCAGAAAAATGCACAGGTAATGAGATCAGCAGAAATTCATCTTTAGCTATTGCTGTGTCAGCTTGCTCTTGGAGACATTTCAGAGTTTCAACCAATGAAGGAAGGCTTTTTCGTGCCAATAATAAATTATAGAGCTGCTTATTATATAAACTGAGAAATTTTGGAATACACTGAAAAACGTTAGATTTCCCTGTTATTCGGAAAAATTCATCAGCAAAGTGCTGTTTATTAAATAAGTTTGGATATTTAATTTTTAAATCAGCAACTTTCATATATTGATTGACAATTTCATCTCTTCTAATGTCAAATGTTTCATTTAACTCAGATGAAGCACTAGCCTGTTCATTAATAACCATGAGTTGTTTTTTGAACTGTGGTATTTCTTTCTTTTCATTCGCTTTTTCTCCTTTGTTATGGAACTTATTGGTTATTTTCTTCTGCTTTACTTCCTCACTTTGATCAAATCTACGCATATTTTTCAATTTATCTCGAATAGCCTGTCGCCATCCACCATATCCAGTTCCAATGGACTCTTTTAAATATGGGTATTTAATTTAGAAACAATGGCTCTTGCCATGTCGGTCACCATAACTGATGACGGATATTTTGAATGTTTCACAACAGATGAACATATGGTATGTATTAATTCTGACCGCAAAACCCTAGGTAAGGGTACCTCATCTTGCAAAGCTTGTCTTAGGCGACTTGAAAAGTCTTTAGCGGGTATTGTGAAATTATCTAGGGGAAAAGATGACTGTGGAGTTGCTGCAGCAAATAGATCTGGTTCTGATGATTCACAGGAACCAGAAGCATTTCTCTCATCAGTGAAAAATGGTTCAGTTATATGGGATGATGATTTCGATTCAGCACAGTCAGGAACTGAATTTTCAATATATAATACTTTGGGTGTATCTAACACAATTCTATATTTCTTACCTGGAAGAATGTTTTCATCTTTTTGTACATCAATGTACTCCTGCCAAACTTCATTAAAAAACTGTATAATAATGGATACTGTCCGATCAATACAAAATCTAGCATACACCTCCTGAAACATCAAATAAGAATGCATAAGTTTCAAGTACATCTTGTATAAATTCAGTAACCATACCAGGAGTTGATCCTGACAAAATTGGAGGCCTATTTCATAAAAACTCATTTAATAAAGCAAGCCCATTCTCAAAATCCATTTTACTAACATAGCCATAGGCTTCTTACAAAATTCATTATTTATTAAATAAAAACTACCCTTACATGATTTAATGGAACAGATGTCGCAGACGCACCGGGATTTGTGCAATTTTTCTTTGCGCCATTTTGGCAAAAAAACCCAATTTTCCCAATCTTTTTATTACACACACGCATTTAATTGAATTTATTATTTTTATATTATTTGATTTATTTACACATATATTCATTTTTATTATAAAAAAACAGGTTGCTATACACAGCAAAAATCGCCATTTATGGTGCCAAAAAGAAAACCCTGTGCAGTGACATCTGTACCGATTTAATCAAAATTGTTTGGGTGTACTGAAATTAATGATTAAAAATTGAAAAATTAATTAAATCCATGATTATTGTTTCTTTCTTAGCTTAAAAATCAGAAAATATAATGATTAACGAAATACAATTATTTGATCGATTGGAAATTTTTTTCTTATTTACGGCAATACCAAAAACAACCATTTTACAGATAACAGAAAAATCGCCAAAAATAACTGCTTCATCAGCAGTTATGACAGTTGAAGTTGAATAAAATCTAATAATCTTAATTTTACAATGTTTAGGGCTGCGTGCTCCTCCGGGTGTTCCGGAATCAATCCGGTCCTTCGGGACGCGGAGGGATGACCTGGAGCCCGGCAGAAGACGCCGTGGCGTACGGATTCCACTTTCAGGAGTTTGGGACAAAGCAGGGTCTCAGAGGGAGCAGTAACCGACGTAAGTCCACTTCCGGGAGGACTGGGCTGCCGGCTGTCGCCGGTACGCTCGGACAATCCTAAGTGCAGCCTGGGGATCCTGAACCGGGCACGAAATCGAGCGGCCTGGAACTCATCCTTTCTCAGCGTACGGCACTCCAGGGGATAGACAAGATGAGTGCTTCTCTTGTCCGTCCCCAGGGCCCTCGGCGGGGGGCGCCGGAGACAGCTGTTGTTGAGATATGGAGCCATGGGTGGGAGCCACATGGTTAAGGTTCTGGAAAGCTGGTGTTCGTGTTTAGTGATGGTGAGCTAGAGGACGCAGACGGTTACGCAAGTCCGTCCGGACCACTGGGACGAAACTCTAGCACTACCTGTTTCGATCCCTTCACTTTTCGCTTTCGAACTAACGCTCTCCCGGCCCTACGGCTCTGGCGGCCTGGTCACCCGACAGCGTGACGGGGGTCGGAACCCCTTCCTAGTTTTTTAGCCTATCTGTGTTCACTAACCTAGTTTTTAAGATGTGTTTGTCCATTCCCGATAAGAGAGACATGAGATTACTCGTGTGAGTTATTCTCGATCTCGAATTGGGATACAGCAAATCATGAGAGGATGCCCCTGACTAGTCGCTGGGCCCTGGTTGCTCCTATGAGCTTTCCAGACAAGCCCGGCGTCGAGGATGTTACGGACTGTCGCTCATGAACCGAGCCTGTCCGGCCACTCTCGTACCCATGCGTGGGGTTACGAATCTCACCGATTCAGGCATCCATAGAGTCAAAAAGGGGGCAATGTCCATATTGGATGGGAGCCAGCTTTTTTTAAGCACCCGCATGCGTTTTACAATGTTTATGAGAAACACCATAGAAAACACATGCTATTTTTTTATGTAAGTAGAGGATATTTAAAAGAATAACAGGACAATCTTCAGTAATGTAATGCATAAAAAAGTAAACAAATAAGTGATTCAGCAAATCTTAAAAATGTATTTTTATTAATATAACTATAAAATGCAGAAAAATATTCTGGTACTTCTATATTATCCAGTCAACCAATTTCCGTAAAAAAAAAAAAAACTATCGCCAAATTATTTGCCAAACTGTAGCATCCAATAAACAAATGAAAGAATGTTGCCATTTGAATCTCAAAAAAAAAAGTAAGGAAAAGAAACGAAAGAAAAAGAAATTAGGAAAGCCCCATTCATTAAAGTATCATTTCTCAGCAAGTTTAAACAATAAAATTTACAATACATTAAAGAAAAAAGAAACCAAAATAATCTTTGATATTTATTTATTTACATTATTTTTTTAAATTATCCCTCTCGACTGTTGGATAAATATTTGTGATGTCAGTTGAAAGTGATCTATTGTACGTAACTACACATTGCAACATTTTTTCAATGCTTTTTCTGTTTAAATATCATGATGTCGAAGACGTAATTTTTATTTTAGTTAATGAAGTAACTAATAAATCAGTAAAACATCATTAAAAAATCATTAACATCCAATTAAAAATCATTTGATGAAATAACAAGCACGTGTAACGCATTTGACGTCAACTGAATGTGACGCCACGATCATTATTTTTAGCTTTAAATCCCATAGTTTGGCAATAGCGAAAATTTCTCCATCTTTGCATAAAAATTGATTAGTTTACAACAATGGATGTGTTTTAGAAGATATGGATTTGAAACGAACAATGATTAAAGAGAATAATAATAAAAGAATGATTTTAAAACATTCTTTTATATATTAAAAAAAAAATTTTAAGAGTATTCAAATCCAAACTGCTTATTTTGATACATATTTTTAAATTCAATTTTGCTCTAAAATGCCTCCAATTGGCAGGTTCTCTTATTCAGAAACTTTTATAATGTCTGTATTGTCACAATGTTTTGATAAAGGCAGAATATATTTCAAAAAATGCTGTCAAAGTGGACATTTTGAACAAAATTTCCCAAAGCGATAGCGCTGAAAACAAAAAAAAATTATACTGTGAAAATAAATGTTCGTAATTCAATTTCTAATTAATTGAACGAAAAATAAAAACATAGGTCCCTTATAAATCTCTTCATAAATCACACCGCCAAGTTTCATGTTTTTACTTTTAAAAATGAGTCTGAAAATGTGTCTCAAAATTTTGAGTTGCTGAGCGTGGAAAAATATTTTTTTAATACCGCCTTAACATAAAATTTCCATGGTGCCTTTGAGCAGATGCAATGCAGAATGCGCATAGGAGCTCACTCGGTTGTATTATCACAGGGTAATGTACTTTATTTATACTACGTTCTTTTATTTACTGAATATGATATGGACAAAGGAATATACTATTTGCATGATCATAAGTCCTTGAAAATTTATTTCTTGCAGTACTGAATATAACTGCAATTTCGAAATGATTTGCATTACACAGTTGTTTACAGATTGTCTGTTTGGAGTTTGCATCGAAAATAGTACTGTGTTTCACTAGGGGAAGAACTTCTAAAATAAAATTTATGAAACACTTTTTCATACTATCCCCCTATTAAATAATAAAGAAGCTTATTTTACTCATATTGTTATAGTAATTTGTTTCTGTCAGGTTTTGACGGGTTCCATCTAGTATACATAAAATAATACATATTTATATAAAGATTGTGTATATTTTTTAACATGTGACACATACAACGTTTATTATTGTCCACCCTGGGTCACCTCCTGAATTCAACACTGTTTGTATTTTTACATTTAAAAATTAGCCCGTCATTGTGTCAGAAAATTTTGAATTTGTTGCACAGTGAACTTGAAAACAGCTTTAATAGAGCTTTAGATTTAACTTTTAAAGTTCAAAGTTGATAAATTTTGGGGAAAATGAAACAATAAAGAAGAAAGTTAAAATTTAATATTTACTTACGTATTAACACCACCGTAGGTACAGATTTGGCGGTTTTTAAGTGCCGCCAATCTTTTATAGCACTAAAAAATGGCGTCAAAAATCAGCAAACAACAAGGAATCCAAAAGATAACTGTGTGCGCGTGCAAACAACAAGATTGTTCTTTATTGGCACATTAGCGCAACTTCTGCTGCGGTGGCGTTAGTACACAAGTACCATTTAATAAAGTAGCATTAAACATCAATATTGTTTAGAAAATAGTAAACATTAATTTCTTTACAAAAAACATTGCAAAATTTAAATATCTTACATTTTCAAATTCATCCAATGATGCTGGTAAATTAAACAATTTACTTCTTGAATTATAGGATACCAAAATATCTTTTTCCATGCTAAAAATGATAAAATATAAACAATCAAATTTTAGAATAATACCATATACAAGAGCATAAATCAAGAAAAAATAAGTAAAGTTTCTAATATTTAAAAATTAGGGCTGTAGCTAGATGTGAATAATAGGGGGGGGGGGGTCTCAAGAAAATGTAGCGGAGGCTCATATTTTTTTTTCTCTCTCTCTGACACATGCACGCACAAAAACACACACACATATATATATATATAGATGATCAAAGTATTATGCAGAAAGATAAATTAGTGTATATTCATATTCTAGGCACTATGTTTTTTATTAAATTGTTGATAACATCATTGTATACTAAGAAAAGAAAAGACTGGAGAATAAAAATTTCCAGTGTAAACTAGTGTATAATTATACTGGTGAAATAATAAGTGATGATGTCAACAATAAATAAAAAGCTTGCGGTTCACCCGTTTCATAAAGAGTTGCAACCTTTAATCAAAGTATTATGCAGAAAGATAAATTAGTGTATATTCATATTCTAGGCACTATGTTTTTTATTAAATTGTTGATAACATCATTGTATACTAAGAAAAGAAAAGGCTGGAGAATAAAAATTTCCAGTGTAAACTAGTGTATAATTATACTGGTGAAATAATAAGTGATGATGTCAACAATAAATAAAAAGCTTGCGGTTCACCCGTTTCATAAAGAGTTGCAACCTTTAATTATTTTATTAAAATTCCCTACCCTTAAGGATTTTAAAGTTGTATTTGTATACGATAAAAAAAATTGACAAAATCAAGGATGTACTTTGCATTTTAAAGTTATTGTTTTTAAAACACTTATTTAAACTAATTTAAAACACTTATTTGCAGTTTTTATACATATTACAATTTAGTATTTGTAAGAATGTTAAAAAATGTAAAAGGATCCCAAAACAAAGTTCGATTTTTGAACAGTTTCATTTGGTGACCTGAGAATCTTTCCTAAGGGGGTGGGGGGGGGGTCATTTATTTTTTAATCTAGAAGATTTGTAAAAAATACTGTTATTAGGATTATATTAATTATATCACAACTATTGCAGAATTATAAAATAAATAAAAGTAGATTTCCAAAAGCTAAAAATCTTCTACGGAAGCAGCAAATTATATTTTTATAATCACAAAAGTTTGCTTTTGAGCAAATGTTTAACAAATGGTAATACGAATTTCTAGAAAAGCCAAACACAAAGAGAGTGTAGTCCAGGGAATAAGCTTACTTTTAATTATGCTGCATACAAGATTTCAAAACTCCTCACAGTACAGAGGAAAAATTATGAAAATTCAAATCACTATGGACTGCTTAGATATTTAACAATAAATACTGTTTTTTTTTCACATAAACAATGATTTCTAAACGTTATTATTCAGATACAACATACACTACTGATTTTTTCCCCTTTAAAATATGATTTAAATGTTCTTTTAATGCAATCCACAAGTATTTTGCTTTAAAAATAAAACAGGAACAAAATATTATGTTCTAAAATATGATAATTTTTTATTAAGGGCTAATGTTAATTCTATAGGGCATTATTTTTCTAATATCTCGTTTGCATTTAAATATTTTTAAATGATTTTATTTTATTTTATTTTATTTTTTTTGCACTGGATAGCAGAGATCAATCTCTATTTCCGCCGTTGATTACTTTTTCGATTTTTTTCTACGAAGATACTTTCATTTTCGGAACCGGTTTCGAAAGTAAAAGCATCTTCCTAAAAAATCCGCAAAGAAAATCGAAAACGTAATCAACGGCGGAAATAGAGATTAATCTCTGCTACCCAATGTAAAAAACAAAAAAAAAAAAAAAAAAAAAAACATTTAAAACTATTCAAATACAAACGAGATATTAGAAAAATAATGCCTATAGAATATAGAATTAACATTAGCGATCGAGTGTTGTCGAGTGCGTGAAAAGGATTATTAAGCAAAAACAACTAACAAAGTAAAAATTCTCATGCTTTGTTTAGTTAATTTCCCTCATCTAACTATACAAACACTATTTAGTATTATCTATTAAATATATAAGGAATAATTACTAGGCTTACCTTATGTTTTTAACAGCACTTCATAATGAAATCAAAATGGTTCATTCCGTTCTTTGCTCTGTTGTCGTCTGCTGACGCAACACTCTGACGTCATCGTATATTTCAACACCACAGAGCTGGATTGCGAGATAAAAATGTACACCTATATTGGAGTTTTGGTTTCCGGAATTAATTTCAAATTGTCATTCTTGGTGTGTGATATCACCGATTTTTTTTTAAAGAGTACAGATAAACTATTTTAAGTGTATTATAACACTTAATTCAGTGTTGACACCAAAATTAGTGCAAAACCTTATTTGGCATTTCATAAACCCAAATTAAGCGTAATTATACTCCCCATTTTTTACAGTGAATAGTTGACGGTGCTACCCTACTCTTTTCGTGATTTTTTTCGACAGCCACATCTCAAGAACTAATGCACAGAATTTCATCAAACTTCAGATTCATTTAAACGTTTACACAAGTTGTTGATTGGGTTTTGGTGCAAAATCTTCCAACAGGTGGCAGTGATATGCTGCATTTTTCAGGATTTACACGATTTTCGCGATAGTCATGTCTCAAGAACTAATGCACGGAATTTAATAAAAATTTAGATTCAGTTAGACTTTGATATAAATTGATGCTGATTCGTTTTTAGCTCACAGTCTATCAAAGCCTGAGAGCTAATGTGCCCGCCCGTTCTGTATGTATGTATGTATGTATGTACGTAACGCGATAACTCGTGATAGAAATATCCGTTTTGCTTCCAATTTTGTTTATAGGTTCATTCTAATAAGGCGCTTCCCTGATTAGTTTTGAGAGTTCATTGGTTAAGTATAAAGGGGGAAAAGGGGGGTCTAACTCCCCCTTAATTTGGAAAAATGGGTTTATTATGCAGAATTATCCGTTTTTCTTCAAATTTTGTATATATGCTCATTGTGATAAGGCGCTTCTCTGATTATTTTGGGGGGGTTCATTGGTAAAGTATAAAAGGGAAAGGGGGGGTTAATGCTCCCCCCCCCTAATTTACATAAATGGGTTTTCCTTACAGACTTATCCGATTTTCTTAATCTTCTTTGTATATATGTTCTTCGTTTGTATGTAGGTTCATTTTGGTAAGTAGCTTTCCTGATGAGTTTTGGGCGTTCATTGGTTAAGTATAAAGGGGGTAATGGGGGACTAATCCACTCCCTTACTTTAGATAAATGGATTTTTCAGAATTATCCGATTTTCTTCAAATTTTGTATATAGTTTCATTGTGGTAAGGCGCTTACCTGATTAGTTTTGGAAGTTCATTGGTTAAGTATAAAGGGGGTAACGGGAGTCTAATCCCCCCTTAATTAAGATAAATGGATTTTTCATGCAGAATTATCCGATCTGCTGAAAATTTTGTATATAAGTTCATTGTATCAAGACGCTTCCGTGATTAATTTTGGGTGTTCATTCGTTAATTATAAGGGGGGGGGTGGATGATTCCCCTTAATATATTGTCGACTTCTTTATTTTTCGATGGGCATTATTCTTTGAAATAAGAGTGTAACATACAATTAGTGTGAATAGCCTGTGAGCTCAATGTCCTCAGTTTAACTGGGCAGTTTTCTTTTTTATTGGTGTATGTGGAACTTGTATATGAGATAGAAAAAAAAATTTGGGATTGGCACATCCGACTAGTTTGATAATAATTTCAAAAAATTTTGAAGCCGAATATATATACATATATTTTTTTTTTTTTTTTTTTTTTTTTTTTTTACTTTTTCACAATGCAAACAGAAAACATTTCGTATAACAAATTGATTATTGTTCTGATTTTTATCTCTAAATATACAAATTTCAAAGTATGACTGTAATATGCGAGCAAATATTTGTTTTCAATAAATTATCACGCGTGAAATTTATTCAAAATTCTAAATGCAATATTCGGAAATGTCAAAAGGTCTTCTAAAATACAGTCGTAAAGATATTTTTAAACAGAATTAAATCCATATCTTTACATGTCTTTCTAATAGAACTACAAATACAACACGAAAATTTATAGAATGGATATCTGAACGCCATTCAAAATGACTACTTGTCAGTTAAAATAGAATAAAAACGACGAACAACCATTTGATCTTAAGGCATTTCAGGATAATATTGCAAAAATATTTGGAGAATAATTTAAATGGGGAATTGTAAAATAGAAATAAACAATCAAGATAAGTAAGATGAAATATACTAGCATAGATCTTAGATAAATTGCTTTTCACATTGAAATAAGTAAAATTATACTTTTTTTAATACGATTTGTTTTCAGTAGCGAAATATTTGAATAATGCGTGGATGATGGGAGGGGGGGGACGCACTTCCTATAGCTTAATTTATCAGAATTCCAATTCTTTTAATTTAACGATTAATGTCAATAGTATCATAGTAGCGAAACAATATTCGGTGAAATCTTTTGAATTGGCTATATCATATTATATATATTGACAAGAAATATTGTCTAAACATTATAAGGGTGTTAACCTTCGTAGTATTGGTACATTTTTGGCAAAAAATGTTTCGTGATTTTATTGCGAATATTTTTGACGTAAACAAATGTTTTTGCAATGTTTTAGCTTTATTGTCAATAATTCGAATGTAAACCCCATATTTAACCTGCATTGGTATTTTTATAGAGTATATTTCCAGTGCAATATTTGGCTCTCGTATATCCAATATAACCAATATTGTTTGATCCTAGGATTTCTAACAGAATATTTTTGAAAGGATTAAAAAATTTGTTTTTTCTTCAGTAAAAGTTGCTTCATCGTTGCTAAACGAACTTTTCTCTAGTAGATCTGGAATATACGGTGCAATATGCGGATTTTTCGCGCTAAACATACTTTTCTCCAGTTGATATGAAATATAAGGAGCAATATACCGATTTTATTCGCTAAACATAATTTTTTCTATTAGATCTGTAATATATGGGGCAAATATTCGCTTTCGAAAAGTTTTCCCGCTTGAAATTTATTCAATTAAATTCAGTATTCGGAACTGTCGGCTGCACTTTAAAAATAATGGCATAAACATTTTCTTCGGACAAAATTACATACAAATCTTCACATGTCTTTCCGATAGAACTATAGCTGTAACAAGAAAATTTACGACATGAATTTCTGAATCAAAATGTCTACCTACATATCAATAAAGCAAACATATATCCTTGAGAACTGCTGGCGTCTTCTTGACTATAAATTTTATTGTAATTATTTTAACTTCTACACATTGCACAATTTGAATGGTTACACTGGTAATGTATACGCCTATTAAGCAATTAAAATATGAATATTATGAATACAAGGCGTGAGAAATTTTCCCTGGAAAAATTTCCAAGTTTTAAATAAGAATTTATTCAATTGTCGATGCTGGTTTTTCTTTGATTTCGTGTTTGCCTCAGGGTTGGCGGCTCACGGAAAATATTCCATCTTGTGCTGCGTTTGTAGCCTTGCCAACATGTTATGGGGAAAAAGTTCCAGGCTGAGTATAGTTCCCAAGTGGTTCCGTTGGTAGAACGTCAGTGCGCTATACTGGTGAACCGGGTTCGAGTCCCGGCTTGGGTACTTTTTCACTATGTTGACTATACGCCTATTAAGCAATTAAAATATGAATATGGTAATGTACTTTCAAATGCTATTTCTTTCAAAACTGTTTATCAACTTACTGTTTTTTTTTACAGTTTTTAATTTAATTTTAAAGCATGAGTTTCAAAAATATCTATCGCTGTCGCGTGCAGATTGACTTTAGGCTATTAACTTCTAGCATGCGGCTAATACCAACTTTCGTTTTTAATAAACTTCAAAACCTTATTTGAATAAATATTGATATTTTTCTTATAAAAATGCGTTTTGGTGTTGTTAGTAGGCAATCTAAATAAACACATTAAATGCAAAAATTGTACTAAAGGTTTCAATTACAAAATGATTTTCACCCATGTTCTATACACTGGGTTCTGCAACCCGGAAAACCCGGGTTGGAACCTCTGGTTAAAATATAAATGGAAAGAGGAAGAGCCATTTTCTATTAAAGTATCTCTGGATAATTTTGCTAAATAATTTTAACCCTCTGAGCGCCTGAGGGCTTTCCTGCATTTTCATACAAATATTTGTAAAACTTAAAATAATTGAAATTTTCTTTCCCCGTTTGTTTCTAAAATACACTCCACATCTCTTTGTTTTACATAATCTTAAAACACAATTTTGTTAAAATTAGTTTATCTAGAGCCGATTTAAGTTGTTTTTGGAAAACGAAAAATACGGGCAAAACGCTTAGAGGGTTTTAAAACAGAATTTAAATAAGAAATTTCAAAATGAAAATGGTGAATGTACTTATGAAATAATAAGTACAAGCACATGGGTTTGAAATAAATTGTGTTTCAAATCGAAATAAATAAATACATACTGTATTTAATCTGATATCTTGTTGATAACAAAATATTTGAATAATGGTGGGACTACAGACAGTTTATCTTATCAGAATTAATTTTTTTTTTTTTTATTTAAAGATAATTCTAATGGTGTGTTTGTAGAAAAAAAATATTAAGACAATATTATGATATTGACAATAACTGAGCCAATATAAAATCATGTAAATATTGATTATATAATCTCCAATAATGGTATGAGATACTGTCTGAACATTGGGAGTTGTTTACATTTTACCAACATTGCAGATAAATTGGACTGACACATTTCGACATTTAATTGCCAATGTTTCTCATGTAAGCCAATATTTGGGTAATATTGACGCTTAATTACAAATATGTCGAATCTGAAACTAAATCAGTAGCATTTTATTACAAATATTTCCAATATAATGACAATATTAAGCCGATATTGTTATTTTGTGGGAAGCGCTTTCGATGAATGCTATATTTGGTCAATGTAACCAATATAACCAATATTCCTTTCCAGTAGTATTTCTAAATAGCAAATTAAATCAATTTTGCAAATCATTTCTTTATTGTTCTGATTTCTCTCTTTAAACATATGTTTCTCTAGTAAAATTGAAATATACGAGGCAAAAATATGCTTCTGATAAGTTATTACGTTTGAATTTTATTCAAAATTGTAAATTCGATATTTGGAAATGTCGAATGATCTTTTAAAATACTACCGAATAAATTTTAAAAAGGAATTATGTTTAAATCTTTATATGTCTTTCTGACAAAATTATTGAATGGATTTCTGGTCGCCATTCAAAATGATTATATGTCAGTTAAAATAGAAATGCTAAACAAACAACCGTTTTCTATTTAAGAATATCAAAGTAAAATTGCAAAAATTCTTTGAAGCACAATTTAAATAGAAAAAGTGGAATTGTAAAATGAAACCGGAGAATATGAATAAACTATAGGAGCATGGATTTCAGATAAATTGTGTTCAACATCAAAAATCAATAAACAAATTTTTTAAGTAATCTAGTTTCTTTTTAACAATGAAATGTTTGTGCGATGGTATGTGGTGGAGAAAGCGGGTAGAAGAGAGAGAGAGAGAGAAGTGTATAGTTTCACTTATCGAAATTTTATTTCTTTGTAATGTAACAAAAAATGCCAATGATAATCCAGTTGCAAATTCGGACAATATTCTTTGTATTAGCTAAGAGAAAATATTAGCATGAAAGATTGGGGTGTTTATATTTTTTCAATATTGCAGTAAAATTGGTAAGGACTATTTCACCATTTCATTATAAATGTTTACAATGCAAAGGCAACTTTTTTGCATAATTTATGTTTCATGGCCAATATTTCAAATTTAAAACTAATTATTATATATAGTTATTTAAATAGAAGTCTTAGAGTGAATGCTATATTGGCAGAATATTGGATTCCAATTTAACAAATATAATCAGTATATTACTTTGGTACTACGAATATGATATTAAGGAGTATTCTTTGTATTAGCTACGAGCAAATATTAGCAATACTAGCATGCAAGATTGGGGTGTTTATCTTTTTTCAATATTGCAGTTAAATTGGTAAAAATTATTTAAATATACACTAAAACACTTTTTATTTTGCTTAAAAGACGTCAACATAAACATTAAAGATGTTAAAATTTAAAATTTACATGTTTCGATTCGTTCATCAAATCGTCATCAGAATAGAATATACACAAACCACAAATACAATGTACATAAAAAGCGAGAGATTAAATTAATTAAAAACCAGAGAGTCTGAACAGTCACTATGTGAAAGAAGGTACAACTCCCTCTATACTTTTAATTTTAACACCGCTCTTAGATCCATCTACAGACCGCATCCCACTATTATTCAACCACTCAACCCAAATCTTCGAAATGTGCTTGATCTAAGATCTATGATATAATGGATCTAAGAGCGGTGTTAAAATTAAAAGTATAGAGGGCGTTGTACCTTCTTTCGCATAGTGACTGCTTAGACTCTCTGGTTTTTATTTACATTGTATTTGTGGTTTGTGTATATTCTATTCTGATGACGATTTGATGAACAAATCGAAATATGTAAATTTTAAATTTTAACATCTTTAATGTTTAGATTGACGTCTTTTAAGCAAAATAAAAAGTTCTTAGTGTATATTTAAAAGTTAATTCTAATGGACGTCTTTTGACTCTCCACTTTATTTGAAATATAATAATATTTGAATGGTAAAAACTATTTCACCATTTCATTACAAATATTTACAATGCAAAGACAACTTATCTACATAATGGATGTTTCATGGCCAATATCTCCAATTTAAAACTAGTTATATATAGTTATTTAAATAGAAGTCTTACAGTGAATGTATTGGCAGAATATTGGATTCCCATATAACAAATATAATCAGTATTGCTTTGGTACTACGAATATGATTAAGTTATTTTTCTTCATAGCAATTATGAAAAGGTTTTTTACTTTTTTGAATTTTGCTCCAAAACATACATTTCCTTAGAAACACCGAGTAGCAAAAAAATTTTTTCGATAAGTTACCATTCTTGGAATTTGTTCAGAATTCTAAATTCATTAGTCAGAAATTTCGGATGGTCTTTTAAAATTCTGCTGTAAAGACTTTCCTGGAACGGGATTACTTTCTGACTTTCTGACTGAACTACTGATAGGGGAGATGGGGGATGAATGGGACATTTTCACAAAAATCGTTATTTTAAATATTTTATTTAAGTTATTATCAATCTTATATATCACATGTCATACATTAAGTGTTTGACTACATCTTATGCACAATATTTATTCAAGATTATTATTATACAGAACTATAAATGGCATTTAAAAAGAAGTTCTTCTATGTCCCAATCATCCCCACAGCAGGGATGAATGGGACACAAACATTTTCCTCCCCGTATTCAATGTTAAGGACTAAAAGCTGACAAAAATGCCTCCTTGTCAATAGCTGAGAGATTATACGTTATAATTAGATCTCCTCGATTACTTGTTAGCCAATCATCTTGGACTCATCTCAGCGTTGCCGTAAAAGCCCCACAAACGGAAGCATTCAATGGCTGAAGACAATGGCTACAATGAGGATGAAATGTTAAAAGAATAATTACCATAAATTATTAATTTATCAAACTATATAATATTATTTAGTTAATAAATATATTTTTCAGGATCCTCTAGGGATGGATGAGACAGTTTCATTCATCCCATATGAAATGTCCCAATCATCCCCATGATGCATATATCCAATTATCAGCCATTTTGTTTAAAAAATTATTTTGTCACAATAGTTAATATGCATTCATTTTAATGACCAATATCGAGCCTTGAAATAAAAAACTACAACATATCTTAATTGTTTATACTGCATAAGATATTTAAGTAAGTTCAAATGTAAAAAAATTACTTTTAATCAGAGTTTTCAGGAAATGCAAATTTTTGAAGAAAATTGAAAACAGCCATGTGCTATTGCTTTTGGTTCTGAAGCACACTATGGTAGTGAAATCTATGAGGATAGAAAGCAACTAAAAAAAAGTTTATTGCTTGAAATATTGAGAATGTCCCATCCATCCCTTGTCCCATTCATCCCCCATCTCCCCTATATCACAAAAATTTATGGAATGGATTTCTGAATGCGATTCAGTAGAAATACTTTTCAGTTAAAATAGAAATGAAAAGCAAACAGCCATTTTCTATTTAAGAATATCAAAGTAAAATTGCAAAAATTATTTGAAACATAATTTAAATAATAAAAGAGGAATTTAAAAATGAAAATGGAAAATATGGATGATTTATAGGAGCATGGATTTCAGATAAATTGTGTTCAATATAAAAGTCAATGACGGAGAAACCTTTTATATGCAGTTAATTAATCTCCACGTGCAGCGAACGATTGAAATAAGAACATGTTAAAAACCAGACCCCAATTACCAATAAGTACTTCAAGTGCCGCAGCTGAAAAACATAGTGAACAAAACCAGAGACTGTCGAAACTAACTAATTGGAGAAACTCTGCAGACCTCCCTCCTTCAAACTACAGCTGTCTTATCCCGCGCGTGTGCACAGAACTTAAAAACATTCCCTTCAGTTTCCAAAATGTTTCTGAGCAGTTAAGACGCTCTTGTACATATATGATGTAAATATATTTAATATAATGTAAAATTGGAGCACTTATACGCAGCCTCCAAACGCGACTTAAAACATGTACATCTAGCCAAGAATTATATTATATTCAAAGGAAAATGAATCTTCTGTTTATTTTACACAATTGTCATTTTCTACTAATACTATTTATTATTCTTCCAATATAAGTGAATCAATGGATCAGATAAATATCGCTACAACACTTTGGATTACTACTGTGGGTATATTCAGCGCATAAGGAAAATCTCAGGTAAGCTGAACAAACTTCTTTAACATATCAAAAGATGAAAATGTATATTAAATTTGAAGACTGATTTAACTATTTATAAAAATAAGAAAATTTATTACGCTACCGACGGTTCCCCTAACAAAGATTATGAAAGACTGATTCTGAAAAAAGAATATTATCCCAGTATCAAAAACGATAATTTAACAAATTTCTAAAATATAATAATAAATAAAAGAACGCTAAAGAAAAAAAAAAAAAAGTAATAATGAATGCGATAAAAGAAAATACTCAATTTATTGAAAAACTCAATTCTACGAATTATAGTACATGGAAGTTCAAGATGCAGATGTTCCTGATTAAAGAGGAACTCGACGATATTATAGTACAAGATCCACCAGCTCCACCCGACCCCGCATGGCACAAAAGAGACCGCAAGACTAGAGCTTTAATTAACTTAAGCATTGATGATTCTCAAATCGTAAATGTAAAAAACTTAGAAACTGCAAAATTAACATGGGAAGCTCTGAAAAATATACATGAGAGAAGCAATTTATCTAGTAAGCTTTACCTGTTACGAAAATTATACAGTACTAAATTAGCGGAGGGCGGAAACATGATCTCACATATCACTAATATCTTGCAAATTATAGATAAACTTAATGCCATTGGAGAAAATATTAGCGATTCACATATTTCCGCGCTATTTCTGTGTTCTCTTCCCCCCAGTTACAATACTTTGATAACTGCGTTGGAGGCGAGACCGGAAAATGAGCTCACCCCTGATTTTATCAAAAACAAATTAACTGATGAATATAATCGTAGACATGAAATGTCAGAACAATCACATAGCGGATATAACAACAATGGGAGAGCATTTAAAACAAATAGGAGATATACACACACTGAAAATAGAAGAGAACAAAAATATTGTAACAACTGCAAAATGAAAAATCATTCGACTTACGAATGCTGGCACTACAAGAGCAGAAACACGGTACAATCCGGAAATCCTCGTAACAATCAATTCAAAAATAAAAAGAATTTCTCATCTTCATTATGTTATGAAAAAAACGAAACTCATAGGGAAAACAAAGTTCCAAACGAAAGAAAATACGCAAATGATCAGACGCAAAATAAAGCATTAATCACTCAAAAAGTAGGAAAAAATAACTGGATTCTCGATTCAGGATCTACCTCGCACATTTGTAATGATAAAAGCCTATTTAGTAAATTTATTGATTATAATAAAACTTCAGTAACGATCGCGAATGGTAATAAACTGACAGCGTTAGGTTCAGGAGAAGCTTTTATAAAAACATTAACCCCCGAAGGAAAAGAAAAACTAACGAAATTACGCGAAGTGCTTTATGTCCCAGACTTAGAGTCGAACCTAATTTCGGTTAGTAAAGCCGCTAAAAACGGGTGTAAACTAATCTTCGACGATAATAAATGCGATTTGGTCTTTGATGAAGAAATATATATTAGGGCGAAAAATGAGAAATACTTATACATTATTGAGGAAATGGACGATGTGGAAGAACCACAAAATTATGTAAACATAACGTATAACTGTGACAGCAAACAATGCATAGATCTCTGGCATCGCAGACTAGGTCACAGAGATTATGACGCGATTAAATCAATGATAACAAATCAACTTGCGGACGGAATAAAGATAGGAAAATGTAAACATCAAAATAAAACATGCGTAACTTGTATCGAAACTAAATTAACTAACATGCCGTATCCTAAATCAGCAACAAATCGAGCTACTAATATTGCGGATTTGATCCACAGTGACGTGTGTGGACCTCTAGATACACCGACTTTAGGCGGAAAAATATATTTTATGACTCTTATTGATGACTATTCCCGATATACTACGATATATTTATTATCTAAAAAGAGCGAAGTTGCTGAAAAGATAAAAGAGTACGTAACGATGATATACAATCAGTTCGGTAAAAAACCTAAGGAAATTAGATCGGATAACGGTCGTGAATATGTAAATCAAGAGATCGATGAATACTTAAAACAGAACGGAATTTTACACCAATTGACTGTCCCGCATAATCCGAGCCAGAATGGAGTTGCGGAGAGAAAAAATAAAAGTTTATTAGATATGACTAGAAGTATGCTATCACAAGCAAAATTAAGCAAACATTTTTGGGGTGAAGCCATAAACACCGCAACATACTTACAAAACCGACTCCCAACTAAAGCAAACAACAACAGAACACCTTACAAATTATGGAAAGGAATTAAACCGAATTTAAAACACTTAAGAACATTCGGTTGTAAAGCGCTATTTTACGTCGATAAAGTAAATAGAGGAAAACTCGATAACAGGGCTCAAACCGGAACGTTTGTAGGTTATGATACACGATCGACTGGTTATAGAATTCACACACAAGGAAAACAAGTTATAATAGCGAGAACGGTGAAATTTCTTGAGAATGAAAATGTACACTCAGATAACATTGAGGAGATACAAATCACCACAAAAACATCCGATGACAATACACAATTACCGGATAGACATGAAAATCACTTAGAAATAAAACTTGACAGTGAGGAGACACCATCCGTGCCCAAACAGCAACCAATTGAACCAAGAAGGTCTAATAGGACAAATAGAGGCGTTCCTCCTGACAGATATGTTTGTCTCATAAATAGTTCATCTGAAAACATTCCCGAAAATTGGGAAGATATCGAAAAAATGAAAAATACTAATGATAAACAAAATTGGATAAAAGCAACACAAAATGAAATACAATGCCTAAGAAAAAATAACACTTGGACTTTAACAGATCCACCACCCGGAACAAAAATTATCGGCTCAAAATGGACTTTTAAACTAAAAAAGGACAATTTAGGAAATATTCAAAGCTATAAAGCGCGTCTAGTAGCACAAGGATATAGTCAAAGATTCGGGATTGACTATGATCAAACCTTCGCACCTGTAGTTTCGCACGCTACAATACGAGCATTTCTCATCTCTGCATTGCACAAAAATTTGAACGTGAAACATTATGACATAACCACAGCATTCTTGCACGGTGAATTAACTGAAACTGTTTATATGAGTCAACCAGACGGGTATATTATACCCGGCGATGAAAGAAAAGTTTGTAAACTTCAAAAAGCCATCTACGGTCTTAAGCAAGCAGCAAAGGCCTGGTACACTAAAATATCGGAAACACTCAAAAACAATAATTTCATACAGAGCAAAAATGATCCATGTCTGTACTTTAAATCAAATCAAGAAAATCCGATATACATCATCATTTATGTAGATGATATCCTGATAGCAAGAAAGGACAGTGACATCGAAGAAACAATAAACCAACTTAAGAAAGAATATGAACTAAAAAACTTAGGAGAAGTGAATAATTACCTAGGCATAAACATTAATAAAATCAACGATACATATTACCTAAATCAAAACAATAAAATACAGGAACTAGTGAAAAAACTGAATTTAAACGACATGAAACCTCATTACACACCCATGATTGCTGGATTCAACAGACTTGAAGACGATGATAATCTTTTACCTAATAACACGAAATATCGACAAGCCACAGGCACATTACTTTACATATCAACAATCACGCGTCCTGACATATCCGCAGCAGTCAACATATTATGTCGTAGAAATGAAACACCACGCCAAAAGGACTGGACAGCAGTAAAAAGAATCATTTCATACCTTAAAACTACAGAAAATTTGAATTTAACTCTTAGCGCAAACAGCAAGCCCATCCTAACAGCATACGCCGATGCAGACTGGGCAGGTGACTTGAAAACACGTAAATCAACATCAGGAAATCTATTCATGCTAGGAAAATCGCCGATTTACTGGATTACAAAAAGGCAAAATTGCATTGCACTTTCGTCAGCCGAAGCTGAATACGTTTCAGCTAGCAACGCAGCACAAGAATTAAGTTGGATAACAAACTTGCTAAGCGATCTCAACATTCCACAAAAATCACCCATCACGATTTTTGAGGATAATATGTCCTGTATAAAAATGACTGAAAACGATAAAGATACTAAGCGATCCAAACACATCGACATACGTTTCCACAACATCAAACTTATGAAAGAAGAAGGAAAAATTGATTTACAATACTGTCCCACTGAAGAAATGACAGCCGACACTCTCACGAAGCCCACTCCCAAACCTGTGTACGAGAAACACCGTAAGAAACTGAATCTTCAACCATTCCCCACACAGGAGATTACGGGGGAGTGACGGAGAAACCTTTTATATGCAGTTAATTAATCTCCACGTGCAGCGAACGATTGAAATAAGAACATGTTAAAAACCAGACCCCAATTACCAATAAGTACTTCAAGTGCCGCAGCTGAAAAACATAGTGAACAAAACCAGAGACTGTCGAAACTAACTAATTGGAGAAACTCTGCAGACCTCCCTCCTTCAAACTACAGCTGTCTTATCCCGCGCGTGTGCACAGAACTTAAAAACATTCCCTTCAGTTTCCAAAATGTTTCTGAGCAGTTAAGACGCTCTTGTACATATATGATGTAAATATATTTAATATAATGTAAAATTGGAGCACTTATACGCAGCCTCCAAACGCGACTTAAAACATGTACATCTAGCCAAGAATTATATTATATTCAAAGGAAAATGAATCTTCTGTTTATTTTACACAATTGTCATTTTCTACTAATACTATTTATTATTCTTCCAATATAAGTGAATCAATGGATCAGATAAATATCGCTACAACACTTTGGATTACTACTGTGGGTATATTCAGCGCATAAGGAAAATCTCAGGTAAGCTGAACAAACTTCTTTAACATATCAAAAGATGAAAATGTATATTAAATTTGAAGACTGATTTAACTATTTATAAAAATAAGAAAATTTATTACGCTACCGACGGTTCCCCTAACAGTCAATATATAAATATTTTAAATAATCCGATTTCTTTTCGAGAATGAAATATTTGAACAATGGAATGTGAAGCAGGGGGGAAGAAGAAGACTTATTCACTTCTCAGAGTTTCATTTCTATGTAATTTAACGAGAAACATCTATGATACCCCAGTAGCAAATTTGGACAATATTCTTTGTATTAGCTATAAGCCAATATTTGGAATATTAACATAAAACATTGGGGTGTATATATGTTCCTAATATTGCACTAATATTAGTAAGAAATATTTCACCGTTCCATTGCAAATGTTGCCAATTCAAAGCCAATTTTTCTGCAATATTGATGTTTCATTGCAAATATTTCCAATGTAAAACTAATTATATATAGTTATTTAGATGCAAGTATTTCTGAAGTGTTTTTGTTTAAAATAAAAGCATGTAGATGACAGGATTAAATATATTAGAACATTTAATTTATTTAATATATTTAATTATATTAATATATTATATAAATTATATTAATTTAATTTAATTTACAATTAGAACATTTAATTTATATATTCTTACTCGCCATCGAATAACTGTTTATTCTACATCTGAATTTTTTCTTTGTGTTCACGTGATGTTATGTTATCGTCTGTGAAATAAATTACTAGATGTTGCCACGTTTTATTATTTACTTGAAGTATTTTTATTTAATTAACTAAGTTATTAACCCCTTAATCGTCGCGCACTTTAAGTGTAGGCTACTTTTTAAAAATTCAGATTGCTTGTTTACCACCAGTTTTTTTAAGTAGAAATGTTCGTCTTATTTAATAGACAGATAAGATAATGCAAGAATAAAGCCAATAAAACTATTTTAAAAAACTGGTGGGAATCAAACAATTTGAATAAAACAGGCGTAACCTACGCTGCCCGTGAATGTCTCGGGCACGACGATTAAGGGGTTAAAATACTACAATTTCCAATGAATGCGATATTGGCAGAACATTGGGTGAAATATATTTATTTTTCTTCAGAGAAATTATAAAAAAATTTCTTCACTTTTCTAAATTTTTCTCTAAAACATACAATTCCTTAGAAAGACTGCGTAGCAAATATTTGTTTTCGATAAGTTATCATGCTTGAAATTGTTGAAAATTCTAAATTCAATATTTGGAAATGTCGAATGATCTTTTAAAATGCTGCTGTAAAGATATTTCTCAGACGGAATTACTTACAAATCTTTTATGGCTTACTGATAGAACTGCGGATATAACACGAAAATATATGAAATGAATTTCTGAACGCCATTCAAAGCGTCTAACTGTCAGTTAAAATAGAAATGAAACGTGGAACTACAACTTTCTTTTAATGTATACCAGGATAATGTTACGAAAATTCTTTTAAGCACAATTTAAATAAGAAATTTCAAAATGGAAATGTGGAATGTAGGTATGAAATATAAACTACCGGGGAAAGAATGTCAGATAAATTGCATTAACATTGAAATATTTAGAAAAAAATCACTTTTAGTAATCTGATTTATTTCCGATAAATAAATATTTGAAAAACACTTCAATGATGAAAGGAAGATTTCTTATACTTTAAATACTTTCAGAATTTTTTTGTTTGGAATTTAACGATAATTGGCAATGACATGATTGTAAAAGGCATTGGTAAGCGTTAAAATTTCATGCGCCATTTTCAAAATGAAACATGCATAAATCAATAAACATGAAACATATGTAAAATTAGCATGGATCGGTATTCGTGATAGTAATGAAGTATAATAAAATATCAAGAGAAATTATATTAAATTGAAATTACTGAAACGTGTGAAATTTTAAGGCAAAAAAAATAGCAACTATTCTTTTTTTATTTTTCTGACATATTACACATATGTATGTAGGATTTCAGTTGAAACACTTCACGTAAATGATCATCAAATGAACTGACACTGAACTGACACTCTATTATTATCCATGACTTTGGTGCGCGAGTTGTAAATAGTTTGAATCGCGAGATTTGGCTAAGAGCCAGTGTTCTAATTTTTATTATGAAGCGAGATATAAAAGGAATATGGCCGGTAAAGGTATTATTAGGCCTCACCGGAATGCTGTAAGCTAAATTGTTGTTATATAGTTTCTGCTAAAAGTGTATTAGTTGAAATTAAAGTTAGTATTCTGTTGCTCATCGATTATTTGTCATATTGGTTCAGTAAAGTGACTATTAATATATCATTTACTTACATTTTTGGGGGCTCGGATGCCGGGATAATTAAAAGTAAGAGCCACAAGTAGTGAAATGGAAACCAAACGTAAAGTATTGTAAAACGCCAGTATCAAAAGTTAGGTTACGAATTAGCAAGGTGAAACCGTAATCGTATCACTTCAAGTACAAATTTTGAAAGATGAGAACTCTAAATAAAGCCAAGAGAATTGATCTAATAAACCTCTGCGAGGAATGCGGAATTGAAGCACCAGAAAAACCGACAATTCCTGTCCGAATAAAGCTGATCAAGAGTTGGGAGAGTTACGAAGAAGATTTTATAAGAGATCGATTGGAAGTAGTGATAGCAAGTAGAAAAGAGAAAGAAGAAAGAGAAGAGAAAGAGAAAGAGAAGAGAAAAAGAAAGAGAAGAAATTACAAGCAGAACTGGAAGAGAAGAAATTACAAGCAGAACTGGAAGAGAAGAAATTACAACAAAACTGGAAGAGAAGAAATTACAAGCAGAAAGAGAAAGAGAAGAGAAGAAATTACAAGCAGAGATTGAAGAAAATAAACTGAAAATGGAAATGGAAATGGAAGAGAGAAAATGGAAAGTAGAAATGGAGCAAAAAGACCGCGAAAGCGAAAGAGATTTTGAAATCAAGAAAATGCAGATACAAGAAAATTCAAGAGAACACATTGAGGATAACCCAAGGACAAATCCAGGTAAGCAATTCGAATTGCTTAGATTGTTAACTAAATATGATAGTTCGAATTATATTAGTTTATATTTAGCTATGTACGAAAGGCAAATGGCGCAAACGGGCATTGATAAAAAGAATGGGTAAATTATTTAATTAATCTAATGCCGTTAGATCAGTGGTTCCCAACGGGGTGCGTACGCCCCACAGGGGGCAATTTGACTTTTCAGGGGGGCAATTTAACTTTTCAAGGGGACAATTTGAAATTTCTGTGAACCCATACCTTCTCAATTGTTTTTTCTAATAGTAATGTTGTAGCCTGAAAATAAAAGTTACACATTCAAATTTCAAAAACAAAATTTAAAAAAGTTTTTTATTCAGTTTGTAAAAAATATCTATTCAAAAGTTTTAAATACAATTCTACCAGAATAATTATAGACAAAACTTTTAAAGATATTTAGATACTTTTATATATTTAAAAATTCTTTATAATTTTTCTGACTTATAAGTATTTTAGAATTTTAAACAACTTTTTCGATTATTTATTGAATGAGTCGCACTGCAATATGTCACATGAAAATCAATTTTACACATGAAACTATTCAAGTGTATATTTAACAATTACTTGACGACCTTCCTTTACAGAATCTTTTATCACGTTTTATTCTGATTAGAAATTGTTGCGTAATTTAATCGCAGAAATTCTGTTATTAAATAAGACAAAAATGTTTTATTCAAAATTATTGATTTTTCTAATCAAGGATTCTGAGCACTCTATGCATCACGCATACGTGGCGACCGTGTGCCAGTAAACTACGAGGAGTATTAGACGATTATAAAAAATATTTGATTCATCCATTACCTTCGGCACGTTTCAGGATCAATGTTAAATGTTTTTTACTCTATCAGGAGTAAATTCTTTTAAAATTTTATAATAATTATATGTTATAGGGGGAAGGGGGGCATCATCATTTTAGAGATGTTTTGGTGGGGCGCGGCTAAAAAAAGGTTGGGAACCACTGCGTTAGATGTTATCAATATAATAACAAGGGAAAACGAACCTGAAATTCACGATTATGATTATACAAAAAATATTCTACTAAAGCGCTACAAGCTATCTCCAGAGGAGCTAAGGCTGAAATTTTTCTCATCTAAAAAGGAGCCATCCGCCAATTGGCGAGATTTCACTTATGAAATAAAGATGTATTTTCAACAATGGATTGAAGGTCTTCAAGTAAATAACTTTGAAGATTTAGCAGAATTATTTGTTGTTAATCAAAGCAGGCATAATTTACCTACGGAAACAAAGACACATTTCATAGAAGAATTCTTAGTAATAAAGAAAATTGATGAACTAGTTGATAAATTAGATAATTACGAAGCAGCACGAAGGGTTTACAATAAACAATCAGTTATGGATACAAGCAGCGATTTTGATGACAGAAGATCGAGAGTGGCTGACTACGCCAATTTGAAAAGACGCCAAGTTAATAATAGGCATTATGTAGGTCACGAAAGCAAAGAGGCGCATATAATCTGTTTTGCGTGTGGCAACCCTGGTCACGTGAGTGCGAAATGTGCCATGGCGAAAAATACAGAACAAGAATATTCAAATTTTTACCCGCAACATAATCAAAATTGGCGAGAAACAAAATACCAAAATGAGACCCAAAACACGCAAAGAAAAATAGTTAATATGGGCAGGTTAAATGGTAAAAAAGGAAGAATCTTAGATATTAGCGGAATAAGAACAAACGTAATAATTGATACAGGAAGCGATATTTCAATCGCCAGTTCAAGATATCATACTGCAATAAACGCGCCAAAACTAACCAGAGACAATATATACATATCAGACATAGGTGGAGCAAAATTTAAGCCAACAGGTTTTTTCTGGCATAAAGTCTACGTGGACGATACAGAAATCCAGGATAAATTTTACGTGGTACAAGAGACGGACTGTGATTTAATAATAGGTAGAAAAGCATTAGAAGGCATACCGTTAAAAGTAACGGAAGATGGTGTTAGAATAGCAAGCGGCAACAAAGTTGGAGTAGGATACATTAAAATTAACGAAGTACCGACAAAAATTAATGAAGCAAGTATAAACAACGATATTCGAGGTTGTGAAGATATGGTTAAAATCGACTGCGTAAATGACGGGGTGAATTTGACTCAGATTACGAATTTAGTGAACAGAAAGAAAATAAGGAAATTAATAAAACCATATAAGCCGACTAGGACAAAAGATACAGGATTATCCGATGAATGGAATGCATCTCCAGAAGAAAATTATGAAAGTAGTAGTCCTGCACATGGTAGAAAAGACTATGTGAAAGATAGCAATAAGAATTTTGATCATAAGGGGAAAGAACAGAAAATTTAATAGACCATTTGATAACGGAAGCAATAATAGATATGGCCAGAGATATTTTAAACAGTCATTTAACCATGGAAATTACAATAAATTTGGATATGGGAAACAGAGTTCCGAGAATTCTTACCAAAATAAATCTGAGATTTCTGAAAACTTTGAAACTGAAAATTCTTTGATACCTCAAGACATAGCAGAAAATACTTCACCTAATTCAAAAACAAGGTATAATCCAAAATTTTCCCCTAGATACATGAACAGAGGCTACTATCATGGTCGAAATAATTATAATTATAGTGGCCGACGATCGTGCAAGGCTAGTTATAATGAACAAAGATATTCACAACCATCACATAAGAATAATTCTCATCATGGATTTTAGGGAGCTTATAGCGAACGAGATGCTTATTCAAATTCTTATCACTCTAGAAGCAATAGTTATGTAGCTTCTAAATATACAGAGCAATATCCGGAAAGGAATCACAGAGATATTAGATATTCTGATCCTAAAGACAGAGAGCAATGCTCAGAAAGAAATAAAAATCTCAAAAAAATAACTGTTAGGCATGAAAAAAAACATAACAAATCAAAATGCTGATGTCGAGACGCCATCACGTCAGGATGACCGATTTGTAGGATTTCAGTTGAAACACTTCACGTAAATGATCATCAAATGAACTGACACTGAACTGACACTCTATTATTATCCATGACTTTGGTGCGCGAGTTGTAAATAGTTTGAATCGCAAGATTTGGCTAAGAGCCAGTGTTCTAATTTTTATTATGAAGCGAGATATAAAAGGAATATGGCCGGTAAAGGTATTTACTTACATTTATATTTAATGACGTTTTTTAAATTTCATATGTTTACATAATGCCTTTTATGCACTGTAAATATGTAACATTTTCACCTAAAGAGTTATCATTCGCGAGATTAGGAAATAGATATTTTATTATGATGTTACTAAGATATGAAAAGACATTATACATAAATATGTACTACTATGCCAACATAAAGATGAATATACATATTGTTGGAATGATCTAGATTGATGAAAGTTTGATTACGTTTAATGTCGAAATCATCCAACATAGAGATCAACAGTAGTGCTTAACATTTATTAGCATATATTTATATTAAGAAAATTAAATCAAAAGTGATCTGTGGGCAGAACTAGCTAGAAATAAATTAATCTTAAATCTCTAACAGTACTTGATTAATTTAAATTCCTAAATTAATCTTAAATCTCTAATAGTACTTGATTAATTTAAATTCCTAAATTAATAGTTTACAGGGTAGTACGACGTGTACTTTTTTGAAGTAGCTTGCCTTCTGTGAAATAGTTGATAACTCGCTATAAGTATAAGTACATAGCCTGTTTTAAAAGTTATCATTGAAGATATGCTAAACAAATTATTAAAAAAGAAAATCGTTACACTAAATGCTAAAAGAAGATACTTTAAGTAATATCCATCAAATATTTATTTACATATATTGAAAGCTACATATTAAAAGAAGGAAATTAAAATAATAAGAAAATTATGTTTCAGAAAAGCTACGGTTTGTAGCTCCGTTATGTCACTGTTTACTTTTGACGTTGTTCAAATTACATTATGATTTACCAAAATTATGGTCATCATTTACACCTGGAGTGCCGGATATTGATAAAACTTAACTTTATAAAAAAGATTCATTATTTATAACCTATTATTAATGGAGATTTACATAAATCCTGGAGAAAATTCATGCCCTATATATATGTAGGATTTTAGTGTAAACACTTCATTTTCTTTATGACGTACATGATCATCATATTAACTGACACTCTAGTACTACTATTATCCATGATTTAAACGCACGAGTTATAAAAAGTTTAGATCGCGAGATCAGAATATCTTCAAAATTGAAAAAGAGCCAGTCTACTATTTTTTATTGTGAAGCAAGCATCGAAATGGAAAATAGCTAGAAAAGGCGCTGTTAGGCCTAGTTGGACTATTGGAAAATAAATATAATGTATAGGTTGGGCCAGAAGTGCATTAGCTGTGAAGAAATTATTAGTAAAGTATTGTAGAGGTATCTGTCTAAGACTGTATTAAAGTTTATATTTTATTATTCAACGTAGTTATTCATATAATTCCAGTAAATCAACTGTTTACATATCATTTTCTTACATATATACACAAATTTTCCGATAAAATAACAATAGTGCACATAAGATGTAATCAGATTTCATAACTGGCATCCGCTGAAGTCCGTCATACACATCAGAAACTTAGTAAACCTGCCTCAGGATCTATTGGTGGCACTATGAACATTTTCATAAAGTTAATTATTATATTTATTTATTTCTGAGGCCGTTGCCTTTTAATTTAAAATAGTCAGCAATATGCTAGGTAATATAGTTGAGAACATTAGAGTTATTCAAGAACTCTCATTTATTGCTAAGTTGTTAAAAATATATGACCGATTTTGATTCGTTTTCTCGGCAGCTTATCCACCTAAAAATACTCCATAACTTCTAATTACCAACCCAAGTTGAAAAAATGTAGATTGTAACTAACTCCAGTTGAAGTAATCTTTAAACTATCGCGACTGTCAACTCCGATCCCTAATTATTAAATGCCTTGAGAGCTGGGATTTTAGTGGTTCATTTCGTAAGAAAGAAACGCTCGTCATTCGTGAATTTTAATCACAATCCTCCACCTCTATATTAGTGATCCGCCAATAATTTCATCCCAGGTCTTTTATGCAGGTGGTCTTAGCCATAAATAAATTTTAAAGTTCCTCATAATTATCCTTATCGAAAAACTGTCAAATCTTGACTTTTATGCAGGTGGTCTTAGCCATGAATACGTTTTAAAGTTCCTCGTAAGTCTCCTTATCATAGAACTGTCAACTGCACCCAAAAGCACTGTGACGTTGCGACAATGGTCATAAAAATTGTTATTGAAAACAACTACATACCTGTTTATACACAATAAACATAATATAATAATAGTAATTATTACAATTTTAAAGACATGACAAAAAAACTTACAGATTTGATATTGTCTTTTTCTTGTCGATATCTTGCAATCTAATTTGTTGAATCTGGGTTGATTTTACGATGAATTGTTCTTATTTTGTTTTATATAAAACTCGTTTGTAATTTTAAACTTCTTTTCTGTAAGATAAAAATGGTGGAAAACATCTTTCCATCACATATGAATACCAGACTTCGAGCTGGTATGATAAATCTACAATAAACTAGATTTGCGTTTGATCAAAGATTCCCTTCATACTTTTTTTCTTTTACTTGAATCAAGTTGATTGATAAAAAAAATAAGTTGAAAATTTCCATACCGAATTAAAAATTATGAATAAAAACATATGTGGATAATTATACACAAAACAACCAACATCTAAACACACAATATGTATGTGGATGACTCTTTTGCCTTAATCGATTTGTCTCAATATAATATTGATGCTGTTCTTAATTTATTAAATTCAATTGACCCCTACATCCAGTTTACTTATGAAATAGAAAGTCAGCAACGTCTGGCTTTTCTTGACGTTCTAGTAATTCGTAATGAACATGATTTTTCTACGACTGTTTTTCGTAAACCCTTTGCTGTTTGTTTGCCCCCTCATTTCAGATCTAATCATCCCCCTGCACATAAGTTTGCTTCTTTCAATACATTCATTTCCCGTGCTCGTAACGTGTGTTCGAATACAGAGTTATTCAATAGTGAAATAAATTATATTAAAGCCATTGCTATCGATCGTGGTTTTCCATTGGATACCATTGATCGTATTTTATCTAAATCCCCTAAGATAGATAATCCTGTATCTGGAAAAAAAGATTTTAAAAATGTTATTGTACTACCATATTTTCCAAAAGTCAGTTCTCAAATTTCACGGATTCTAAATAAATTTCATTTTAAAGTTGTTTTTTCTCCAATAAATAAAGTCACTTTCTCTAATCTTAAAGATCCGATTCCAAGTCATAACAGTTGGGGAATTTACAGAATATATTGTGAATGTGGTCTATCTTATATTGGTCAGACGAGGCGAGCACTTAAATTTAGATTAAAAGAACACGAAAATTATATCAAAAAGCAAGAACTTGATAAATCTACAATAGTGAAGCATTGTTGGAATTTTGACCATAGATTTAACTTTTCCGGAGCCAAAATTATTCAAAATTGCAACTCAATTTTTGATCTTGATTTTTATGAAGCACATTATATTTATAAATATACAGATTCATTGGTGAACGACATATCTAGCATCCCTTTTCTTTGTCCCGTTTGGAAAGAGCCTGCGCAGTGATGCCTGTTTTCGGTGATTTCCTGTCAGCTGCGTCACTTTTGCTCTGGTTACACTTGCTTTGCCATTTTGGTCAGATTACAGCCAGTACTCGGGGCTATAGCCGAGCGTGGGTCTTTTGAACCCTTTTAACATTTTTTTTTTTTTCGTACACCTTACACTGATGAAGGGGATCTATGCATCTTTGAAACGGCCATATGTGTTTTAAAGTTTTTTAATTTGTGTGCTTCAACGTTGTTTTTAGCTTTTTCGTATTGATAACCACACAAAGTGTACCTTTATACCTTATACCTAACACAATATCTAACTACAGCATCATAAAACAAATGTACGTTTCGTGAGTAACTTGGACTCACATCATCAGTGTCATTAAATACATAAATTACATCTCTCCAAAGACATGAAACAAAGTCGGAAACCCAAATGAAAGCAAACAACACACCGGAAGACTATCATGTACGAGCAACCAATGAGATTAAGCCAGAAGTGATGAGTATGACGCAGTAAATCAACCCAGAAAGGTGAGATGTAAGGTACGCTCAAAAAATCTTTGAACCGAGAGTTTCTAAATTTATGAATATAAACTGCTTCAAAAAAGTTTAAATCTGAAGGAGTATTGCATTTCTTAATAATAGTGGCCGAACAACAGATGAAATTGTGTCCCTCACCCCAACAATCACAAGCAATAGAGGTGTTTGTAGTTCCTTCTTCTTAACATAGTTCAAGTGTTTATTAATTCTATAACGGAGTTGTCGTTTAGTATATTGCTTTTTAGTAGGTCTGTTTATGGTGCTGCAGTTTGATATTGTGTGTTTAGACGTTAGTTTTTTGTATATGAGTTAAAAATTGTCGAGACCAAATGTCGAACACAGACATTTATATAGACACCACATACAAAATATAGACACCACATTTGAGCTACTTCGATTAAGATATAACTAGTAGTGATCAAAATATATCTAAAACAAAAAAAAATAGCCTGGCATTGTTTTTTTTTTTTGTTTTTTTTTGCTACAGATATTTAAAATGAAAATACTTTGCAAAATCTATATGTAGATTTTAATACTGACATTACTAAAATAAGTAAGCGTAATGATACCAATAGTAATCTAGTGGTATTTTTTGTGATAGTAACTTTTCTAAAATAAAAAAGGTTACTTAATATATATTAATAAACAACAGTGGTTGTGGTTTCACAAATTGCTCATTTTAATTTGTAAATCAATTTAAGGGTGTTCATTAGTTTTACAGTACCTTTAATTGCAAGATTTTTCACCTTTATATCATGTATCATATAGCTTTCTCCAGATTTATTCTGTTTAAACCTACTCCTCAGAAATAGTTCTTTACAGTCCAATTATTATATTACATGATCCTTTTTAATGTCAATGAATAAAAATTTTATTTTGACATAAAAAAATATTCACCATTTATGAAAAAAATAATTTTTAATACAATTGTTGCGTGCAATAATAATGCAGGCATAACCCCTTAAAAAAATACTATCAAACAATGAATTTTTATTGCATTACTTCTAAAATCTTTTAAATTAAAATAAAATTTACAAAAAGACATAAGAAAAAGAAGAAAAATGCATGTTTTGTTACTCGCTATGACATACAAAAAATATTTCCCACAAATTTGCATAAAATATTTCTTTTATCAATACAAATTATCAAATGAAAATCTCAAATGAAATTCTTTTTTTTTGTGTGTGTTTAACTAAAGAATACAAATCTCAAAAGAATTTTTATATAAATGCAATTAGAATTATTTAATGTTTATATCTTTTTAAAAACACTACTTTAGCATAGATAAAAGGTGTTTTATTCTAATCATTACTTTTTATACAATATTTTTTTTAACTTTTCAGTGATAAAAAAAGAGTCTATTATAATGTCTAGACGATGCATTACCTTCTATTTTTAATACTTAAAAAATATGCTTTCAGATGTTTTTTTTATTTTAAACTCAAGCTTATTTTTATGTGACTTAATCCTTTCATTGAATTTGAAATAATATATATGATTTTATGTCTGATTTTCAAATTTTACGAATTTCTGCAAATTTTAAGTAATATATTTTTATTGTTCTTCATTCTACCTTCATTCATGTACAAAACTTCGGAATGGATAATTTATAATTAATGGCAAAAAAAAAAAAAAAAAAAAAAGTCAACTGCTTGCATTAGGGTCTAATTCTAGCAAAACAATTATTTTTCAAACAAAAAAAGGCAAGTCTGTGCAAAATTTAGTTAATATATCTTTATTGTTCTTCATTCTACCTTCATTCATATGAAAAATTCCGGAATGGAGCTGCAATAAAACAACAGTCAACTCCGTTGCTTTACGATCTACATCCAGCAAAACGATTACTTTTCAAACAAACAAAAGTAAGTCTGTGCAAAATTTAGGTAATATATCTTCATTGTTCTTCATTCTACCTTCATTCATATGAAAAATTCCAGAATGAAGCTGTAATAAAACAACAGTCAACTCCGTTGCTTTACGATCTACATCCAGCAAAACGATTACTTTTCAAACAAAAAAAATAAGTCTGTGCAAAATTTAGTTAATATATCTTCATTGTTCTTCATTCTACTTTCATTCATATAAAAAATTCCGGAATGAAGATGTAATAAAACAACAGTCAACTCCGTTGCTTTACTTCCAGCAAAACGATTACTTTTCAGACAAAAAAAAAAGTAAGTCTGTGCAAAATTTAGTTAAATATATTTATTGTTATTACTTTATGAACAAAACTATGGAGTGGAATTGCAATAAAACAATAGTGTACTGCGCTGCATTGCGATTTACTTCCCGCAAAACGATTACTTTTCAAACTGGAAAAGTTAAGTCTGTGCAAAATTTAGTTAAATATCTTAATTGTTGTTAATTTATCTACGAACCTCTGGGGTGGAATTGGAATAAAACTAATCTAAACTCCCTGACATAAAGATTTACTTCGAGTAGAATCATTGTTTTTCACACAAAGCAAAGCCTGTGCAAAATTTAGTTGAAAGATCTTCATTGTTGTTCATTCATAAATTTTAAATAAACATCCGGGATGGGATTGCAATAAAACTAAACTAAACTAAACTTTGCAGAATTACGATCTACTTTTACCATTTATTTTTCACACAAATTTGTTGTTGTCGTGTCAGAGAAAGTGCCAAGGCACTTCTCTGAAAGAAAGGGGTGCCAGAGCCTCAATAGAGGTTGGACTTCTAGAGCTGGTGTCCTAATTTTGAACCAATTTCAGATGAGAGACCTGCACCTGGATTGGCACCCCCAGAGGTAACGCTTATACTATACTTAGAGGACATTGGAGCCACGAACAGATTTTACGTGCACCAGCTCCCATTAATAGTACACGGTTCCACAGCAGAGGCAGACGAGAGAGGACAGACGATGCACCCTCCCAAGCAGTGACCTTGGTCGATGCTGCTTCGCTTTCGGCGATCTTACGAGAGCCGAGCTTAACCATCCGCGTCACTGCGGGACTTCACACAAAGTAAGATAAATAAGTCTATTCAAAATTTATCTGAAATATCTTCATTGTTCTTAATTTATGAACGAATTTCAGTCATGGAATTGCAATAAAACCATACTCAACTCCACTGCATTATACGATCTATTTCTGGGAAATTGATTGTTTTTCACACAAAAAAGGTACGTCTGTGCAAAATTTAGTTAAAATATTTTCAATGTTATTAATTTATGTACAAATCTCCGGGTCGGAATTGGAATGAAACTAAATTTATACAAAACGCCGCGGCGCTATAAACCATTAAACTTCATAATTACCGGTACCCAACTCTGTTTTCTCGTCCATCAGCCATGAAGAGGTATATAGTTAGAATACCATGTCCACTTTCATAAGAAATCTAGACAATAAGGCAAAAAAGCGGGACATCGTCGTATAAATTGGGACATAAAATGCAGTAAATCCATAAAAAATTGAACCTGTGTATAACGAAATTTTCTGTTGTCGTAAAAAAAAAAAAAAAAAAAAAAACATGGTCTCTACAGAAAGAATACCATGCCTATTAAGAGCCTACATCAGTCATGCGAAAAAACGCTCAAGCTAATGTTAAGTTTATGGGAAGGTTCTTTCGCGATTTCTCGCTCGCATTTTAATATTTTTAAATGATTTTTTTTTTGCATAGAATAGCTGACGTCGATCTCTAATGTTGTTAGTTTTTTTCGATTTTGGTTCCATTTTTTATATAAGGGTATTTTCAGTTGCAAAACCGGTTCCAACCGGTTCCAAAATAGAAAATGTCCGCTTATAAAAAATCTGTAACCAAAATCAAAAAAGTAAAAACTAACAACGTTAAAGATCGACCTCAGCTACCTTATGCAAAAAATATCATTTAAAAATATTAAAATGGAGCGAGAAATCGCGCAAAAACCTTCCTATAGACTTAACATTAACTCGAGCGCTTCTTCGCGTGACTAGCGTAGGCTCTTAAGACTGAATCTGTCTGTTGTCATTTGAGATTCCGTCTTAGTGGGTTTGAATATACTACATAAACACAATATTCTTATACAGTACAATCTGTGAAATTGGAATCGCTAGGGATTGAAACAAGTGTTCTGTTTGTATGGTATTCCTTACATAGGGATTATGCAATCATTACGTTTAAGACAGGATCACATTACAAACAAGTTCCGTTTTCACAAGTTTTACTAAACAAAATATAATAAAACCTGTAAAAACCAAATCAATAAGAACCGAAAAACTGCTCTTTTTTAAGGTTTTTGTCTTAGAAGGTAGATTTGTATGGTATTTCTTTCAGCGGAATCATAAGAAAATTCCATTGTGGACAGGTTTTACTGTGGTACGGTTATTGGAACCTCTGAAAACAGGAACAATTACTATACCGGGTGCCCCAAAAACATCAACTACGGCTTTTAGTCTTTAAATATTGATCACAGACATATATTATATATCACAATGTTATGTAAAATAAAGGTATGTAATTTTATGAAATGTAGTATTAAATTTTTTGGAAGATTAAATTTGAAGACATACAAAATTTAAATATTTATACGGCTCCCATATAAAAAAATTCCCAGTGAGAAAAAGGGGCCCCATGCACCAATAAGATCATGTACAAAATTTCAGCATTTTATCATAAAAAGTCGCAGAGATGTGAAAATACACAAATGTTGACTTAAACTACTTTTCGATGTCTGAATATGAGTCCGCAAAGGGAAAAAATCACGTCGAATGATCACGTATCAGGGGTCGTACACAAATTAAGAAAAAAAAACACTGATATGCAAACATTTCTAAGCTCTTTTAATATTCATTGACCGTTCCATTTTCAAGATTTATTCTACAATTCATCATGTAAAATTTTAAGATATTTTTCAGGAAGCATAGTTTTGTAAATTTGTAAGTAAAAATAAAGGTAAGAGACATATTTTATTTGATTATTATGCATTTCTGCTTGGCGTCATCTGCACTCTAGCTGTAAACATTTACATTTTAATTTACGATTAACCCCTCACCAACTTTGTCTAAACATATCTCTGCAAATTTTTTTATAAAATTCTGAAATGTTTTACTTTACCTTATTAGTAATTTTTTGTACGGCAACCGTATAAAAATTTTAATTTTGTGTTTCTGCAAATGTAATTCCCTTAAAATTTTAATCGATTTCACAAATTTATATACTTTTTTATGTTAGTTTTTAATTTATAATACATGTCTATGATCAATATTTAAGGAATAAAAGTCGAAGTCAATGTTTTTGAGACACACTTTATTTAGCAAATACAGGGTGGTTAAAATTAAACTGACGGTACTCAGAGGCTCATAGCTCCAGTTCTACTGATCGGATCCGAATGAAACTTCAAATATATGTTATGTAGATCATGCGGACAAGGTTTTCGGAAAGACTAAAGGGGAAAAAAATAAAATGGCTTTCGAAAAAAACATTCGAATTCACAGAAATGATCAAAATTTATGATATCATTTAGGAGTAACTTAGAGCTTTATATTTAAGTAAATTGGGCAAAATAATAATGAATTTAAGGGGAATTTAATAGAATTAAATAGAATTAATGATAGATATTATTAAGGAATAAGGAATTAGTGAAACTGTGTGTGGATATAATTTATTATAAAACAGAAAAACATCGCGAAGGAAGATTTAATAAGGTAACACACACACATATATATATACAGGGTGGTTAAAATTAAACTGACGGTACTCAAAGGCTCATAGCTCCGGTTCTACTGATCGGATCCGAATGAAGCTTCAAGTATATGTTATGTAAATCATGCGGCCAAAGTTTTCGTAAAAAAAAAGTTTGAAATTTCGCAACCAGATGGCGCTGTATTGCTGAAACCATATGCAAATGAGTAGCTAAGTTAATTTCGCTATAAAATCGATACGTATGATTCAAAGAAATCATTCGTCCGCAGTGAACATGCCGATGAACAAGAAGGAACACGCATTGATTGAAAATTTTATTATCAGAATGAGAGCAATGCTTCGGCTCTGAATGCAATTTCCTCCACAATCGCCGACTCAGTTGCTCATCATCCGCTTCCGGTTTCTTCAAACTTAGGAATTATGCCTCTAACTTCATTTACGGACATTTTTGATCCACCGATAAGCACGGAGTGCTGCCGAAGCATTGCTCTCATTTTGATGAAAAAGTTTTCGATCAATGTGCGTTCCTTCTTGTTTATCGACATGTTCACTGCGGACGTATGATTTCTTTGAACCACACGTATCGCTTTTACAGCAAAATTACATTAGCTACTCATTTGTATATGATTTTAGCCATACAGCGCCATCTGGTAGTGAAATTTCAAACTATTTTATCCCCTTTAGTCTTTCCGAGTTTCGCGCGTTCGTTTCTTTTCACTTTAAAATGCATCCGCTTAGAATGTGTTAGAACTATTTACTTCATCATCCTCATTGGTCATGACGTAGATTGTACACGTATTCCATATTCTCTCATTGGTTAGAGCGCGCGCTACGTCATGATTTGGTATCGTTCCGCTTATTCACAAGAAGCGAGTGTAATCATGCTTCACTCAGTTTTTTGGTCGAGTTTGCAACTGTTAACAATCCCCTGGCTGTTTCTTTTACTCATGCTGTATTCTAAATAATTAAGCCTAATAGTTTGTCGAGAGTTGTGATCATGTTCGATGTGTTTTAGTAACAGCTTGTGACTGCTGATTCAGTGAGAGATGGCGCTGCACATTTAAATCATGCGAGGACTGCTTCCATGACGATTTCTAAATGAAAACATGGAATCCTGAATATATTGTTTTTTTTTTTTTTTTTACATCCTGGAGAAACATCCACGATAGCAATTTATTGTCTGGATCCTCTACATATTTATTCATCGAAAGAACAACTCGTTTCACTTATATAATTTAACTGCAATTCCTTACAGCTTATCGCCAATCTTCTTCAACGATTTCATGAATTATAACATATATAGCAATGTTTCAGTGAGTTTGTCAGCCTGACGCGGAATCTCCCGTTTCATGTCCCAAGGCAGATTAATACTCATTTTATCAAGCAGGGAGGGATGAAGTTTGAGTGAATCTTGCCCAAATCGGGAGATCAACCTCGGACTTGTAGAGTGGCAATTCAAACCACTGACCAATCAGCTGCTGGGATTGGAATTGCATTAAAACACCCTTCATCTAACACTTTTCTTCCATATTTTCAAAACACCCTGTATGTAGAGTACATTAGTAATGCAATATTAAATTCAAATAATATTAATGTAATCATCCAAATATCCTAATTTTATCCAAACAAAAATTTCCTCTCATTACACGATTTAGCAACTGCATTTTTGGCTTTAAAATATTCTGTTATGTATGGTAAATTTTTCTATAAATATCTAAAGAAAAATAAAACATTTAAAATATAAAACAATGAATTTTTATTACTTGTACAATCTTTTAAATTAAACTAAATTTTACAAGAAGATATTAAAAAAAAGGTGTGAACATACATGTATTCTAACTTGCCCCGGCATAAAAAAGTAATTACCACAAATTTGCATAAACATTTCTTTTATCAGATAAAAATATCAAATAGAGTTTTCAGTCTAGATTTATATTTGCGTGTTAAATTAAAGAATACAAATTTCAATAGAATTTTTGTACGAATGCAATTAGAATTAGTTAATTTTTTAAATCCTTTTACAAATGTTACTTTGGCATTGATAAAAAATGTTTTATTCTAATGCTTATATATTTTTTAGACTATAAAGCATTTATATTATAAAAAATCGTCTAATAGCATGTCTAGACATTGCGTTATTTTCTACATTTTTTTTACTTTGAAGTAGAACATTTTTTCATTTCTTTTTAAAGTAATAAAAACAACATTTTTAAAAACGTGAATGGAATATTCCTTAGAGGGTGATCAGAAACTATCGGGTAAAATTTTAAAAAGTGGTATAGAGAACCAAAATAAGCATTGTTTTGTCGTAGAATGTGTGCCTGGAAATGTCGCGTATAAGGGTCACCTATTGGCTACCATTTTATTGCACCTTTCCCATTTTCTACGTTACCAGCGCTAAAACTTACCATTTCCAGACAAACATTCTACGACGAAAAATGCTTGTTTAGGTTACTTCTATCACCATTTAAAAATTTGAAAGTTATTTTTCGATCACTCTGTATATTATATCGATTTCGTTTCATAAGTAATGACAGCGAATTAGTAAAAAAAAAAAATAAAAAACATAAATGCAAATTTAAATACGACAAACATGCTATCGATATTTCAATCCAGAGTTATTTCCACTGGTGAAAACTTTGACTTGTCCAAGTACACACCTCTTCTCACAGCTTCTCCACTGTTTGATATGGTGGCAAGATGCTGCTCTTATTTAATGTCTTTCTTGACTTTTGGGGGCAGAAAAAAGTTACAAGGAGCCAAGTCAGGATTGTACGGCAGTTCTGGAAGCTTGGCGACATTACATTTTTAGCAAAATACCCTTGATTATCTAAGCGGTATTACCCCTCCCGTTGACATTGTGACGGATCTAGGTATTGGTGATCTCAAATCGGACACAAGTGATCCTTTACTCGCTCCACGTTCTCTCTTCTGTTTTTTATGTCAACGGGTGAAATTTGTGCTGTTCGTCTGTGACGGTCTTGCAGCCGTCTTCGAAGGCCTTGTGCTACCTATACACTAGTGTTTGTGACAAAATTTTACCACCATATGCTTGTTTCAACATGTCCACGGTGTTAACGATTTTTTTAACTTTCGGCAGCACTTTATCGCATACTAGGGAGCCTAAATATGAGAGAGGCGACATACGGGTTATAAAATTTGATTAGTTGAGACAATTCTGGACAAAAGCAAATCGCCAAGCATCTGGGCAAGCCTGCCATTATCGCCAAGCTAATGCTTGCTAACGTCTCTCACTCGCATAATTGAACTCACCCAGTGAGTCTCGCCAAGTTCCGAAATGCAAAATGTCTAGGTATGCCATTGTTTGAACAAATGCCTGTCAAAGCACAGTCTGTGCATCGAATGTCACTACTTTCATATAGAGGCACGCTGTCGTATACCGCTGATCTATCGTTTGTTGAATTGTTATCCTTGACGATAATAAGACACAGAGAGTCAGTATTTGACCGCCGAGGAGACTTGAACGGCTCGAATCGAAGTGTCGATTATTGCTGCCCAATGCCGACTCTATCTATGACGTTTCCCGACAGTTGCTTTTATCTCGATCGATACCAGATGCGTGGTAATAAATAATTCTCATCATTTTTGGAACGCACGCTGTATATGTCTTCGTTTTGGCACTATCAACATACCGAGTGATCAAAAAATTAAAAAATAAATAAACGTTCAATAACTTGAAAAATACAGACAGAAGCACGACGCCATGTACAAATTTTCATTGCCATGTACAAATATATATGAGATATTTTCTTTTAAGCTATGAACTACACACTAGTGAGAATTCGCACCGATTAAAATTTCAAGTGACTGCATTTTTTTGAAAGCATGCTTCATTAATTTTCATTTTTCCTTAGCAAAATGAAATTTTTTTATAAAACCCAACATCACAGTTTGATCAAAAATTAAATTTAGGAATCATGTGTTATGTTTCAACATGACTACATTGCCAACAAAGTTACAGTCAGTTGGACTATAGCGTCTAGAAGATATACTGTGGGAATCGGCTATTTCAGTAATGTTTTGAAAATTGTTGAAAATTGAATCCCATAAATGTTGAACGATGCTGAATGACAAATGTCGATCGCAGCGACATCTGCTAGCTCTTCTCTGGCCGAAACGCATTCTCATTTGAGCCGTTATACAATTTTTACATTTGAACTACCAGATGTCGCTGCGATCGACATTTATAGTTCAGCATCGTTTAACATTTATGGGATAATTTTTTTTTACATTTGTTGCTTGACCGATTTCCACACCATATCTTTTAGATATTAGAAATGAAGTTATCGAATCCAATATCGCACTATTGTGTACAGCACGGGTGAAATTTATGGGTTAAAAACAAAACTTTCACTGTCAGAATAATTGCAATTACCACGGACAAAGGGCATCATAGTTGTGTCAGCAGTTTGTACAGCACATTTCAACGCAGCACATTTCAAAATGCAACTAGAACTACAATTGTTCAATTTGAACTACGCCTTTGGTGAGTGTAGCTGTTAGTCGTAGTAAGACACTCTGCAGATCATGGAACAAGATTTCTGCCATAATTCCTGCCACATGATGTTTTAAACAGAAACAGCGAGCCGCAGCTTGTCAGCTGCAATGCCAACTTGTAAAGAAAATTTTCGCTAATCTGGCAATACTTTTCAGGTAACAAAATTAATTTTTTCAGAATATGCATGTTAAATAGTATCATGCTGTTGTGTATACTTTTCGAATTAATGCACTTTTTGAGACTTTTGAATCGCTCTGTACTTTCAATATTTAAATAACAATTTAAATCATATGTTGTGGGAAATTGGGGCACATTGACGCGGTTTTTTTCTAAGAATTTTTTTGTTGCCCAGAATATCAAATTATTTTTCCATGCGATGTCACAAAAACTAGTGCAGTGTGTTATTAACAGGCACAGTCGTTGTTTTGTGTAGTATTTCTGCATGTAATTAAAACAAAAAGCTAAAAAAGTCATTTGTGTGAATGTTCCCCATCTCCGGGGTAAATTGATGCACCTCATGGGGCACTTTGATATGTTTGGGAAAAGTTGGGAAAAATAACAGCTACTGCGTATTTTCCCATAGAAAATAAACTAGCAAACCATTTTATATTTATTTAAAGAAATTAAAATTACCCACAATTTGTTTGTAAGGAATATTAAAGCGATCACAATCAAAATTAAATGTATAACGACTTGATATTCTTGCTGTTCCTTATCCAGTTGCTATGTTCACTTTGTCATATCTCACACTTCAACCCCATCATTATCTTCTTTCTCAGGAAAAATGAAAATGTTATCCGGTTTTCTGTTCATAAACCAGACGAGATGGTCACCATCATCAATTTTTCCTTTAACTTGGCCTACAGAGTGAACAACCGATCTCTTTTTTGCAAACCGCTCTATAACAAAGTTGTCATCAACAATATTTTAGTCAGAAGTACCTGCTTTTTCCATTGTATCATTTTCCAAAGTTGTTTCTTCACCTAGCAGATAACTTCGATTCAAATAATCTGATGAACAGTCAAACAACTGTTCTAAGGATGTTTCAGATTCATCTGATGAATATAATTCTTCCACCTTATTTCTCTTCGTCTGCCACTTCAAAGGTTTGGTGTCTTCTATCCCCAGCAGCATTTTTGCTTTTTTCAGTTATTTGTGTGTATTCTTTTGCTGTGCTGCAGCTTGTTTCATTTCTTTAACTTTTCTTATGTCGAAAAGCCTTTTTGTCTGTGGAGAATCAGTGTAAATTCGAGATTTACAAGGCCGCAGTCCTTTTCTTTTGTTAGTTCTACTACCACTAGTTGTTAGGTAAGGTCGTACGTCTTAAGGAGTTACAGGCTTGTTTGAACGAGTAGTTGGCCGTAGAGAATGAGTAGTATCAGCACTTTGTGGAACATTGCTATCTTGTCACTGAGAGACAGTTGAGGGAGTTGCTGAGTCTGTCTGAGGGGTTGTGACAACAACTGTATCAGAGTGCGAATGAGGTATGGAAACTGTGCTGGGAGAAAAATCAGAAAATAGCAATCTGTTGAAGGGCACTGTCCCCTGTCCTCTTAAAACCAGACACAATATTTTTCGAAATGAATGATCCTAAGTTTGCAAGCTTTGGAATGTCATAAATTGATAGGTGTTTCCCCGGATTATATCGGTACCAATCGTTGAAAGCAATTTTCAGTTTTGCTTTAAAGAGAGAAAACACTACTACGTCCAATGGGTGCAGTTTATGAGGTGTGTGTGTGGGGGGAGGGGATGACACATAAGCTATTCCATTTGCACGACAGTAGTCAATGGCTTCAATATGAACGTGTGACTCATGATTATCACATAGCAACAGGATTTAGTTTTCTATTAACGAGTTTGTATGTTGTTTGATGTGCCTCAGAACTATTAAGAACAAATCAGAACAAAGGAATAATAATAATAAAGTAATAATAAAGTAATAATAAAGAACAAAGGCAGTCATCCACCCACTCCTGAACGCCAAACTGAAACTTCTCTCTGGAACTCCTGCAATGAAGTGGTCGTTATAATGAACCCTGGGAAAAATGAATACTGGAAGATATTGATTTCCAGTAGCAGAAATGAAGGCACCAAATGTAACAAGTTCTTCCCTTTCTGCCTGAAACCACCTGTCCTACTTTCCTCTAATGTTTTGAAGCTAGAAACTTTGGAGTGTCAAGGGCAGTGGTTATCCCAGTTTCATCAAAATTGAATATTCTGTCTCGAGCAAAATTGTATCTTTTCATTACATTCTCATAATTATTGAAAAACTCCTCAACAGCTTCCGGCGGAAACCTACTCACCTCATAATGCTTGTTTTTTCTGATTTCTTCAAACTTAAATTTGCATTCCTACTTTGAAAACCGTACATGCAATATTCCCCTGCCATTGCATTACCATTCCAACTTTCAGGATACTTACAGCGTGTTTTTTTAGCAAATTCATATGCCAAGTGCCTCATCTGCTTCAATGTTAGACCGTTATGCAACTCATTCCTTTTAACAAGGTATTCATTTAATAGTTTTCCTTTTTGGCGGTAAATACCTGTTGAGAGGAATACTTAGAACCGTGATCTCTGACTCCTTATTCACCATTCCTTGCTTTCATTTCCTTCATGGGGCACATTGATACGCATCAATGTGCCCCAACATAGGCTGTATCAATGTGCCTCAAGCAGCCATTTTGAATGATATTATTCTCAAATCCAACACTTCATAATATACCTAACAAAAAATAATGAGGAATTGATAAAGAGTAGCTTTACTTACCAGGGAGGGTATTCTTTCCTGTTGAAAATACTGGATCAGCTGTATAATACTACTGCAATTGTACAACTCAAATTTACTTTTGACCTACAAAATCAATAAATCACCCGTCTCATTTCATCAAAATACTGAATCACGTCAAGACGATCTGTGGGTAGTTGTGCACACTAGCGCCATATTTTGTTCTGTTGTGAAACTTCCTGTACTGACCTTGTGAGCAGTAGAGGGAATGTATCAAGGGGCACCATGCATCAATGTGCCCCAGTTCCCCTTACGTGTTTATGTGCACAATAACAATAAAATATACAGTCATATCATTAAATCCTAATATTTAGAAACTTAAAAAAAACGTCACTGCAGTTAATCACATATTTTAAAATTTAAAAAAAAATGTAAATTCGTATTTATAATTTATTAGGAACGGTTTTGTGGTATGGTTTCTACAGCAATCCAATTATTTATATTTTATTTTAGGACACCTTTTTTTTTTTTTTTTTTTTTTTTTTTTTTTTTTTTTTTTTACATCTGTCATTAAAATCTTTAAATTCTTAATAAACAAGCGTTACATATTTTTGCTGTAAATATGAATAAAATGTCAAAAAACATTTAGTAATGAATTTCAAATATATTTCGTAGTTATAATATTTTACATATATGAAGTTAATGTACTACTTCTTTTATCTGTATATTTTGCAGGACATTTATATATCTTCTTCAACATCATTTTGAGAGAGGTAAATAAATAAAATCTGTTCTATTTACTTGTGAATTGATAAAAGGAAAAACAGTGTTTCAAATAAGACAATCACGCTTGTAGGCATCTAGTCTGTAAAAGAATAGATTTATTTTTACTTTAAAGCAAAATCTTGTTCTTTCAAAGAAATCAATCTATGTATAGAAATAACACATTGTATATAGAATCGTTTTTGTAGAACAGGTATGCATCTTGCTTACACTTTAAATAGAAATAAAAGATATATATATATATATATATATATATATATATTGTTAAAATAAACATATTCCTTTAAAATATTCACTGTATTTAACTGCTTTAAAAGACTAAAAGATAAATCTTTCATTTATTTATTTAATATTATACGAAGGAAAGTCATTAATTAAGTCACAAAAGATAATTAAATAATGACTTACAATGCTATTCACTTCAAAACTATTTTTATTGCTCAATATATTCTTCACCAATATTTATGCACTTATATCACAGTTTTATCAGTGTCCCACCAACAGCTGCATAACATTCTTTGAGTTGCTGTCTCAGCCACATTAGGACTTCATGTTGAACACAGGAGACAATTCAGAAGTTCGTTTGACAACTTCTTCAACATCCACTATACAGATTTGACTTAGCCCCAAGCGATTTTCATCTGTTTAGTCCACTGAAAAAACAACTTGGAAGCAAGATGATGTTCACAGATGATGAAAAGGTTCAACTTGAAGTCCTAATGGGGCTGAGGTAGCAACCCAAAGAATACTATGCAGCTGGTGTTGGGGCACTGATAAAACGGTGATATAAATGCATAAATATTGGTGGAGAATATGTTGAGAAATAAAAATATTTCTGAAGTGAATATCATTGTAAGTTATTTAATTATCTTTTGTGACTTACTTAATGACTTTCCCTCGTATATTTCGCTAAACACTCACATATAGTATTACTTTTAAAGTCAGTTATAATTCGGAATACTGCATTTTCGCTATATTGCGCCAACACATTCTTTTTTATTGTTTATTTATTTATTCCTCCAGCATGCTCATGATGAGGCTCACGAAGTTGATTCTAATGGATATCACGTACAATAAAAGGAAACTTCGTGAGTTTATCTATCAGTCAACGTCATTCAACTATGCATTTCTCACTGTCATACAATAAAATTCGAAAACATTGGCAGTCATTTAAAAACACCGTGTATTTTATATTTAATAAGGTTTATCAAATGTAGTTCTTGCACTCTTTTATTTAACTCGGCTTGTTTTATATGTGTGCAGATGGATTTTTATTAACTAATATTCTGAGTTTTAACTAATATTCTATATATATATTATAAAAGACAAACGTGTTCGTGCGTAACAGTGACGTCATTTTGCGAATGGCAACACTCGAGGATGAAATTTCGGTTTTGCGATTTGTGCTAATGCAATTATTTTAATTTCTAAACATCGCATATTTTTAATTTACAGCGTTATATAGAAAAAAAAATCTATTTTCAAATGCAATTTGTTTGAAAACTATAGTGAATTTACTCATTTATTATAGTATTTAAATTAAATTTCAAGCATGATTTTTTTTTTAAATTTTAAATCTATCTCTATCGCTTGCAGATGATTACAAAATATTAATCCGTTTGCACTTTAAACAATATAAAAAGTTTAGAATTCGTTTCCAGCTAATTTTCAATGACGGAATTAAAGCTTCATTAAACAATAAAAGAAAGAGAAAATAAAACACAAATTTAACAGACATGTAATTGAAATACGTGCTTAAAACCGCTGAAAATATCAGAATTAAAACAAAAAACTTCTGTAGATAACCAAATTTTTAGAGATTTCTTCGGCTATTAACTTCTGGCACGAGGCCAATACGAAATTACCGCTTTTAACAGATTTTGAAATTTTATTTGAATGTATAGTTGACATATTTCGTATAAATATACCCTTTTGTGTTGTTGTTGTGCAATCTGAATAATTATTAAATGTAAAAAATCTATTAGAGTTTTCAATTAAAAAAATGGTTTTCACATATATTCTTTATCCCTGGAAGCGAGTTAAAACAACAATGGATTTAATTATACGTTAATTCACGCTCACTAAAAACAGCCAAATGGCTGTGAAACTGCAACAACGAAACATTAAAAACCCTATAAAGTAGAAAATCTAAATGAAAAATAAAGAGTATAATATATATTTAAAAAAAATACGCTTTGATCAAGTAACAGTTTCTTATTAATCATGATTATACGATGAAAAATAAATTTAGAAATCCCGAACACATAGTTTAAATATTGATTTTTTTCTTTACTGTTACCATATCTTAAAAAAAGAAACAGAGAAAAAGTATAATTTTTTTAATACATTCACTAGCTCGCTCACTGTTAAAAAAATTGCAGTAAAATTACGGGCAGAGGCCGGTAGCAGAGATTACAGTTATACCCCGTAAAAAAAATCCATGCCCATCATTTTGTGCAGCCCTTAATTTTACGGGGCAAAGTAATACAGAATTATAATGCACAGGATATAAAATGCACTTTAAAACACATTAACACTTTACTTACTGTTCCGTAGCACGTAGCACGTTAGATAATCATCACAGAATCGCTGTTTTGGCAGGTTAAATTTTTCGAAACACGCTTAAAATGAAGGGTTACACACAAGCGGAGGACAATGTATGGGGTCGTACCGTATTTTTGTTAACATATGGGCTAGAACTGTAAGAATATGCTCTTAATTTTCTAAGTATCTAAGAGATAAGGCTGCTTATTTAGTGGATCAGACCGTTTTTCATCAAATAAGGCTGTTGCCCGTAAAAATTGAAGGGCAAACGCTCATAAATTTACAGTTTTTTCTGAGAGTGCTCTTTTAACCAAGCTTAAAAAAACGGTGCATTTTCCATAATCAGGTTCAAAGTCTATGCCAAATTAATGCATTGTAAAGGAATTTTTACAGAGAATTTTTTTTTAGAGAAATTAGACGTGATTTTGAAGATCAATATTAAATGTTCATAAAAACGTGTATTTAAAAAGAAAACCTAGTATTTACTTTTATACTTATTTTACTACTATAAGTACTTTTTATGCACTTTCGTTGAACAAAATTTTTAAATAGCATTCTTAAAATTGTTTTGTGAGAAAATGAATAAATAAACGATTTACTTGTGAATTAGTAAAAAGTAGAAAGGTGTTTCAAATAGGACAGTCACGCTTACAGGTGTCTAATCTTTAAAATAATACATTTATTTTGACTTTAAAGGAAAATCGTGTTTCTTCATCAAAATCATTCTATATACAAAAGTAACACTTTAGTAGAAATCGTTTTTGTAGAGAACGTGCAAAGGTTCTGCAGAGAAGGTTTTCGACAAAGCGAAAATGTAAGCTGAATGAAAAATTTTCTTTTTACAGTAGGCATATTTTTTCGATTATTTAATACATCTCAACGTATATAAAAGTGAAAAAAACAACTTTTATTTATTTGTTGCCTAATCTATCTGTTTAGCATACTTTTGTTTATACTAAAATTCATAAAGATACAACTAAATGTAAATATATTGCTTGAAGGTGCGTAAAAACATACATAAAACATTTAAAAGCACATTAAAGTGCTTTTAAAAATTCCAAAACGTTTTCAACAGAACTACTCGGTCATCATCAGTGAAAAACTAATTGTTGAGTTGAGTTGTTGTCTCTTCGCGTTTTTCTTGCTTGCCCGGAATAAATTATTTTACTTCAAGGGTTTGGAATATAAGGAGGGATGGGAAAGGTAATGAATGATGTATTAATACATTCCAGACTGCGTGGATATCATATGATAATACATCGTTACAGACTATTTCTTTTATAGATATTATTTCTAGAGACTCTCTTATGATAGCTTCCAGGTATTTGTGGGGAATATAATTTTGGATCCATTGATCCAAGCAAGCAAACGTGAAGAGACAACAACTCAACTCAACAATTAGTTCTTCACTGATGATGACCGAGTAGTTCGGTTGAAAAAGTTTTGAATTTTTTAAAAGGACTTTAATGTGCTTTTAAATGTTTTTATGTATGTTTTTACGCACCTTCAAGCAATATATTTACATTTAGTTGTATCTTTATGAATTTTAGTTATTAAACAAGGTGAATTTGCACTGAAATTTTAACTTTTCATTTGTTTATATTGTACTAATAAATGTCGCGCATAAGCGATTTGTCTGCAATTTTCACTCACTTAAATATTTCTCCTTGATAACATTGTGAGTCTAGTAATGTTTCACCTCCCATCAGCAAGTTTAACTCATTCATAATTTCACGTTCATCTCACTAAATTTTTTAAAGAAAAATCGTTTATAATAATAATAATAATAATAATAATTATTATTATTATTATATTAGCCATATATATATTAACATGAAAGCAAATTATAAAGTCTTTAACATAAAAATGTTTTCACTTTCCTTGGAATTATTACTTAACCTATATTATATTAGGCGGTTTCAAAACTTCAAAATGCATTTTAAGGAGGCGATATACAGGGTGTCCCAAAAGTGTCCGTACAACTTCAAAAATTTATTACAAAAAAATAATAATAGGCCTACAGTTTAAATAATAACAACAGTACATAGAGTAGCTTAAAAAGTTTTTTTCTACTACTTTAGTATACTTGTACATGAGATACTTTCGTTGCGCGAAGAATATCAAGTCGATATTCCAATTCCATCCACGTGCGTTTCAGCATGCTAACATCAACAGTAGTTACAACTGTTTGATGAAATCTGAACAAAAGTTAATAGTCTCATGGAATTGAAACAAAGGATCCAAACACAAGTAGCTACTGTTAATGTTAGCATGAAAAACGTTCGTGGATTGAATTGGAATATCGTCTGGATATTCTTCGTGCTACGAAAGGATCTCATGTTGAAAGTTTACTAAGGCAGTAGAAAAAAACTTTTTAAGTTACTCTATGTACTGTTGCAATTATTTTTGTTGTAGCCCTATTATTTTTGTTTTGTAATAAATTTTTGAAGTTGTACGGAGACTTTTGGGACACTCTGTATGTTATTGCCGTGAATGCCACTAACTAACAATTCACCAGGCATCTGCGTCGCTGAATTTTGATGATGAATTAGGAATCTGCTCTGAAAATAAGAGGACACGTGTTTCATAAATGTTTAATTGACATCCCCTAGATCCTTGAAAGAAAACAAGGAAACTAACATCAGTTTCTAGAAATTATCTTTAGTAAGTAAACAGTGCATTTAATGTTGCCAAGCGGCATAAATAATAATGAAAATTGTCATCGCTAGAGAGATTTTCGTGGAAATTAGTCCAATATTTTGCCTATAGTAGTTTTGAATAAAAAGTATTCTATGTAAAATTTCTGGTTAAAAGGTACTTTTTTAATAAAAAGGAGGCTAAGTTGACAATACAGGTTTTCCTACCCTGCCCACGAATATCGTTTTAAAGGTGTCCACATTTTCGTTTGCCAAAAATGCATGCTGTCTCCTCTTTCACTATATTAAAGAAATGGCATACATTTACGAACTTAATTGCTAATTCAGGAAAATATCACATTTATCGCATCTATTTCTTATAAATAAAAGGCTTCTCCACATACATACAAAATAATAATACTTAAATAGTTTTATATTTTATAAAAATTTGTTTCCTGTTTTTGTCGACCCAACAATTTCATTTTTTAAAATATGCATGGAATTTTCTCTTTATTTCGTGTCTTCATTTTTACAAAATTACATGTGTGGAAATTAAAACAATTGTTAAAATTAAAATTAACTTTGACAAATTATACCAATTTATAATGCCTTTTAAGAAAATGTCAGTTCTTTTAAATGTTAATAACATTGCTTGCTACTCTGTTTAAGTTTACAATGATTTAAGGATTAAATTACTCCCTAAGTAATAAAGATATTTCCATAATAATTACTGTAATGTGAGAACTTTTGATCTCATTATATCTGGATATTTTGACGAAATTCTTTTAAGTTTACTAATTATGACAGAATTTTGAAATAAAATTTCCTAAAATATGTATTTTTTTAACTAACTTAATATCATATTCATTAAGCTTGTTTTGCTGCAAAAATGTTTTCGTACAGTATTAGATAACTGATGTTTTATGCATTAAACTTAGGTTGTTAGGTTACTGTTGTTTTTAAGAAGTTCTAATTATTAATTCTAAATGTAGAATTATTTTTTAATGCAATTTATTTTTTAAATATATAGATAGTTTTATTTAAAATATTTAATGGGAAGTAAAATAATTGCTTACAGATATTTACCCATGAGGTTAAATACTCAAAAATCTGATAAACATGCAGATATATAAACAAAAATAGCCATGCTGTAATGTCCTCGAATAAACTCTGGAATCCAGGCCATTTCGCAAGGTGCAAGTGTATGCTCTAAATTCAATTTGTTTCTTTTTAGATTCGCTCTGGTTCGGAAGGGACTGTCGTGTTGTTACGCAGAAAGGGAGAGGAACGTTGACTCTGATGGCTGATGTGGTTCCAGTATGTTATGAGCTGAGATGCGTCGTTTTTATGGAGTTATGTGTCAAAAAAAATTTTATGCGTAAACGTATTATTACTTACCCATCATACGTAGTATAGGGTAAGTCTTGTAATCGTTTTGAAAATCGAAATAAAAAGTATATAAAAATTTTCGAAATTGTTTATTTTAAGAAATGAATATAAAAGACAATAAAAAAAACATAAATTATGCATAACGAATGAAGTCGATTGGATAATGAGTTGCCGAGATATTTGGAATCCTATTTTCCACACTCTTCGATTTTTCATGACCCTGTATTTCATCCAAATTTCACTTTAAAGATATATTTTAATTGGAAATTTGACGCTTAATCAGATGCAATAAACCACTAGTTAATAGGATTATTGTTTTTGGAGTTATAAGGAAACACCTCTTTCAAGCAATTCAGTAATCGAGCTTTTAAAGTTTATGACGTCATCAAGCCACGATTTTATTCGAATTGCAATGTATTTTATAAGTAGTTTACACATTTTTTATTTTAATATTTTACATTATGCATATTCATGATGGGTAAGTATTACGGTGGCCCCCAACGACTAGTTTTAATTGTGTGTTGATTAGTTTTATATGTGTGCTGTGACGAAATGAAAAATGATGTGCAAACGTTAAAGTGCTAAATTTATTACACATGGCTTATTGGGTGACAAGACGGTACAATGCGTGTGCTTCTAACAAGGAATGTCTCTATAATGAGGATATATATATTTATAAAAAGACTTTCTTCGGAACCTCGATATAGCGTCCATAAAAAATAATATAAATTTCGTTTTTTTTTGGTGATTTATCGTCGGTTGTCGACACAATGAAATTTAATAAAATAAGCTTTTATGATAAATAATCTTTAAGGAAAAACTTTTTCTACTCTTCATACTGAACAAGATAAGTAAGTTTAAGTTACATAAATACAATTTTATAACTAGAGTTTTGTGATATACATTTATAGTTATATATAATGAAATGTAATGATCGGATTATACGGTTTTGAACAAAATTCAAATTGATTCAAATTGTTTGAAACTCAAAATTAAGATCCGATTTTGAACACTTTCAATTCGACTTCGATATTGTTTGGGTCAGACACAAAATAAAACAGTATTGCTGTCATGGTGACAACAGCTTATAGAATATCAAAATGTAAAACAGATAGCATTCTTAATGAAAAAGTTATAATTGAAATACACCAGAAAGTTACCTAGTCGGTGAAACCAAATAAATTTGAATAACTGCATCAACACGCAACTTGTATGTACTAATGTAAGTTTATAAAAAAATAATAAACTATTTCAACTTTTAAGTTTAAATTCATTAAGTGCTGTGCATTTAAACACTCATTTAACAAGCGAATCGTTTGCATTTGGCGAAGAAAAAGTATCGCTTGCCAAATCGTGTTTGTTTGCGCCAAATACTTGAAATCTGGAGGCACGGCAGTGCCTCCGCCAAGTCGAGAGAGGACAGCCGTAAGCATACTTTTCTGGAAGTAACTCAGGGCACTTTTGACCCCCCATATCTCCGCGCTGGAGTATCCCAAAAATTTGAAACTTCGTTTTTCTACAGTATTTGGCAAACAGGACCAAAATTTAAAATTACAACTTTCTGTCTTTTCTAGTTCAGACGATATATGAACTCAAACATTCGATTTCTTGTCACTCACTCACTCACTCGTTCACGCGTCATCAAAAAGATTAGGTAGATCCCGTAGCCCTAGAAACTTGACATTTGGAAAAAAGGTAGTGTTTAGGATACAAAGAAAGGAAAAATTATAAAATCCGGAAAATTCGAATAAAAATCATTCGAAAATTCAACAAATTCCATCAAAATTGAAAATTGAAAATAATACGATCTTGTAGTCTTAGAAACTTAAGATTCGGTGTGAAGGTAGTGTTTAGCATCCAGAAAAAGAAAACATCAAAAACACCAAAAAAATCGAAAGCAAAATTGAAAAAAATCGAAAAATCGAGAAAAATCGAAAAATTTCAAATAATCCGATTTTGTTGCGCTAGAAACTTGGAATTCGGAATAAAGGTAGTATTTAGGATGCAAAATAAGGGAAAATTAAAAATTCTGGAAAATTCGAAAAAAAAATTTCAAAAGTTTTTTAGCCTTAGAAATTTAAAATTCGCAGTAAAGATAGTGTTTAGGATTCAGAATAAGTTAAAATAAAAAACTCAATAAAATTCGAAAATAAAATAAAAAAATCGAAAAAATTGAAAAATAAGGAAAATTTTAAAATAATTCCATTTCTCAGCGCTAGAAACTTGAAATTTGGAATAAAGGTAATATTTAAGATACTAAGTAAGGAAAAATTAAAAAATATGGATAATTCAAAAAATATCCATAAATTAGTGCAGACGATATATGAACTCAAAATTTCGATTTTTTGTCACTCACTCACTCTCGCGTCATCAAAAAGATTGGGTAAATCCCGCAGCCACAGAAACTTAAAATTTGGAATAAAGCTAGTGTTTCGGATACAAAGAAAGGAAAAATTGTAAATTAAAAAAAAAAAAAAAAAAAAAAAAAAAAAAAAAAAAAAAAACATTCGAAAATGCAAAAAAATTGAACAAAATTGAAAATTGAAAATAACACGATCTTGTAGGCTTAAAAACTTAAAATTTGGTGTGAAGGTAGTGTTTAGAATTCAGAAAAAGAAAACATCAAAAACACACAAAAAAATTTTAAAATAAAATCGAAAAATCTTAAAAAATCGAAAAATTATTGCGCTAGAAACTTGGAATTCGGAACAAAAGTAGTATTTAGGATGCAAAATAAGAAAAAATTAAAAAATACAGAAAATTCGAAAAAAAAATTAAAATGTCGAAAAAAAATGAAAAAAATTAAAATAATTTGATCTTTTGGCCTTAGAAACTTAAATTTCGCGGTAAAGATAGTGTTTAGGATTCAGAATAAGCTAAAATAAAAACGCAATAAAATTCGAAAATAAAATAAAAAAATCGAAAGAAATCGAAAAATAAGGAAATTTTGAAAATAATTCGATTTCATAGCGCTAGAAACTTGAAATTTGGAATAAAGGTAATATTTAAGATACTAAATAAGGAAACATTAAAAAATATGGATAATTAAAAAAAATAGAAAGAAAGAAAGAAAAAGAGAAATATATGAAAATAATATGATCTCGTAGTCTTAGAAACTGAAAATTTGGTATAAAGGTAGTGTTCAGGATTCAGAAAAAGAAAAAATTAAAAACACAACAAAAATTGATAATAAAATCAAAAAATCGAAAAAAACACGAAAATTTTAAAATAATTCGATTTTGTAAAGCTAAAAACTTAAAATTTGGAATAAAGGTAGTATTTAGGATACAAAAAAAGAATAAATAAAAAATCTGTAAAATTCGAAAAAAAAATTCGAAAAATTGAAAAAAGTTCGATTTTGTAGCTTTAGAACTTAAAATTCGGCGTAAACTTATTTTTAGGATACAGAAAAGGAAAAATTAAAACACAATAAATTCGAAAATAGAATAAAAAACTCGAAAAAGATCGGAAATTTCAAAATAATTCGATTCTGTAGCGCTAGAAACTTGAAATTTGTAATAAAGGATACAAAATAAGAAAAAATTAAAAAATCCAGAAAATTATAAAAAAAATTCGAAAAAATCAAAAATTGAAAATAATTTTATCTTGTAGTCTTAGAAACTTAAAAATTGGTGTAAAGGTAGTTTTTACTATTCAATAAAAGGAACAATTAAAATACTCGTTAAATTAGAAAATAAAATCGAAATATCGAAATATCTTTAAGAAATCGAAAATTCGAAAACAATTTGATTTTGTACTGCTAGAAACATAAGTTTTAAGATAATTGTCCTATTAGCTAGTACAACGCCCCTAATTGTTTTATGTTATTTCCGCCGGATTATGGTTTTCTTTTCTTTCGTTTACGAATTTCGTTATAGAAAAGTTCCGCTATAGACTGGCTACGATATAGGCGATTTCTTTATAGACAGGTTTGTTTTCTTTCACAGGTTGTACTCTATTTACTTCACATATGAAATATGGATTGTTAAATGATGTTAGCCCCACAAAAAATTTTCACAGCTCCCCCTACCCTCCCGACATTGCTGGCTGGTTATGGCTTGATAGACCTTTCTAAATAAAATCATAGTGACTCTAAGATTCACTTGATTTATCTCTAAATTGAACCTAAATGATCTTAAGAAGACTGATCAAATAATTACTATATTGGCATGACAATCAGGTAACTTAGAATTAAAATCGAAAAATCAATAAATTTATAAAAAGTCGAAAATTTGAAAATAATTCGAATTTGTAGTCCTAGAAGCTTGACATTTGGCAGAAAGGCAGGGTTTAGTACACAAAGTAAGGAAAAATTAAAAAATCCGTAAATGATAAAAAAAAGACTAAAAAAACGAAAAAAAAACGAAAAAAAAACGAAAAAAAAACATCGAAAAAAGGAATATAGTTTGATTTATTGGAAATTTCCGGAAATTTTAATTTTGGCTTTCTTTTTATACTAAAAAGTTCTTTTATGTTAAATATCAAGTATCTAGGGCTGCGAGTAATATCTCAGATGGATAGCACCTATCCTGGAAGCAATTGAGAGTACTTTTGACACTCCCCCTCCCATAACTTTGTGCTTGCCTAAGAACCTGAAATCTCTTTTTATCTACAGTACTTTGCAAACGAAACTAAAGCTTCAAATTTTTGATACCTGTAAATAATAGGGACAGAGTGTGGGCTTAGCGAAAATCAGTGGATGATCTCCAAAAAGAACCCAAAATCAAGAAAAGGAGGATTACTTACAAAAAGAAGTGAAATCTCATCAAAAAGTCACCTGTAAATAATGTAGCCAAGTCTCGTAACTCATTTACCGTAAAAAGTACTGAGATCGTATAAAGCCAAGTTTAACTATCTTATTAACTCTGAAATTTTCATTCACAAATCACTCCTAGTCTCTACATCTTTAGTTAATTATTATTTTGTGACTTTGCAATTACGCAGCACAGGGAAGTTATTACATCTTACTATGTTATGGGATGGGATAATTTAATTAAGGCAAATTATATACGCACAGGGAAGTTATTGCACTTTAATATGTTATAGTATTATTTGATTAAGACTAACTATATACATCACATTCTCGTGCTACGTAATTTCCAAGTCACAAAATACTAATTAACTAAAGATGTAGAGACTAGGAGTGATTTGTGAATGAAAATTTCAGAGTTAATAAGATAGTTAAACTTGGCTTTATACGATCTCAGTACTTTTTACGGTAAATTAGTTATGAGACTTGGCTGCATTTTTTACAGGTGACTTTTTGATGAGATTTTAATTTTATTTTTATAAAGATTTTCTACTGGAATTTTGCAGCTAAATTTGACTGATCATTTATATACATATTTGTACTTGAGTTGTTTCTTTAGCACTTTTATTCAAGATATTTTGAATATGCGCTTTAAGGAGTCTTTCCTTGTAAGTATGAAAATGAATGTATTATTCAGTATTTTCTTTAGTACTGCTACATGGAGATTGCCTTGTTGCATTGTAAAAAAAGGCAAACGTTTCCCGAAAAAATATAATATAACCACAAGCGAATCTATACAAGAACCTCTCCCGAGTTACCCACGATTCTTAAATGCACGCTTTATCTTTAGAAACGTCAGAAACCAATAGATTTTTGGAATTTAAAGCAACATTTATATAAAAAAAAAAGTATCTTTTCCTGCCACGGATCCACGGAAACGTTTCGAAGTAGTTTTTATAATGTTTTAATTAGTTATCTCAACCCTGAATATAGGTTTATCGTATACTATCCATTATTATGTAAACAGTTTCAAGTTTAACATACAGATTTTACATTCAAATATGATAAATTAACAATAATCACATTAACATTACCATTAATATTGTTTTGTTACAGTTGCAGGTTTAAATTCAATCATGCAGCTGAAAATGTTCAATTGAGAATGGATAAAATCCAAAAAATACTTATATTCCGGTTTGAGAAAACTGATTAATATACCATAGAAACTACTCAGAAATGTTTCTAAAAATCAGTAGCAGCAAAAAGAACTTTTTTTTCATAAATGTTTCTTTAAATAACGAAAATATATTGGTTTCTGAGGTTTTTACAGATAAAAAAGTCTTTTCGGAATCATGCATAGCTTGGAATATGTTACTGTATATTTTCTTTTCTGATTATGTTATATTTTTATAGATTTAAAAAAAACATTTTTTTTAGAGTATTACAACATGCAATGACTGACTTTTCTACTGTGTTACTTGCATTTTTGAAACATATTTATGAAATAATATATTGAATGTTGAATGATCGATTTGATTTTTTTTTCATGTACTTCTATATATATTTCAAGATTTATAAATATTGAAGAAATTAGAAGGTTAAATATTAAAGAGATATAATCACATGTTTTAAAACATAAAATTTTTCTTTGAAAAGTACCAAAGACAAAGTCGGATAAGAATTATGTCAATAGAAAATTTAGAACATTTTCTTTAGCGTCGACCAGAGGCGGATCCAGCTTGCCATTTAGAGGGGGTATCTCTTTTTTTTCTTTTGGAAGAGGGAAGGGGGTGTTCACATGTCCTCATTAGCAAATTTTGTATCTTAAATTCAAATTGGCTACTTTCTGACGTATACTCGAATTCATTTCTATTCCTAAATGCATAAAACTTTCAACTGTATTCGTGAATGTATAAAATTTGAAGGTTCTGCTCAGGTACCAAGAACAGAAAATTGATAATATCTGTTATTTCCCTTTTCTTATAAAAACAAAGAATTTTACAGAACAAATTCTCAAAATTCACATTTTAAAAAAACTTTCGGGGGTCGACAGTCATGAACATATCTTGAAGAACAATAGAGTACAGTTCACGATGTAGCAGATTTAGAGGAAAATGAAAAAAATTTTTCGCTTCTTTGGTAGAGTTAAACAACACTGCCTACAATTTTCATGCACCTATTGTCGTCGTCTGGTCCGTCCGTCCGTCTGTCTGTCCGTCTGTCCGCATACACCCAGAAAAAGGAATTGATTAAAACAACAAAACCTGTTTTGTTGAGTACATTTTGGTTGTTTTAGTCAAAATTTTAGTTCAAGTAAAAAAATTGGTTTTGTTGCTTGGACAAAAAAATATTGTTAACACTCGTACAAAATTTTAAAAAAATTTCACCAATTTTACTTGAATTAACAAAATTTTTTCTTTTAATTTTACAATATTTTTGTAATTCCAGCAAAATTTTGTTATTTTTGAAAATTTTAAATTCTTGTGTAGTAGCCATATCTCTCTTACGTAACTTGATTTATTTGACTTATATCTACCCTATATATATAAAATCCTAATGAAACGATTTTATGAAACGAATTTATGAAACGATTTTATGAAACGACTGATTAAACGACTGATTATGTTTCAGGGCTATTTTTAATAAAATATTAAACGCTTGATTGGGAAATTAATACCAATTGTCCATAAAAATCCGCGGAAGTCAAAACTGGTAATAGAATTTTGAAATTGGAATTAGTTTTCGAGATATTAATTTTTTCTAATTTTAATGACATTTCTGTAATGATGGCAACTAATTACTCAGTTTTTTTTTTTTTTTTTTTTTTTTTTTTTTTGCGACAAAAAAGGGAAAACAAATTGAAAAGGATCCCGATAGGGATTATTGATTTCTTTTTATTCGTCCTTTTCAAATTGAAATTGAATTTATCTTTTATTTCAATCAATAATGAACACAAGATTGTGATTAAATTATGATTTTCAGGAAAATGTGAAAAAAATCACATTTCTATCGTCAAGATTCAATCGTGTGTCAGCATTTAATTTAATTTATAAACTGAAAATATTTTGAATAAATTCATCCAAATGACGTCATTTATGTAAACGCAAAAGAAAGGGGGGGGGGGAATTAATAGTAATTATTATTTATTGCTATCATTTTGTTATTTTTTTGTAAAATTTAATTAAACGAATTTATAAAATCACTAATTCGGATATTTGAAACGAATATATAAAATAATAATTGCCCAACTCAACGGAAGGAGAATGAAATATCCTGCTTGGTTTTCTTTCCAATTTTAATGAGAATATGACATCAATTATGGTAAAATGACATTTACTCCTTTATCTCTTTTATTGGCAGCAAGGAAAAAAATGCTCCCTATATACTAAAGAAATGCTATTAAAGTTTAAACAAATTAATATTTCAGTAGCATTACTTTTTTAATAAAGAGAAGAAAAAACTACAAATAATTAATTAAATTACCATACTCGAAACACACTTAAGGTGTAAATTACGTTATATATTAAAATTATTTTCGTTTCTTTTCCAATTTAGGGGCCTTCGCGAGATACAGTAAGTGACCTTGGCGATGAATTGAAATCCGGCAACGTTGTAACAATTTCAGTAAATCTCTCACAGTCTGCTAATTAGGCAGAGTAATCAAAGATAGAAGTTCCCAAGAGTTGGAAAACTTTTCTCACGCTTAGCTGTGGGGTGACAAGAATGCCGGTTACTACAATAGGAAAAGATGAGCTTCGATCAATCTTGTGAAACTGAAATTGCTAGACAGCAAATATTTCTCTGATCTGACCGTCTATGTGTGGGGTCTCAGATCGTGGGAATTTCCTGCGTGAACATTTAAAAGTTCAGTAAGACCTCCCTAAAAAGGCTTTATCCAATGACGTAAACTAAAACTTTTTTGATTGGTGATCGGAGAATCTTTTGTTCGAGCAAACGGACCGGAGAAGAGGATCGAGAGGAAGTTAGTTAGAGTTTCGGCAGGAGAACGAGTGTTGGTGGAAAACACTCATCTCAGGACGGATTCCCTTCTTAGTAGGGAAGGACAGGTTTGCTGACAGATTTTTGAATGAGAGAGTGCGATCTCTCTGAAGTCAAGGCAACAGCCTTGGATTTGACCTTTCGGGGAGAGTGAAAAGTAGCACTAGTTAAGACTTTAAGATTTTAAAAACTACTGTAAAAGACTGGATTATTTGGTGATTTGCTATAAATTACAAGTCGAGCGAACTCAGCTAAAAAAAATTGTTGTAAATAATTTTTACCTCTAGAAATTTCAAGAACGCTTTTTAAATAAAATTTGTTCTGAAATATTTAATGAAGGTGATTCATTGTGAAACGGCTCCACGCTACCCCATTTCAAAAACACACAACATCGTGGATTCTTTACAGCTGGTGGCAAGCGAGTCGGATATTTCGACAAAAATTTATTAGCATTAGTGAAGAGAGTCCAGACAGTAGCAGTGACGCCCGCCCGCATCTAAGCGCGCAAGATCTGACGCCAGTTCAGGAGAGGAAAACAGAGAACAAGCCCTTGCATTGTCACGACAGACCGCAATTCCGTCCTGGAAGCAAGCCCGTGTTTACAGAGAACAAGCCCGAAGCAAGCCCTTGCATTGTCACGGCAGACCGCAGTTCCGTCCTGGAAGCAAGCCCGTGTTTACAGAGAACAAGTCCGAAGCAAGCCCTTTCTAGGAAACATCAGGAGCCGACAAACCGAGATAACCTGTGAAATCGACGACGTCTAGGCCAGACCCGAAACCGGCGACAGATAATGCAGACAAAGACTGTAGAAAAGGTAAGCTCTATTCATTTTTGAGTGGCTCTCATTTTGTTTATATATTCTTTAGTGAGGAAAATTCATTTCTGAGAAATTTTTTATGTGAATATTGATATATGACAAATTATGATAAATTTTTAAATCTAATAACTTTTAACATATTTGGAAAAATATATGTATATTTGTTATCAGCATAAAATTTGATAGTGTGAATTTTCTTTTGGCAGTAAAATAATATAAGGATTGTCAGGCTAAAGGTGTATATATATAATTTTTTTTCCCGAAAAAAAAAAAGAAATAAAAATTTTGATTTTTCAAATAAGTCGATTGTCTATTCATGATTGAAAGATTTCAAAGGTGTACTTTTTATATTATTAGTGAAACAATAGATGTTGTTGATAATCAAATATTTTGCATATGTGATGTTAGGAAAATTTTTTTAGCAGTTGCAAAATTGGTCATTTTGTTATAAACGGGAAAATTGTTACCTGCGGGGTCAGAAATATCAAGTATTGGTTGAATTATGTGCACAGAATTTCAAATTTCTAAATTTGTTTTAAATGTGTATGATCGACACCAAAACGTGTCAGGGTATTGAAAATTTTACAATATTGAAAGTCTATTTTTATATGTATACTATTTTTATTATTCCTCAAATTGAATTGTATTTAAAATTGTTAGTATTATGTGGGTAGTTGCAGAAAAATTTCCATAAAGTGTTAGAATCCCTATTGCATAAGTTAGCGAGCGAAACTATCATTTTCATCTTTATATTGTATTTACATAAAATTTTAAAATGCAAGAAGTAACTGATCTGAAACAGTGCAGGAAAATTGATTTGCAGAATTTAGCGGAAGAATTGGGAGTGGAAATAGGGAAAAATGACAGGATACCGGTAATTATCCAAAAAATCGAAGCTGCCGATGATTACGATAAAGATTTTGCATTCACGCAAGCTGCGTATATCATAAAAGATCGAGAAGAGAAGATAGCCGCGGATAAAGAAAGGGAAAAAGAGAATAAAGAGAGGGAGAAAGAAGAAAGAGAAAGAGAGGAAAAACAAAAAGAACGCGAATTTACGTTAGAACAACTTAGATTGACGCAAGATGCAAATAGACGTAGTTCAACTAACAGTACCGGGTCGGAACGCCCACCTAAATTGCCGCTTCGAACAATCATGTATCGATTTGATCCAGAACGCTCGGATATAACTTTGTTTTTAAATTTGTTCGAACGACAGGCGACCAAAGCGGAAATAGAGACAGGTGACTTAGTGACGCATTTATTAGCTTTAGTGCCGGTAGAAATTGCAGAGTTAATTTTAAGGGAACCGCAAGATCAGACGGATAACTTTGAATACGTCAAAAAGTTTTTGCTTGAACGATTCCGTATGAGTCCCGAATCGTATCGTCAAAAATTAATGAAACATCCACGCAATCCAGATGCTCCATGGAAAGATATTATTTTTGAACTCAATAGTTATTTAGAGGGTTGGTTAAATGGGTTAGATGTTACGGATTTCAGTAGTCTGAAAAATTTATTGATAACTGACCAGATCAAGCTCCGTGCTTCTAGTGAAATGAAAGAGCATTTCATTGATTCGTGGGCAAACTACAAAGACCCGTTAGTTTTGGCAAAATGTCTGGACGAATACGAAGCAGTGAAAGGGATTTCAGATAAAAAAGAGAATGCGAGATCTTTTTATGATAGGAAATCTGAAGAAACGAAACTCGAGGGAAATTCTGGAGAAGAAAAAAATTCCGACAAAAAAATAAATTGGCGAGACAAGGAAATTAAAGACAGGGAACGTATCTTTGAACGAAAGAGGCGTTGCCATACGTGTGGAAGCGAATTTCACCTAATGGCACGTTGTCCGAAAAGACAAAGGGATATTACGGAAGTAAAATCTTTCGAGAGCATAAATCACTTAGGCGATATAAGCGAAGACAAAAGCTTGTTCCGACCTTTTTTGAGTGAAAACAAAATAAATGGGAAGAAGGCGTGTGTACTTAGAGATTCAGGTAGCTCGTATTGTGTTTGCCCATGGAATTTGGTAAATAAGAGCAAATTAGGCAATGAATATGTTTGGCTTAAACAGACATTTGATAAATATCCAAAACGATTTAGAGTAGCACGTATAAAAATGGAAATAAAAGGTCTCGGATATGTAAATACGAAAGCGGCAATCCTGCCTAGACACTCTAAAATTAAACACTATATCTTAGGTAATAAGACGCAGGCTTTAATAAATGAAAAGATAAAGCGAAAGCAAAAATCGCAAACTAATTCCAGTTTTGAGAACCCGGGGATTGAGATAAACCCTTTAACAGATCCACAAGGGCAGGAAGAAATTCTTTCGTCATTCCCCCCCGAAATGAAGAACCACCGTTCTCAGTGTATTGGGGAAAAAGAAACACTTTTGAAAAGGTCAAGGAAAGTAGATGAGTTGGTTTTCGACCGGCAGGGTAATTCGAAAAATAAACGCGCAAATATGGAAGTGAGTGTTGACAGGAAGGGTTATCATTCGAAAGTTAATCTGGAGGAAGTGAGCGGATTCACAAAGAGTTTTCTAAAATCCTTCGAAATTCTGTTGAAAGAGAGTAGGGACAGTGGAAATTCACGCCTTTGTGACACTCTTGTTAAAGAAATTGAACGGTTGTGTAAAACGTATTGTTCGGCAAACACAAGTAAAGAAATTCAGTAGTAAGTTTTTGAGTAAAATCCAATCTTTTGTACATATTTGATTATTTTTAGTTTTATTGTTATTTTGGCATGTGTAGTAAAAAGGTATCTTTCAAAAAAAAAAAAAAAAAAGTCTCTAAAGCTAGATGTTCAAGCAATGGTAAGCAGTATATAAGAAATTAGGTCACTGATGTATATAGTGAGGTTAAATTGAAATGTTATTTGAGCCACTCAAATATGTTGAGCTAATCCATTTTTTGCAGATTTTCCGCGTTTTAACCCGGAAAATGTTTTGATGGTGGGGGTGTTGTAACAATTTCAGTAAATCTCTCACAGTCTGCTAATTAGGCAGAGTAATCAAAGATAGAAGTTCCCAAGAGTTGGAAAACTTTTCTCACGCTTAGCTGTGGGGTGACAAGAATGCCGGTTACTACAATAGGAAAAGATGAGCTTCGATCAATCTTGTGAAACTGAAATTGCTAGACAGCAAATATTTCTCTGATCTGACCGTCTATGTGTGGGGTCTCAGATCGTGGGAATTTCCTGCGTGAACATTTAAAAGTTCAGTAAGACCTCCCTAAAAAGGCTTTATCCAATGACGTAAACTAAAACTTTTTTGATTGGTGATCGGAGAATCTTTTGTTCGAGCAAACGGACCGGAGAAGAGGATCGAGAGGAAGTTAGTTAGAGTTTCGGCAGGAGAACGAGTGTTGGTGGAAAACACTCATCTCAGGACGGATTCCCTTCTTAGTAGGGAAGGACAGGTTTGCTGACAGATTTTTGAATGAGAGAGTGCGATCTCTCTGAAGTCAAGGCAACAGCCTTGGATTTGACCTTTCGGGGAGAGTGAAAAGTAGCACTAGTTAAGACTTTAAGATTTTAAAAACTACTGTAAAAGACTGGATTATTTGGTGATTTGCTATAAATTACAAGTCGAGCGAACTCAGCTAAAAAAAATTGTTGTAAATAATTTTTACCTCTAGAAATTTCAAGAACGCTTTTTAAATAAAATTTGTTCTGAAATATTTAATGAAGGTGATTCATTGTGAAACGGCTCCACGCTACCCCATTTCAAAAACACACAACATCGTGGATTCTTTACAACATGTTTTCTAACAATCTATTCGCTTTTTGATATACACAAGCAATTATTTCGATATTTACACAATTTATTTAATATAAAGAAGTCAATTATCTATTTTTATGTACAAAAAGAGGTAAATTGAAAGACAATTATAAATAAATTGTATATATACATATAAATACATGTATAAACAAGCATAAAAGTTCGGTGCTTTTCCAGTATATGGGACCTTGACGAAACAGAGAAAATAGCCTTGGCGAAAAAGGAAATTTGGCAACATACTTTCTGTCAACCTATTCACTTTGTCATTTCGTATACAGAAGCATTTTTTCAATATTTATACAATTTGTTTAGCGTCAAAATGTCATTTATCCTATTTTATATATAATCAGAAGTAATTTGTATAGAAAAAACAATAATTATATGCGTATTTTAATTATACGTATATTAACAAAAAAATCGTCGAATTTATTTCCATGGCTATTTATGTCATTTGGCACCAAATCTCACTTTCTGATGCCCGAATTGCGCCAAGCTTCTTAAAAAAGCGTCAAGACCCCTATAATAGAAAAGCACCAAAAGTTCATTGAGTTTGTTTTCATAACTTTTGGCAACAAATCTATGTATATTAACGAATCTATCCCTTTTTGAAGCTCGAATTACGCCAAAGCTAAAAGCAAAAAGGATCCTATACTGGAAAAATACCCTATTTTCTTATGGACAGTATTCAAGTGACAGAACATGGTGTAAAATTACCGCGGATAGCAAATTTGTTTAAATATCTCATCAATTGATGCCGAATAAATGCAGGCAGGCATGCACAAAATGTTTAATTAATTTTGTATGATAAATAATTATTAGAAAATTCGTATATACATATTAATTAAAATAAATAATTTACATATTTAAAATAACATGAAAATATGCATGATGATGCACTAAAATAGAGAGAAAATTAAAACCTGTTACTGAAAATGTCTATAACATAGTACTTTTCAATACCGTGGTTCTTAATGTTACTCACAAGAAGATGGAATTTTTCTTTTCTCATCCTTAAATGCAAAGGAAGAATAGAATACCGATCGTTGTTATAATTGTCCGAAAAGTAGCCCCAATTTAAACCTAACCATTTTATACAAGCTGGTTTTCAAGTTGTAATTGATTTTACTTATCAATCCCGGAAACAGTCGTCAGTTGTCGCAACAGCTGTGTATGAGGCTATGATAATCAAAAAATGCCCATTAAAACGTTAAAAGCAGGGCAACCCAATTACAGATTTACCAATATTTTTAAAACAAAGCACGCTGTCATGTTTTTAGAGGCCTCGAAGTCTGAGCGGGGGTTGGCGAGCGTAGCTCGCAGGGGGTAGGCCCCCTAGTAGCTATATAATTACATGATTAACATAATTTTGGGGTAATTAAAACTTTTTTTCACTGGGACGGACAAAGGTAGTTTTTAAAATCCCCCTGTCCCATTTATTACCGTCTTCTATCTTTGCAAGAAGAAAGAATTGGATTCATGAAAATTTTCGATTTCCGGTTGTCCTGAACGCGATTTCGCTGTTTTTATCTCAAGAACTAATGCACGGAATTTAATAAAACCTTTTATTCAGTTACTTTCTGATATAAATTGTTGCTGATTACTTTTTACTTTAAATCGCGCAACAGGTGGCGCTGCTATGTTGCAGTTTTCGTGATTTCTGCAATAGCTCTATCTCATTTTCAGCACTCAAATACGCCTGTAGTCTTTGAATAATAACAAGGAAATTTTTATCCTGCTTTTTACAGTCGTAATTCACTGCTGAAAATGAATAAAAAATTAACTATGTGTTGCCGTATGCTGTGCTTTGTACTGTCGTCTCATGTTGGCCGCAGAAATTTGCGTGCTCCTTATGACATTCCATCTTGTGCTGCGATTGCAGCCGTTCCCACATATATAAGAGTGAGAAATGCCGAACTCAGATATCGTTCCTGGTAGCGCAGTGGTAAAGCGTCAGGCTGTTGTTCTGAGGACACGGGATCGACTCCCGGCATGGGCAATTTTCATTCTCTCGGTTTGCGCTTGAAAAAAAGGCCGGATAAAATTCACTTGTTATTGTTCAATGTTTACGAATGTAATTCACTGTTGAAAATGAATTAAAAAATAGTTAAAATTGCATATGTAGATTGGTTCATTTAACAAATGTTTTTGTAGTATAAACAAAACAAGTTCGTAATATAACATATTCTATTGATTAAACAAACCAAATATAGTTTCTTGAAAAAAGAAAATAGATTGTTAAAAAAACACATAGCATAAATCTATGTAACAAAAATAATTTTGTTAATTCAAGTAAAATTGAACCATTTTTTTTGAATTAACAAAACCTTTTTTTGCTGACGATACAATTTTTTTTTTGGAATTGCAAAAAAAATCAACAATATTTTTTTTGTTGATTCAAACGAAATTTCCATTGACCCATATTTAAACAAAAAGTTTCGTTGGGGCAAACAAATTTTTGTTGATTCAACAAAACTTTTTTCTGTGTGTATAAAACGCAAAAACTACCCAACCGAATGGTTTGAAATTTAAGATGTATTATCTTTGCAGAATTTTGTAGACACATTTCAAATTTTATGAAAATTGAAGCAAAACTTTAGAAGATATTAATAAAAACATTTATTTAGAAATTTGATTTTTTTTAAAAAATCGGTGCTTTCTTGTTATAGGAGCTCTCGAGGTTTAACGGTCAAGCGACCGAGATACTTATTTTATTACAGAAATTAATCTGCTGTCGATATAATTCATTTCAGTTAAACAACACTGTCTACAATTTTCATGCATTTCTGAAGAAAAATAACTCCATGAATGCATAAGAAAGATCATCATTTTGAAGTGGACAAAAAAGGAAAGAAAATGATAAGACCTTTAATGCACATTTATATCTAAAAAATGTATTGTTGATGCATACAGATGTAGTTCTATGTATACAGATGTATAACAAAATGTAGATCAAATGTATACAGATGTAGTTCTTTTAGAAGGGGGTCATGACCCCCATCACCTACCCCTTAGATCTGCGCTTGCAGTCGATATTGTTTGCATAAAGTTTTAGTTTTTAAGTATATGGTATAGAACTATGATGTAATCTTTATTCTCAGCTGTTCTTTGGAGAAATTTTTTTCTTGTTACTCACCCATCATGCGTAGTATAGGGTAAGTCTTGTAATCGTTTTGAAAATCGAAAAAAAAAATTGACGGATTTACACGTTTCAGGCACTGGAGATTCCGAAAAACATATTTTTAGAGAAAAAAATTGCAGTCCGTCTGTCTGTCTGTGTGTGTGTGTGTGTGTCTCTAAACGCTCTATCTCCCGAACAAATTGAGATAGAGAATTGAAATTTGGTATGTACTTAGTATGTAATAATAGAAAGAAGCTTATGGAATTTCAGTAACCTCGATTATCCGGAACTATTTTTTTCGGACTCTCGAAATATTCGTTCTGATAAAAAGTATATAAAAATTTCCGAAATTGGTTATTTTAAGGAGTAAATATAAAAGACAATAAAAAAAACAAATTTTGCTTAAAGAATAAAGTCGATGGGATAATGAGTTGCCGAGATATTTACAATCCTATTTTCCACACTCTTCGATTTTTCATGATCCTGTATTTCATTCAAATTTAATTTCAAATAAATATTTTAATTGGAAATGAGACGCTTAATCCGACGCAGTCAACCGTTAGTTAATAGGATTATCCATTTTGGAGTTATAAGGATGTTTCTTTTACGCAATTCAGCAATAGAGCCTTTAAAGTTTAGGACGTCATCAAGCCACGATTTTTTTCGAATTGCAATGCATTTTATAAATAGTTTACGCATACTTTATTTTCATATTTTATATTATGCATATCCATGATGGGTAAGTTTTACGGTGGCCTCCAACGACAAGTTTTTAATTCGAGATAAGTATGGCTGCTGGGAATATCTAGATACTATTTAAAATGTATTGTTCGTTAAAAAATATGATTCTAAACATTCGAATTTGAATTTTGCTTTTTAATCATAAATATAAAATAAGCCCATGCAGATACATTCCATTTTATCTTTTTGTGTATATATTTTTGAAATAATATCAACTGCTAAAGAAAATTGTGTAAATTTACAAGCGCCTCTCTTCACATTTGACTTCATTTTGATGTTTTCTATTAAATAAAAAAAATGTGAATACATATCTTTAATAATTAATAACTCTTGAAATATGTATACAAGAATCTGCAAAAACAACTTTTCAAAAGTAAAAAAAAAGCCAAGCGTGAAAAAAAAAAAGTTGTGGCTAAAAAATGGTGTGATATCAAATTTCCAAGCTATTATATTACTTTTTTAACTTTTTTCCATTAAATAAGTTATCATATATATAAGTCGAGTGCCTACGTATATGTTAATAGAAATCGTTTTCTCCTGTACTAAATACATCCTAACGAGTTTCTGAAAATTCAATTTTTTCAAATTATGCATGATGGGCTTGGCGGCCATCTTTGCATATTATTCACAAAATTCTAAGCATCCAAATCCGTAGTTAAAATCCGAAGTTCAAAATTGTTATTTAAGCAAATATTTTAAGCGTTTCATTTATAGATTTGTATGATCTGAAAATTGTGTCTTTAGATAATGATGACTTATCTTAAAGATTCATCTTATGATTTATTTTTTACAGTAATTAATAATTTCAAACTAGTAAAAATCAATTTCTCAAAATATCAGTCTTATCTAATTTATTTGTCCGTAGTTAAAATCTGAAGTTCGAAATTGTTATAAACATATTACATTGCAAACATATTACGCTTTTACTTTAGAAATTTGGGTGCTTAGAAATATGAAAAGATGGCCGCCAAGCCCATCATGCATAATTTGAAAAAAATTGAATTTTCAGAAACTCGTTAGGATGTATTTAGTACAGGAGAAAACGATTTCTATTAACATATACGTAGGCACTCGACTTATATAAATGATAACTTATTTAATGGAAAAAAGTTAAAAAAGTAATATAATAGCTTGGAAATTTGATATCACACCATTTTTTAGCCGCAACTTTTTTTTTTTTTTTTTTTTTTTTTTTTTTTTACGCTTGGCTGTTTTTTTACTTTTGAAAAGTTGTTTTTGCAGATATCATTTCTTTTTTTTTTAAAACAGAATAAACATAATTTAAATAATCTAAACATGAGAAATAATTTAAAATTACATTTTACTTTCAGTCATTGTTTAAAAGGTTAACTAGAAATACCAGTAGATTTTAAAATTAAACTAATAACAACATACTAAATGTGGCTTGTTATAATACTTGTTATCCCCCGTTAAAAAATATCACTGACTTATCGATGAAATGAATAAAAATGCAATACGTACATAGCGTGTCAGCGCTGCATTTGAAATCAAACGCTCTTTTATTATTAGCACTTTTATTATTATCACGCTCTTTTATTATTAGCACTAGCTGGCTTCGCCCGCTAGCGGACCCCTAATTTATATCGGGGCCTCGAATCTTGTAAAACCTCGAATAAGATAAACCTCGAACCGAACGAACCTCCGACCTGGTTCTCCGCTGCCTTCGGCACCGGATAATCCCTTAATTTGCACATCGAATAGTATAAACCTCTAACCAAACTAACTTTCGACACGGGTCCCCGCTGCCTTCGGCACCGTATAGCAGTCGTGCTGCGCACGCTCAAGTTCCATCTTCCACCACCAGGTAGCGCAATCTGTTCTGTATGAACCTCGGGCACTGAAATCGTTAAGGCTATAGATGTCGAGTCGAATGAACTGTACCCCGTCGTGATCTAGCCCCTAGAACCAGAGATAGAAAAGTGCCCCCTGGTGGTGAAAAAACGAGCTAAAATCGGAAAGCTCTATTGATGTCGAGTCGAATGAGCCATACCCTGTCATGATCCGACTCGTAGGAACAGATATAGGAAAGCGTCCCCTGGTGGTGAAAGCTAATCGCGCTTGGGGGGAAAAAGGGGGGATGAACACCGGAGATGCATAATAGGATTAAGCGGTCACAGACCTTTCCAACGATGTATCACATGAGGGGTATGTGCAAAATTTAGAAAATACCCCCCCCCCCCCCCTGCATATTATGATTAAGCGTTCACAGACTTTTCCAACGATATATCACATGAGAGGTGTCGGCAAAATTTAGAAAAGTGCCCCTTTTGGGTGGGAGGGCTGAAAGTGGGAGGATGGACCCCGAAGATACATAATATGAATAGCGGAACAATTTTTAGAGTTTCTGAAAGCTGATTTTTATTTATTTATATTTATTTATTTATCTATTTTTTATTTTTTGTTTATTATTATTTTATTTTTTTTTGCGTTGCCCTGTGCATGTTTGGAATTTCTTAGCAATTTCTTAGATTTACCTTATTTTATTCAATTAAACATTGTACTGTTACAATAAATTTAAATGGAAACTTCACTTCTAAAACAAAAATAATTTAACAACTGGATTTCATTAATTTATAGGAAAACTAGCGAGCTACGCCCGCTGCGCCCGCTGCGCTGGTCGGTTTCTACAAATGAACCCTGAATCAAACGAAATATATCGTTTAATTTGACCTTGTATTTGAAAGCAATCTGTATATTTGCGTGGAATATCCTTCCACATTACTGAAAAATGACGCGATTGCGCTATTATATTTTCTAATGTGTAGTCAAAATTTTAGCTGTTAAGGACCAACTCTTTTATTTGGTCATTTACAGTTAGGGTTTGCTAAAGAATGATAAAACTATATGCAATATACTAAAACCATCACTAAAAATTATCGAAATAACAATGCAAACAAATTAACTAACAAAATCCATTCAGAAGAAGTTTTTATAAAGGCTAATCTTTGATAATCTGATTATTGAACTTTTCCACATAATTCTAAAACAACAAAACGATATAAAATATACTAAAACAATCCTTACAAATTATCTACTTAACAATGCAAGTCGCAAAAAATACGCCCAGTAAAAACTATCAAAAAGGCTAATATTTCGGAATCGGGTTCACTTGACTATATAACCTTCACACATAACTGTTGGACTAAGCAACGTAGGACAATATATAGTACATTAACACCATTTCTGAAATAGCATCTAACTAACAATACAATTCTCATCAAAATCCGTTCAGTAGAACTTTCTTAGAAGGCTAATCTTTCATAATCGGAATCAAATATTGAAAAGGCTAATATTTGATAAAAAAAAAAATGGTCACCCGATTTTCGAATTTCCCCCTATAATTCTAAAACTAAGCAACGTTATATAATAAAACGTTCCCTAGAAAATTATTTAACAGTATAGGTTCCATCGAAATACATTCGGCAAAATCTTTTAAAAAGGCTAATCTTTCATAATCAGATTGATCTGATTATAGAACTTCCCAGAATAATTATATAACTAAGCTACGTAGAACGATATGTTATACATTAAAACCTTCCCTTAAAAATTATCTTAGTTTAAGTTCTACGAAAATGCATTCAGCAGAACTCGAGTTATAAGCGGCCGGAACGAAATTTCATATATGTAGAAGTAAATAGAAGTATATTGCCATTAATATAGTTTGCATTTGAATAAAAAAAGGTACTTTTCGGTTAGCCGGGCACCAGTGATATATGAACACACACACACACACACACACACAGAGTCTCGTGTAACATGGTGAGTGCGGACACGGTCAGAATCCGGTTCACTGAGGACATCACACGAAATGTGTATTTAGCTAGGATTTTTATATTTTTTAAATAAATATATGTTTAACAATACGTATTTGTTTTAGAAATTTAGAAATTTTAATTATTTTAAATTCGCTTTTTTTCCCAATGTATCCGAGGACATACCCATACATACATCTATCCGTGGACATACACATACATACATCTATCCGTGGACATACCTATACATACATCTATCCGTGGACATACCCATACATACATCTCTCCGTGGACATACCTATACATACATCTATCCGTGGACATACCCATACATACATCTATCCGCGGATATACCCATACATACATCTATCCGTGGACATATGCATACATACATCTATCCGTGGACAATGTATACATGCATCTATCCGCGGACATACCTATACATACATCTATCCGTGGACATATTTATATGACAATGGACATACGTATACATGTGGCAGATGATTTTTTAATTTTTAAGAAGACTCAACGTGCGAGGATTTAGAGTTCGTTTGTTCGTATTTAAAATTCGATAATCTTAAGAGATAATGTAAGACCTACAAAAATCATAGACGACACATCGACACATTTATCAGTCAGGATTTCATAGAGGTTTTCGTATTTTTAGGTCCGAACTTTAAGACAAAAATACCAAAAAATTAATTTATGGTTTTTTAGCTATGCCGATATTGAGTAAGATATTGAGTAGAAAAAAAAAATGTGAAATCTGTTTAACCCTTTCCGGCCCAGTGTTACCACTTTGGCAACGCCAAAATATGTATCGGTGTATCTGAGTTTACTATAAGTTTACTGGCACCCTGAATATTTAATAAAAATTTAACTTTTATAACGCACGGGAAAATAAGCAAGTATTTATTTTCTAATAAATTCGTTTGTAAATTCTGGTATCAGTTAATTATTTCATCCTTTTAGAAACAGACTTACCCCATATCGTAAAGGGTTAAAGGGCAGTGTACCAAAGCGACTCTACTGGGGCTGCAGTCCAGCATCGGGTCGGGTTATCCACACCCGACCCAACAACGGGGTCGTGTCGGGTCGGGTAGGCGCTATAATTTTTCATTGCGTTTCGGGTTCGGGTTGGGTTGACTCCTACTTTATTGCTGCGGCTCAGGTTATGGATCGGTTTTTGGTTGGATTTTGACTCTAGCTGGTCGGGTTCGGGTTGACCCGTTTTTTTAAAGAATGACCACAATATATATATATATATATATATTATAATTACGATGTTTTACCGTCATATGTTGTAGTTGCAATACGTGGACTATAGAAGGAGCATAAATGGTTGTACACGAATTAAGAAGTTGGTTGTTATGGATTATATAAATATTTAGAAGCAGTCGTAACAATTTAGTTGCAGTTTCGTGGATTATAGAAGGAGCATAAATGGTTGCACAACGAATTAAGACGTTGGTTGTTATGGATGATTAGAAGCAGTAGTACATTTTAGTTGCAGTTTCGTCGCGGCCATAGCGGCAGTGAATTTAAAATCCAGAGGCGTTTCTCCATAATACCACGAACAAAGCTTTCACTGTCAATCTTTTATTAAGTATTGTTCTTGGGCAGTTTCCACCATAACCATCAAAGCCGTGCATCACTACATCGTCAAGGTATAGAGGGTAAGTATTAGAACATCTCAAATTCTCAAAACGAGCAGCCAGGGAGTTGTTTACAATTGAAAATACGACTTAATTCTGAGGGATCGCCGCAGGCAGCTGCTTTTTGTTACCCCGCGGAACAACACAAGTTATGACGTAGAACGCGCACTGAACCAATGAAGAATTAAAGAAGACGCGTCATGCTACGTCACGACCAATGAAAGATAATTCGTAAAAGAGTTCGGACAGAGATGAGTGAATTAATTTTATAGTAAAGTGACTTTAGAGCGGGAAAATAATATAAGAATAAAAATGAAAATGGCTCTCAAAAAAACATTCTAAAACCCAGAAATGAACGAGGATCATGATAGAAATTAAGAATAACTAAAAGCTTTATATTTAAGTAAATTTGGACAATTTAGAATTAAATAAAAGGGAATTTAATAGAGTTAACGATAGAGCTAAATTAAGAATAAGGATTTAATGAATATAGAGTAGTAAATTGGAATAAAACAGGGGGAAAAAAATTTAGAATTGTAAGAATTTGGAATAATTTAACTAAGGAAAAGTGGCGAATTTTTTTATTATTACATATATATATATACAATATATATATATATATATATATATATATATATATATATATATATATATATATATATATATATATACATATACAGTGTCTCACAAAAGTGATGGGACACTTGTGCTTTATAAAAAGAAACTGCAATAAAATAAATAAACAAACATGTGCAAAAATTTTTTGGGTGTGTTTCATATTTAAAGTTAGTAACAATTATTACATAACATACATTTTGTCAAAATATTAAAATATTAATTTAGTAAAAATACAATTGTTCAGAACGGAGCAAAAAATGGCTCACATAAGTGATGGGACACTTACTTTTCCATCAAATATTTATCCAAAAATTTTACTTTTTAAAAGGTTTTAATATTTTGTTGGATTTCCTTTTACTTTTAAAACATGATTTAATCTTTTTGGGATGGATTCGACTAATTTTTTTGTGATTTCTGGAGTGATTTTACCCCATTCTTCTTGAAGCACCGATTTTAGTTGTTGTTTTGAAGAAATGGTGTGTTTGCGAATTCTTGATTCCAATTCTTGCCAAATATTCTCTATGGGATTTAAGTCTGGAGATTGTGGTGGTGTTTTTATTATTTCAGGACAGTTATATAGCAGCCAGAGTCTAACGTTCAGAGCAGTGTGCTTGGGGTCATTGTCCTGGTAGAATTTAAAATCGTTATGAAGGTTCAATTTTCGTGCTGAAGATTTCAAATTTTGCTTTAAAATATCAATATACTTGTACTGATCCATTATACTGTCAATAAAAACAAGATTACCAACTCCAGCGGACGACATACACCCCCATACCATAACTCCTCCTCCACCATGTTTTACTGTTGGTACCAAGTTCTGTTTGTGAATTTCTTCCCTGGGTTTTCTCCACACCAAGATTCTACCGTCAGAACCAAATATATTAAATTTACTCTCATCAGCAAATATAACTTTATTCCAGTAATCAGAATTCTTATTTATGTTGGATTTTGCGAAAGCTAGTCTGAGTTTTCTATTCTTTTCACTTACGAAGAATTTTTTCCTGGCTACTCTACCGTGATATCCAGCAGATCGAATTACCCTTCTAATAGTTTCAGGATTAACAATTATTCCATATAATGCTTGTAAATCAGCAGCAACTTTTGAAGCACTAATTCTTGGATTTTTTTTAATATTTCGAACGATAATTCGCTTTATTCCATTGGATAGCTTTGATGGTCAGCCAGGTCTTCTTTTATCCTGAATCATATGATTCTTTTTATATCGTTTAATGATATTGAAAACTGTTGAACGACTCAAGTTAACTGTTTCAGCAGTTTTTCTAATAGATTTTCCACGTTCAATATGCAAATTAATAACTAATTTTCGAATTTCAGGCGAAGTTTCTTTTCGTTTAGCATTCATGACTACACAGAGCTAAAAAACACAAAAATTCCAAAACAAACTGGAGAGAAATACTGCAGACGATTTTATAAATTATTGCCAATTGCTTTTAAGTAAAAATAAAACCCCAAAAAATATTTTTATTGCTTATTTCAGACGATTTTTGTTGCATATATAATGGTGTCCCATCACTTATGTGAGCTATTTTTTGCTCCGTTCTAAACATTTGTATTTTTATTAAATTAATATTTTAATATTTTGACAAAATGTATGTTATGTAATAATCTTTACTAAATTTAAGTATGAAACACACCCACAAAAAAAATGTGTACATGTTTTTTTAATTTATTTGATTAGTTTCCTTTTGTAAAGCACAAGTGTCCCATCACTTATGTGAGACACTGTATATATATATATATACATATATATATATACATATATATACAGTGTCTCACATAAGTGATGGGACACTTGTGCTTTACAAAAGGAAACTAATCAAATAAATTAAAAAAACATGTACACATTTTTTTTGTGGGTGTGTTTCATACTTAAATTTAGTAAAGATTATTACATAACATACATTTTGTCAAAATATTAAAATATTAATTTAATAAAAATACAAATGTTTAGAACGGAGCAAAAAATAGCTCACATAAGTGATGGGACACCATTATATATGCAACAAAAATCGTCTGAAATAAGCAATAAAAATATTTTTTGGGGTTTTATTTTTACTTAAAAGCAATTGGCAATAATTTATAAAATCGTCTGCAGTATTTCTCTCCAGTTTGTTTTGGAATTTTTGTGTTTTTTAGCTCTGTGTAGCCATGAATGCTAAACGAAAAGAAACTTCGCCTGAAATTCGAAAATTAGTTATTAATTTGCATATTGAACGTGGAAAATCTATTAGAAAAACTGCTGAAACAGTTAACTTAAGTCGTTCAACAGTTTTCAATATCATTAAACGATATAAAAAGAATCATATGATTCAGGATAAAAGAAGACCTGGCCGACCATCAAAGCTATCCAATGGAATAAAGCGAATTATCGTTCGAAATATAAAAAAAAATCCAAGAATTAGTGCTTCAAAAGTTGCTGCTGATTTACAAGCATTATATGGAATAATTGTTAATCCTGAGACTATTAGAAGGGTAATTCGATCTGCCGGATATCACGGTAGAGTAGCCAGGAAAAAATTCTTCGTAAGTGAAAAGAATAGAAAACTCAGACTAGCTTTCGCAAAATCCAACATAAATAAGAATTCTGATTACTGGAATAAAGTTATATTTGCTGATGAGAGTAAATTTAATATATTTGGTTCTGACGGTAGAATCTTGGTGTGCAGAAAACCCAGGGAAGAATTTCGCAAACAGAACATGGTACCAAGAGTAAAACATGGTGGAGGAGGAGTTATGGTATGGGGGTGTATGTCGTCCGCTGGAGTTGGTAATCTTGTTTTTATTGACAGTATAATGGATCAGTACAAGTATATTGATATTTTAAAGCAAAATTTGAAATCTTCAGCACGAAAATTGAACCTTCATAACGATTTTAAATTCTACCAGGACAATGACCCCAAGCACACTGCTCTGAACGTTAGACTCTGGCTGCTATATAACTGTCCTGAAATAATAAAAACACCACCACAATCTCCAGACTTAAATCCCATAGAGAATATTTGGCAAGAATTGGAATCAAGAATTCGCAAACACACCATTTCTTCAAAACAACAACTAAAATCGGTGCTTCAAGAAGAATGGGGTAAAATCACTCCAGAAATCACAAAAAAATTAGTCGAATCCATCCCAAAAAGATTGAATCATGTTTTAAAAGTAAAAGGAAATTCAACAAAATATTAAAACCTTTTAAAAAGTAAAATTTTTGGATAAATATTTGATGGAAAAGTAAGTGTCCCATCACTTATGTGAGCCATTTTTTGCTCCGTTCTGAACAATTGTATTTTTACTAAATTAATATTTTAATATTTTGACAAAATATATGTTATGTAATAATTGTTACTAACTTTAAATATGAAACACACCCAAAAAATTTTTGCACATGTTTGTTTATTTATTTTATTGCAGTTTCTTTTTATAAAGCACAAGTGTCCCATCACTTTTGTGAGACACTGTATATATATATATATACAATAAGACTACCATAATGGACATTCTCGAAAAGCGGAAACCTCTATTTAGCGAACACTTTTTCAATTCCTAACACTATCACAAGTAACAAAATCATAATTCTATTATCACTATTATCATAAATTATAAACTATCACAAATACGATACATGTGTTTTTGTGTGTATCATAAACGAAATGTTAGTAATGCTTTTCATATCCTGAGAAAAGAAAAGAAATGGTTCTTAACTGCACCGGAAAGAAAAATAATCTATGATCTTACATACATTTTATTTTTTCCCATGCAGTACATTGAATATATACTGATTCATTTTCAGATACGTATTTATTTTTATATAAAACATAGTTCTGTTCAAACTTTTTGTTAAAATCCCAACAATTCGACATGCATAAAATTTAATATGACCGGAATAATTATTCTAGGGTGAACCCGAGACGCAGAAAGGAAATATGAGTCACCCAACCCGAAAAAAAACATAGAAACAACCCGACCCGAAGCAGAACTCAATTCAACTGTCTCGAAATGTTCGCTATTAAGGTTTCACTATATTTGAATATTAAAGAATATAGATTTCTCCCTTTTTCTATATACAATATGAAATTTATATTAGAGATAAAATTGTACATTACTTTTCATAATAAGCATTAAAATATGATTTATTGTCCTTTCATTGCGGGTTCGAGTCGGGTTGCGTGTCGTGGAAATTTTTTTTGTCGTGATCCGGTCGGGTTGTGGGTTGACTACAATCGGAATTTGCGGGTTCGGGTCGGGTACAACCCGACGCCTGCTGGACTCTAACTGGGGCTATAGTCCAGTCAAATTAGCCCATATTTGAGCAGTTTGCCATAATAAATGCTAAAGAGATAAAAATTGGTGCAGTTGTTCAATGATGGCTACTGATGACTATGTAAAAAGTCCTGATGGATAGGAGGTGAGTGGGGGGAGGGGCGGCAAAATAAATTACTTTTTTTAGTTTTTTACAAATATCTCAGAAACTGTTGGTTTTCATGAAAAAAATTACTCTGACATAAATTAAAGAACATACAATTCTCTACAAATGACAAAAATATACAGTGGAACCTCGATTATCGGTCAGTCACAGGACCGGAGCCTTGACGGACTTTCCGAAAAAAAAAAAACACTTTAATTTCAAATTTACTTAGTTAATGTGTATTCAAATTTATTAAATATTGTCGGAAAAAAAAAGAGAATTGAGACAATTTTTATTTTATTTTATTTGTATTTTTTTTGGGGGGGGGCGGGTCCGGTGGTGAGTGTGAAAGGGGGGATGATTGCCCCCCCCCAGATTCATGATTATTATGAATCATCTAAATTATACATACCTAATTATAAATTGATATGTATCTACTTTTAGTTTTCTCCATATTTGAAATTCGCAGTTATAATATTTCACATTAATAAACATTTCATTAATGATGAATATTTATCTTTCATAAACTACTTACCTGTCATTATTTCATGCAATATTCGAGTGTTTACTATTTTCTTTTTCTTTTGCAACAGTACTTAATAAATTTGAATAGACATTAAGTAAATTTCAAGTTAAAATTATTTTTTATTTTTGCGGAAAATCCGTGAAGGCTCCTGTCTTCTGACTGACGGATAATCGAGGTTCCACTGTATATACCTGTCATTTGTAGATTTTATGTTCTTTAATTTATGTCAGAGTAATTTTTTCATGAAAACTAACAGTTTCTGAGATATTTATTAAAAACTAAAAAAAGACTTTATTTTGCCCCCCCCCCTCCCCTCACTCACCTCCTATACATCAGGACTTTTTACAAAGTCATCAGTAGTCATGAATGAACTACTGTTCCAATTTTTATATCTGTAGCATTTATTATGGCGACATTCAGTAAATAAATTTGAAATTAAAGTGATTTTTTTTCGCGGAAAATCCGTCAAAGCTCCGGTCACCTGACTGACAGATAACCGAGGTTCCACTGTATATTCCTGTCATTTGTAGAGAATTTTATGTTCTTTAATTTATGTGAATTTGGCGGACTTTCCGCAAAAAAATCACTTTAATATCAAATTTATTTACTTAATATCGCCATAATAAATGCTACAGAGATTTAAAAAAAAAATCCCTGACGGCTCGACCTACAGGTACAGGTAGATTTCGAAGACGGAGACCGAGGGACACCTGTTTATTGGGAATTGCAGAAGAAAGACCTATTTTCCATGATGTGGCAGTTGGGACCACCCATTTCGAAATATATCTCTGCCTGTAGGCGGAACCAGCTGGGATTTTTTTGTTTATAATTTTTTTTTAAGCGTAAGAGCTGGTCCTATATAAAACTTGTCTTTAAGAAGACTTGTCTTATATTAAGAAGATTTATAATAAATTCAAGCGGATTTGATAGCTTATTAATTGTTTTTCTTCTGAAACCCCTACCACCCCCCCCCCTCCTTGGGGGGCATTTTTAATGAAATCAAAAAACTGTCATACATAAATTTTCGGCCCTTTTCCTAGAAGTAATAATAACTTGATACGGATTCGATATGTATAAAAATTAAGAAGATATTGTTTTATTTTTGTTTTCACGTCTGCTTGTAGGCGGAGCCAACAGGGATTTTTTTTTTATTATTATTATTATTTTTTTTTTTTGCCGTAAGAGTTGGGCCTGTAAAAAACTTGTCAATATAAAAGTTGTAGTTTTAAGGAGATTTAAAATAAATTTAAGCGGATTTGATATCTTAGGAATTGGCGAAGTTATGAATTTTTTTCTTCTGAAACACCCATTTTTCCGCCCCATGGGGCCGTTTTTAATGATATCAAAAATCTGTCATACATAAATTTTCGGCCCTTTACCTAGAAGTAATAATAACTTTAAACGGATTCGATACGTATCATAATTAAGAATTTATGGGCGGGTTTCTGTTTTCACAAAAAGACCCCCCCCCCATTTCCTCCCCCCTTGGTTCGATTTTGCCCATTAACAAACTTGACCGAGATTGTATGCCCTTTGATTTTATTTATCAGTTTGGAAGAGATTTGTGCAGAATTATTGCAGTTATCGTGTCCATAAAAAAGTGTCATAGATAGATAGATAGATAGATCGATAAAGTTTTGAACTGGGGTGGTTTTGTGTTCTGAGAGTCATAATCGGCGTAGATCTGCAAAAATTTTTCAAAAATTCCAACTTAGGGGAGAATGTAACAGGTAGTATTTCTTACAAAATCTACCTAAAATTGGTAAAGTTGTTCATTGATGGCAACTGATGACTATGTAAAGAGTCCTGATGGTTAGGAGGGGAGTAAAGGGAGGGGGGGTGCAAAATTAAGTACTTTTTTAGTTTTTTACAAATATCTAAGAAATCATGTAGTAATATTTTCATGAAAACCAACAGTTTCTGAGATATTTGTAAAAAACTAAAAATAATACTTTATTTTGTCCACCCTCCCTTCTCTCACTCCATGTCGGAAAGCGTTAAAGGGCAGTGTACGAAAGCCAATATGCTGGGGCTATAGTACTGTATCGGGTCCGGTTACCCGCACTCGATCCTGCCCAAACAGCGCGGGCCGGGTTGGATCGACGCTATATTTTTTCATTGCGGTTCGGGTTCGAGTCGAGTTGATTCCTATTTTTTTGCTGCGCATCGGACTCGGGTTGGGTTTTGACTCTTGCGGGTCCGGTTCGGGTCGACCCTTTTGTTAAAGAATATCCACAATATTTTTTCAGATTAACTATATATTTATACAATAAAACTGCCATAATGGACATTCCCGAAAAGCGGAAACCTCTATTTAGCGAACACTTTTTCAATTCTTAACACTATCACAAATAACTAAATCATAATTCTATTATCATAAATTTTTAAACTATCACAAATACATGTGTTTTTGTGTGTATCATAAACGAAATGTTGGTAATGCTTTTCATATTCTGAGAAAAGAAAAAATGGTTATTAACTGTACCGTAAAGAAAAATAATCTATGATCTTATATATATTTTATTTTTTCTCATGCAGTACATTGAATATGCTCATTAATATTCAGATATGTATTTATTTTCATATAAAACATAGTTCCCAATAATCCAAAACAAAATCCCAATAATCCGACTTGCAAAAAACCGAAATATGACCCGAAATAATTATTCTAGACTGAACCCGGCACACAGAAAGAAAATTAGAGTCACTCGACCCGAAAAAAAAAAAAAGAAATAATCCGACTGGATGCAGGACTCTATTCAACTGTCTCGAGGTGTTCGCTATTGAGGTTTCACTATATTTGAATATTAAAGAATATAGATTTGTCCTTTTTGTCTATATAAAATACAAAATTTATATTAGAGATATAGTTGTACATTACTTTTCATAATAGCATTAAAATATGATTTATTGTCTTTTCATTGCGGGTTCGGGTCGGGTTGCGTGTCGGATTTTTTTTTTTTTTTTTTTTTTTTTTTTGTCGGGTTGCGGGTTGACTACAATCGGAATTTGCGGGTTCGGCTCGGGTACAATCCGACTCGTGGTGGATTCTAACTGGGGATAGGAACTCCGCGTTTGTACGCACTTGCTTCTGGAAAGTTATTTCCTGCGCAAATTACTTACGGGAAGCAGGTGCGTAGCGTACAAACGCTGGATTTTATGGATATTTCGTCCTTTGTCTCTTTGAGATGGGGAGTATATTAGAACATGTATTCCAACTTAGCGGGATTAAAAATTCACGCAGAATTACGAAATTTCAAGCGGAGGTTCTAGACAAAAGGGCCAATTAATAAATTATATGATTTTGGAAGTTCCGACTTTGGAGTATAGGGGAAAAAAATAACATCGAATTTTTAGGCTGGGAATTGAACATTTACGATTTTCGTGCAGAACTGTGCAAAAATTACAGGGAGAGAATCATAAACGGAAGTCCCTTAGCACTGGTAAAAGAAAAGGATTTGTAAAGTTAAAACTTTAAGGGGAGCGTCCATCCAAAGAAATTTTCCGAATATATTTCATTTGTTTTTTTTTTATTTTTTTATTTGTTTTTAGCTTATTCTTTCTTCTATTTTTTAATTTATAATCTGAAAAGTCTGAAATAATGCTCACAAACAGAACACTTTAAACGCGGTTTAGGAAAAATACTGTTAAGGATTTCGTGCCCATTTTTGTGGGATAAAAAAATCGAAAATTCGTTTTTATGCTGAAAATGTTTTGAGAATATTCGAGTTATATATCTTTAGATTCGTAATTTAAAAATAGGTTTCAAAAATATGTTAAAGTTTTCTCTCAAGATACACATGTCTCAAAAATTCGAAGAATTCGAAATTTTCAATAAAAAAGCTGTCCTCGCATCCTTCTATTTTCTATAATGATGTAGTGAAAATTTTGAAAATTTTTTGACAAATATTATACTTTAAAGACTTCAGAAGAAAATACTGCTGAGTAAGGATTTCTTTCGCGCAGACAATCTTCGCGGTGTAGAAAATCGAAAATTTGACATCACGCTATATCGGTTATGCACTGAAAATATTTTCAGTGTCATTCGGGTGTATATGGTTAGATTTGAATTTGAGAGTGATTTTAAAATTATGAAAGTCGTTTTCTTAAAGCGCATACATGTCGCAACAATCTTTAAAACAAATTTTGAAGAAAATAAAAAGCTCTCTTCCTTATTTTCCAGATTTTTGTAGTGAAAAGCCTGAAATACTTCTTGCAAATAGAACACTATAGGAAAAATACTGCACACCAAGGATTTAATGCAGACGATTTTTGCGGGAGGGGGGGGGGGAGGATAAAAATTCGATATGACATCGTACTGATGTAATCATACTAAATTGTTTTAGTCCCCTAAATGAAAATGATCGTTTCTTTTTAGATTGATGTCAGTTATCTGAAAATCCAAGATTAAGCCATCTTTTAAGGCGGTTGTCAAAAAAATAATTTTCCCTAACCAACAACTCGAAACATTCTGAAACATTCATGGGCCCATTTTTAATGCAAAAGCATGACGCTTGCAGGCCTGACTATTGAAGCTATTTGGAATCGAATAGAGTTTTTCATTTTTTGATCAACGAATTACTTATGTATTTAGAAGCGATTGTTTTCACGTGACGACAAATTGTATTTTGTGAATGATTTTTGCCTTTATCAAAAAATGGAAAACATTATTCCATCGCATAGCATTTGCATAAAAGAACCTGCCAATTTCCTGCGTTACAATATTTCTTTAAATATGACGTCATTTGCACTTGTGGAATATCACCCCATCTTCCGTAATTTGGTTTTATTTTTTAAAACAGCGCAAATTACCATATTTTTAGATTCTGCAAGATCTGGGACTGTAGTTGGAGGACGTAGTTTGTAGGGGCCACAGCCCCTAGTAGATTAAAGAAAGAAAAAAATGCTTTGAGTTATAATTTAAGAGGCTAAACTTAAGGCTTGTTCAATTAATAAAACTTTTTTTTTTTCATTTTGACAGTGAATTCGACAGTATCGTTGTGACAGTTTGCAAAGTAGTTTGCAAATTTATATTTTAAACAATAATATAAAACTATTTTATGCAAAAATTGTATAAATATTTTAAGCAAAGTAAGTTTGTTTAAAATATCGTTACAAAATCTACATTATTGTTAACAATGTCTGGACAATTGTCGTGTATATATGACATTTAAAGAGTATTCCTCTTTCAAACTTTCCTTACAGTATCTTTAAATAACGCAGAACTTATGCATTTAAATAACTCGAAAATGTTTACTTCGATTTACTTTTGCTAAAAATTTAAAATTGTTTTCCAGGAAGGTGTTAAGTTTAGGAATAAAAATTAGAGTTCGGCTTGTACTGACATACTCTGTATTTTTGATTGAAAAGAAGTAGATTGCAATTCTGATTTCCTATAGAAAAATTATCTTTATTTATACGTATTATCACTGAAAGTTTGTTAAAATAGTTTAGAAACGATTCTCTTTGTATATAAAAAAGTAAGAAACAGTTTGTTACTGCAATATACTCAAGAACTTACACTTGTCATCATCAATTGCCTTTTGTTTTGTTAATGCTTAAGGTTGTTCTTAAATCCAAAGAAGCTACTTTCTGACACATTTCTAAATTCATTTATATTCGGAAAAGCAAAATGTTCTTATTCAGAAACTATCTATTCAAATGAGGCTTTCCATTTATTGGTAAAGTATTCCATTGCAATTTTTGGATATTAATATTGTCACTAAAAAAATTCTATTATTTAATAATACCAAAAAAAAAAAAAAACTGCTGTTTACACTTGGAGCATTGACCCATCTGTCCTATCCTAATGGCTGTATAGCAGAAAGCATCCCAACTTTTTTACCACCTCCCACTGACCTGTCCAGATGTCAAAAGGTATCTTGGGTGGTACAAATGGGTGGGAACGAGAGCAGGTACTAAAGAGCATCTGTTTAACATCTGTCAAAATTCAGAGATAATTTCACGTGGTAAATAAATGCTTGTTAAGAAGGTTTCTTGAATGAAGAAAATGATATTGTGTTTTTCAACCTTTACACCTTTACATAAGATATTCTTTAAATTTCTTTTCAAGGTAGAAAAATAAAATTAAATAGGAATCATAATCTTTTTTTTTTTTTTTTTTTTTTTTTTAGGAGAGTCTGCGCTCAATTCAACAAAAAATTTTTTTCTCTAATTTAATAGAACAGTTGTAATAAAACCAAAAAAGCTATTTTGCGCAATCTGTCCTTATAGGGTTGGTGTGATTGCGCATATGGGGTGGAGAGATTGTTATTAATAATAATTACAATTAAATTGTTAACAATAATAATTATAATTAAATGACATTGTTGTAATGTTTTTGTGAATAAGTGTTATTGTATTAGGAGTGAATATTTAAACCTAATGATTGAAGAATCAGGAAAAGGAAAGAATTTTAAGAACAATTAAAATATTTTAATTTAAAAAAATCAAAGAATTAGAAACAAAACAAGTCCAGATAAGATTACAAAATAATATTAAGTTACTTGATAACACGGGTAACTTAAAATTAGTGCATTTTCATTTCCGCAGTTTCAAAGTTTTTTTGTTTGCAGACCGAAGTTTTCGTCGTCCACAATCGATGCACTTATTGTTGTAAATGGTACAGCATTCGTGCAACCACCTCTCACAAGTAATACATTGACCCAGTCACTGGTCGATATTGTCTCCTGGTACAGTTCCAGACATTCTGTACACTCATCCATTGCCCAGTATTTTTTAGCTATGCTCGGTCAAAATTAGCTTCGAGTTCAAATATCCTGACGCAAGACCAAAATGACCATCTAATCAAATTTTCTCAAACATGTGACCTAGCCCAACATTCTTCTCGTGCCCCAAAACCATAGGAGGCAAAATTTAATCTAAATAGTCTGAGCCGTTTTTAAGATAAAATAGCTTGACCCATAATAACCTATGACCAAAATGACCCACTAATTGAATTTTCTCGAACATATGACCTAGCCCAACAGTCTTCTCGTGCCCGAAAACCATAGGATGCAAAATTTAGTGTATATAGTCTGAGCTCTGAGCCGTTTCTAAGATAAAATAGCTTGACCCATAATGAACCATGACCAAAATGACCCACTAATCGAATTTTCTCGATCACATGACCTAGCCCAACAGTCTTCTCGTGTCCGAAAACCATAGGATGCAAAATTTAGTGTAAATAGTCTGAGCCGTTTTTTAGATAAAATTAGCTTGACCCACAATGACCCACTAATCGAATTTTCTCGAACATATGACCTAGCCCAATGATTTTGTCGTGCCCGAAACTCGTAGGACACAAAATTTAATCAAAATCGTTAGAGCCGTTTTTCAGATAAAATTAAATTGACCCGGGTTGACCCCAAAATGACCCACTAATCGAAAGTTCTCGAACATGTGACCCAGCCCAATAGTCTTCTCGTGCCCGAAAATGGTAAGATACAAAATTTAGTCAAAATCGTTTGAACCATTTTTTAGATAGAATTAGCTTGACCCTGACCCTTGATGACCCAAAATGACCCACTAATCGAATTTTCCCGAACACGTGACCTACCCCAATGGTTTTCTGGTGCCCCAAAACGGTAGGATACAAAATTTCGTCAAAATCGTTTAGCCGTTTTTTAGATAAAATTTGCATATATATATATATAACCACACACAAGATTTTCTTGTATTAGAATATATGATAACAAGTTTACTAAATGATAGGAGGCAAAACAATGATTAATATGAATTATTTCCTTTCGAAAACGAAGATTTACAAAAAGCTTTTAAAAAAGCACCAGAAAAAATGGTGTGCAAATATGGGCCCTCTCTAAAAAGGTCACAAAAACAGTTTAAAATGTTTTAAAACAGTATAAAAGAATACAATATGGCAGAGAATTTGGTTATTAGACTTTTTCGTCGATTATCTCAAACAATTAAAAAACAAAAAATAGTGCATCATATTTCATCAGAATGCAGCAGGGAAGACCGAGCTATGCTCGGATATAATTAGCTTTGTGTTCAACTCAGTATAACAATAAATTCTCCGTACAACATATATCTGTTCTATGTATCCTGATTGGTTGAATTCTGTTTTCGAGAACGTTCCTTGGACGCTGATTGGTTGAATCATGTATATCGGTTCTCATTGAGGATTTCTAGAAAATTCCTTCAGATTCTAAAAACCAATTTTTTGGCCAAATGTCGCCAAAATTTGGCGAAAATGCGCAAACTTAGCACATTATTTCACTTGGCGCCAAGCATGCGTTTTGGCACTGTTATTAAATTGTTTCAATCATAATGTTGTGTATTTGAAAAAAAAAAAAAAAAAAAAAAAAAAAAACCCTCAAACAAGATTTTGATGATGTAAACATTGCTTTTTTCAGCATGAGGATGGGAAAAACAATTTATTTAAAAATATATTATATGTTTATCCATCACTGCTAGAATGTCTGTAATGAGATGAATTATCTCATCTTTTTTGTCCCTTTTTAAAGAAAAAATACCAATTTTAAAAGTAATCTCTCATAAAAGAATTTTTTCAATCATATTTATTTTATAACATTAGTCTTATCATATTATCTGTGATTCTAATTCACTTACTTTTAAGGACGTTTATGAAACAGAGTAATTATCATAAGAACAGATAACAGGGCACTCTTACGCATAGCTTCTAAATTTTTAAGTTTTGATTAGATTTTCATATAATTTGAAATGACTCGACAAAATTCTGCAACGATTATCTATATTGAATTTCAAGCTCTTCGGTTGGGTAGTTTTTGTGCTGTTATATGCGGACACACGGACGGACCATACGGCGACAATGGCTGCTACGTCTTTATATAATTTCGAACGCACCTAAAACTACATATTAACATTTTAAGTATAACACAATGTATCCAATGGAATATTAGTTTTTTAAATCAAAACACATATCTATTAGTTTAAATCCGATTTACTACATTTTTCAACACTTTCAAACGTAGTTAAAAAGTGCTTATGAATTTGGTTTGTATGTCTGTCAACCGTCTGTCTGTCAGTGCTCTAACTGGCGAAATATATTTGGATTGTCATGCAATTGATATGTTATTGAGGCTTACTATGGCATCTTAGGTATTGAAAATGAAGTGTGTAGCACTTATAGTTTTTTTACAGTGGCATCCAAAAAATTACGTTACGTTACGGTCTATAGGGAAAAAACATTTACGGTTTATTTTAATGATATTGCACAATTTCAAACATATTGAAATTGATATGTATCACTGAAGTGCACTACAAGAGGCTTACTATGGAATATGGTGGGCCACTTACAGGTCCTTTACTGAGACACCCAAAAGAATTATGTTACATTATGGTCTATGGAGAAAATAAATCGTTTGTGGTTTATTTTAAGAGTGTTTCACTATTTCAAACATATTGAAATCGATATCTATCACTAAGGTTCATTACAAAAGGCTTGTTATAGAATTTTTTAAGTATGGCATTCATGATTCATTTAGAGGGACACACAAAATAATTCGTTACTGTCTGTTAACAATAATTGTTGGAAGTGCTTTTTCAGTTGCTGAAAGCATTTTTAAAATTAATTCATTTTTTGTCTATTAATTGATCTGTATATAAATTCTATAGATCATACACAGGTCCGGACAAAAGTTCTCGAATACATTTCCGTTTATTGACGGAAATTCCAGAAGAGGAATTTTAAACTGTGCTACGCGTTTCCTAAATGTACTAAAATTTGGCATCCTATGTACTATAAGTATATATACGAATCTATGGATCCTATACACGGCTGCACAGAAGAGTTCGGGTATTATTCCAAATATTGTTGGTAATTCCTGAAATTGGGAATATTTGCGGTTTATTTTAATAATGTTTCAATATTTGAAACATACTGAAATTGATATGTATCACTGATGTGCATTACAAGAGGCTCACTATAGAATATTGTGTGTATAGCATTAATCGTTCATTTACAGGGACACATAAAAGTACTCTGTTAAAGTACTGTCTTTTAATAATAATGGCTGGAAATGCGTTTTCAGTTGCGTTTTTAAATTTAACTATTTTTTTCCTATTATTTGGTGTGTATAAATCCCATAGGTCATATACAGGGCAGCACAAAACATCTCGAGTGCATTTGCGTTTATTGACGGAAATTGCCGATGGGCTATTTTCAACTGTGCTATGCGTATCCTAACTGAACTAAATTTTTGCATTGTATGTAGTATATATAAAAATCAATAGATCATATACTGGGCTGCACAAAATAATTAGGATCTTTTTCCGAATATTGTTGGTAATTTCTAAAATTGGATTTTTAAATTATGTTAGGCGTTTTCAAAATGACGTCAACTTATTAAACGGTAAAGATTTGGAAAATTATTTTAGAAGTGTTGGAAAGTGTTACATAATCTATTGCTATGATAAAATTTTGTTCATTTATTCTTCTGAATGGAAAGTGAAAATTTTGGTAGAAATACCGGAACTGGTTCCGAGTAAGACTCCTATAATAGGAGCTCTAGTTCCGAGAAAAATCACGATAAAAGGAAGAATGTAGAGTACTAAACCCGTTTTCCACTCTTCATCTTCAGTGTACGTTTGAACTGTTAGCGGAAATATAGCCTGGTCACTCAATAAGTCATTAACAAAAGGGGATTTGTGAAGCAAACAGATGCCTCGCCTGGGGCGTGGTAGAAAACAGTCATTTGTAAGTCAGTACTTAGCGAAACAGCTTAACCATGAATTTTTTTTGTGTTGAAACTCAAACTCTATTTAGTATGGATTTTTCGATATTATCAAAATAATGCGAACTTTTTATATATATTCTTATGTAAAATATAAATATTTAATGTGAATAATTAACTGTGAATCCTATGAATTATATGAAACGATTTTTCTCCCTTGTTTTCTGTCTTTCTTATCTTTTTTTCGCTAGTATCTCAAACTTTATGTATAAAAGATGCATCAATTATTAAATGCATTTTTAAATACTATATGATATAAATAAAGTGAAACATCACTATAAAGTAATAAGATATTTTTAATTATAATTATTTTTAATTATAAAATTAAACGTTCATATAATTTTCTTCGAAAGAAAAAAAAGGAAGACAATATTTTAAAAATACCGTATTTGCAGTAAAAGAGTTGAGAAATATAAAAGATTATCTGAACGGAACATACACATGAAAGCATGAAAAACATTAATTCATTTTCTATTTCTTATTCATGTGAGCAACGAACCAGATCGGCTATATTATGAATTAATTGGCAGAGTTTATCGAAATATTTTATTCAGCTTTCAATAAAGAATATTATCTTTAAGATTTTTGAAATGTGTAATCTAATATAGAGAGAGTGGGTGCCTTTGAGCAGGGCTGTCCACCGCGGCGATGATAACTGTACTTTTAAATTTTTTTCTCATTTTCATGTAAACTGCATCCTGGCCTGACAACCTTTAAAATGTGAAAGTTTTATTTTTTAATCAATATATGCCATAATATTCAGGGATGTGAATTTTATAGACAAAGACACCGTAAATTCAATAAAACAAAATTTATTATTCAAAATATGCTACACATACGTTAACTGATGATACAGTCTTTAACAAATCAACTATTTTAGAGGAAGCAATCGCAATAGTATAGTTTATATTTTTCATTACTTTATTAAAACATTTTAATCTTTAATATCTCGTAATTGCATTTTTTTAGTTACTTGTTTTACAAACGAGCCCTTTATTTCATAGAATTATGGCTGTTTTCAAATCCAAAGGAGCTACATTCTGACAAATTTCTGAATTCATTTTTGTTTCAGAAACGCATGAAATGAGCAGGTGTTCTTTATTCAGAAATTATGTATCTTTAGTAAAAGCAGGCGATCTTTCAGAAAATACTGCCAAAGTTAATGTTTTGAACATAATTTCCGGGCGCAATAGCACACGAACGGAAAAAAAAATCTATCATCACGTGACAGCAATTGCTTTTAACTCAATAAGTAATTTATTTATCAAAAAATGAAAACGCCATTCGATTCCAAATCTCAGTTCATTTAGCAGTCCGGCCTGCCAATTTTATGCCATTACGTTTTGAAACAAGTAAGAAAGTTTGGCGTTATTGAGCCGGGAATTTGATAACCACTTTAATCAAGAAAGGAAATTCCAAAAATAAATAAATAAATAAATATGGGGTTATTTTAGTTTTCTTTTAAATTATAAAAGTAATCAAATCAGGATGCTCGTAAAATAATTAAAATTAAGGAAATAAAAAAAATAGGAAAATAAAACAATACTTCATACTCTTGATTCATTATTTTATATTTATTAATTTGCGTTTTCCGAAAAATCTGGAACTATAAAGTTAAGGATATAGTCTTATTTTTGGAAACACCCTTTTTAAGGATTGTGTACCACAACTGCTTTTCACATTATCAAGTCTAAACCTTTTCCCTTCGTTCTGGCTTCAAATTGCTAGTCGTTTCTATGTACTTCTTTTTCCTTTCTCCTGAATTATAAATACACATTAAGCACTTTTTATATTTCGTTTTTCTTTATGTCAAATTTATACAGTAGAAAAAGGGTGATACAGAAAGAAAGAAGTAAGGTATTCATGGAAGAGTTTGAGTCCCGAATAAAGAATAATTCTAAAATATTTTGTACAGAAATTAATATAAAACTTACTAAAAAATAAAAAAATAAACATTTGTTTAGCTTAGCAATGTAGCTACATCAACCATAATGTATCTTAAAATAACTCAAATATTATCTGTAGAAAAAAAAGCATATGTGAAACTTAGTACATGCATTTTTTTTTTTTTTTTAATAATAATAACATTTTATGGAAACTTATTCAATAGAAAAATAGAAAATAAATTTCAACTTCTTATTTTTTATCTGATACGTCTGTTTTAACCATATGATTTCTGACAATCTGTAAAATTTTTAGTTTAGAAACTAGAAAAGGATTTTTCAAACAATTTTCCAATTTTTGGAACTAGAAAACCATTTTTCTATCTTCTGAATTAGTGACCTTTAGGGTTTAAAATAAGATTCTATTTATATTACTTTTTTCAGACACGTTAAACTCTAAAAAAACTAATAATAAAGAAATCTAAATTGTTAAATTAAAGCCAAAAATTAATAAAATGAATGGTTAGATTCGTTTTTGTGTCTCAACAACCAACTAATTAAAAACATTTAAAAAATTTGGAAATATTTCTAATAAGTTGTCACCAGATGAAGCTCGTAAGATGTTTCCTGTTTTGGTGGGGGGACAGAGGTTTTAAATTGCTGTCTCCCAGTAAAAAAAAAGAACGAAAAATCATGCGTTAAGTATGGAATATGTAAAACTTTTCAACACTTCCAAAATGCTTTTATAGAAATCTTTACCGTTTAAGAATGTCTAAGTCTGATGCTAAAGTTAACAATTTGGAAAACGCATAACACTTTTAAAAATCCAATTTTAGAAATTACCAGCAATATTCGGAAAAAGATCCTAATTATTTTGCGCAGCCCAGAGTATGATCTACTGATTTTTATATATACTACATAGAATGCAAAAATTTAGTTCATATAGGATACGCATAGCACAGTTGAAAATAGCCCATCGGCAATTTCCGTCAATAAACGCAAATGCATTCGAGATGTTTTGTGCTGCCCTGTATATAACCTATAGGATTTATACACATCAAGTAATAGGGGAAAAAAAGTTCCATTTAAAAACGCAACTGAAAACGCATTTCCAACCATTATTATTAACAGACAGTACTTTAACAAAATACTTCTATGTGTCCCTGTAAATGAAGGAGGAATGCTATACACACAATATTCTATTGTAAGCCTCTTGTAGTGCACCTCAGTGATATATATCAATTTCAGTATGTTTCAAATATTGAAACATTATAAAATAAACCGCAAACGATTTCCCCCCATAGACCGTATTGCAATGGAATTCTTTTGAGTGTCCCTGTAAAGCAGGTATGTCAAACACGTGGCCCGCCGACAACTTCTCTGTGCCCGCCAAGTCTTTGGCATTTTATCTGTGCATTTATTTTGGCATTTATTCAGTTGCTCGAACACGCATGCTGAAAATACACTTTTCAGGAACTTACTTACACCAAATAGTCTTACAGATGGCAAACATATGTATATATAAGTATTGCCAGTTGCTTTTTTTTATTCACAATTGCTACCACTTTTTTTAATATAAATTTTTGTCTTATTTATTCCGTCATTAATTAAGGGAAATATTTTCTTCAAAATGTGGTAGTAATAATAATAATAATAATAATAATAATAATAATAATAATAAAGAAGAAAAAATCCGATCATCTGGCAGAACTGATGTATATAGACAGATATAACTCAGTTTTAAATTTTAGCTCCAAGAAATTGCAGATACAAAGATAACTAATCGGAATGTAACAAAGCGCGAAATCTCGAGTCTAAAAATTTAAAGATTCGTAATTTTTTTAGAGTATTTTTTCTTATAATATTTATGTGTTTTATGACGAAACTAATACTTTATTTTACTACTCTCTTCAATTTTACACTTGCTGTATTTATTAAATAAGAAATGTATAGTAAAATTAATAAAATTCGGGCTAATTAAGAACAGTTACAACTTTTTTTTTTTTTTTTTTTAATCAAAGCATAAAATTAAGTGGCTTTTAAATGATTTGCTTTGGAAATGACATAAATTATCACTTTTGTACTTGAAGCAAAAACACCGAATACGACATGTCATCCAGTTTCTCCACTCTTGTTTTACAAAAATATTTTGGATTTAAGTTCTTTAATTATTTTCATTACTTAGGTTAGTAAATGTGTCATTGTTAATGAAACCTGCTTGATCTTTCTTTCTTTTTTTCTTTTCTTTTCTTTCTTTCTTTTTTCTTTCCTTTGTATTTTACCGTTTTATACATATTTTAATAACATAATGATAAACACCCAGGATTTTTTTTTTTTTTTTTTTTTTTTTTTTTTTTAATGTTTAAACTCTCTACCAGTATGAATAAATATGATTGGAAAAAAAAATAAGTTGATTCACAATACCATTAAATTAAATAAAAACTGAAATTATATGTTGATATCCAAACGATCCAAACATTGTTGGAGTTTCGAAAGAATGGAACATTAAGAGATGCTACAGGATAAAGCATTAAAAATCTGGCCAAACATCAGAAAGAAAAACTGTCAGAACTGAAATTGACACTTCTTAAAAGAGAGTGCTTTCATCAAGCCTATTGGAGAAAATACGTTTGATTTATAAAATAAATATTATTGCATTAAATATCCCGTGATTCGAAATAATTTACTAGGAAATGGAAGAAATGATGCGCAGAACAGTTAAAGAAGTTTGAAAATACTATAAGCAAAAGTACCAATGCTAAAAAGTATTATGTATAGCTGTATAGATTTATAAAAGTCGGATACATATTTATAAACTTATATCATATTCGTTCGCACATGCTTAATCATCGTCAATTTAGAAAATAGCTTGATAATATTGGTAACGAAGATAACCAGATCTACCTTCTCATACAAAAATTTGACGGCTTTCCATCATAAAATTTTAACTGTTAATTACGAAATGTTACACAAGGTAACCATTTTCATTTTAAATTGACAAATTATGAATGTGGATTATTAAAAGACCAGCAATAGGCAAAGTACTTGGTTTTCTTTTGAAAATAAAAGCACCTGAGTAAACTTCAACCTCAGGGCAAATTTCATAATTTTTGTCATGTTATTTGATAGTATTAGCATCAGAGCCGGATTAAGCATTTCTGGGGCCCGGGGCTATTGGACATTTTGCCCCCCCTTCCCCTGCTACTGGAAATTTTGTGCCCCTTCCCACCATACTGAATATTTATCCCCCCCCCACACACACACAAACACACCGCTTTTTTTTTATTTTTTATCCTGAAATACAAATTTTTAAAATGGAAATATTTATATTGTTAATCATGAGCGTTTTTGTTTGTTTGTTTGTTTGTTATCTTCAATAGTGCTCTTAATTAGTTTGTTACATATACAATTAACAAATACTTTATAAACATAAAAAAATAGAAATATTCCAGGTGTATAAAAACTATCTACATTTAAAATAATTTCAACACATCTGTTTATTGATATAAATAAATTTAATTACATGTTTAAGCTTTTTTTTATTAGATTTTCATTACTAAAAATTAAGTTAATTGAAAAAAATCCTTGCATTTAAATTTCCAAGTGATTGCAGGACATCATGAAATGCAAACAGTTCTGTGATGTCATTATCTAGTGACATTAGTGTTAAACCGCTAAGTTTGGGCTCTAGTATAAACGATCGTAGTCTGTTCTTTATTAATTTTAGTTTGTAAAATGATCATTCTGCTTCAAAGTTTGTAAGCGGTACTACTATATACTATAATTGCAATATGCAGTACATTTGGGAAAACAGATATTAATTGTTTGATTGATTAACAGCATCTTGACAGCATTGAATATCTACATTTCTAATACATTCCGAGAAATATCGCCAAGATCCTCATAATAAAATGTTAAGCGTCTAGAGAATCTTCATCTATGATGTTTGAGTATTGTAATTGAAAGAAAAACATGAAAAATGATAGTTTTATAGATAAATGTATGATAAACATGGTGAAACATAGAGTTTTAAAATCGAATAATTATTTTAAGTGCCTCTATTTAATGTTGAAATCGGTGAATATAGTTCAGTTACATAAATTTTATAGGATCAAAAACTATGCACAGTAATTTAACCTTCTTTTGCATGCATTTATATATATATATATATATATATATATATATATATATATATATATATATATAATAATAAACACCAATGGAAAATCACTTGCAGAACCATTATCACAAATGCCAACCAAAAACTTTAAACCACTTAAATTCAATACTAGAAAAACAAAACTAAACAAACTACATTTACACAGAACCAGAAAACGCAACTAACTACTTAAACTCAAAACAAAAGAACACAACAAATTGCAGCAAAAATTAAAAATGCCAATAAACAACAAAGAAAAGCTAAAACAACCTGTGTCAGGTGGCATGGCTTGAGACATGCACTGCTGGGTTAAACTAGTTTTACGCATGCAACACTCCCCCATACCTGACAAGTACAGACTGAAAATGAATGAAACAGACATAACAAAAGGAAGCAAACTAAAGCCAGACTACACCAACAAATTCTCGATTTACATCACAGTAAACAACCCACTACACCGACAAACTATAACTAGACTACAACATCAATTTCTCAACTTACAACATGGCAAACATCCCACTACACCGAAATACTAAAGCTCGACTACTCCATCAAGTTCTCAACTTACATCACAGCCAACAACCCACTACACCGACAAACTATAACCAAACTACACCAACAAATTCTCAACTTACAGCACGGCAAACATCCCACTACACCGACAAACTATAGCTAGACTACACCATTAAGTTCTCAACTTACATCACAGCAACCATCTCACTACACCGACAAACCATAGCCAGACTACACCAACAAGTTTTCAACTTACATCACGGTAAATAACCCTCTACACCGACAAACTAAAACCAGACTTCACTATCAAATTCTCAACTTACAACACGGTAAACAACCCACTACACCGACACTCCCACAAATATCACATCAACAAAACATCGCTCGTATTGAACACTCCTAACAGTTCGTCACTATAACCTTTATTTCTGATAAATTTGTATGTTAGATCGGACAAAAACTGAACCGGATAACCTTGTGATAACGCCATATAATAAAAATCAGCTATATTCCTAGCAATATTTGCATAATTAGAGCACAATTTCTCAATACGGCATAAACCATTTATAAAAATATTTCTGAAAATGGACAAATGCACATTTGAAGTGAAATGTAACATTTTAATAGTATCAAAATTAAAATAATTTCTCTTATCGTAAATATTTGTTACCAGTTCACCATTAGAAACATCTAAAGTTACATCCAGAAAATCGATATATACGTGATTAGATTATAATATACAGTGTCCAATATATATAAGTTAATCAAAGTGATTTGTGAGCCAATTAGGCTAAATTATGGTATCATATAAAAATCAATATTTTAACTAGCTAATTGTTGAAAAGAATATTGAAAAGAATATGTAAAAACCAAACACATGTGGGTGCATCCAGGCTGATGAGTACATGTGCATGTGTTTTTCCATATCCAATTCATATTTAATTCTCATGTGGTCCAATTTTCCATTGTATATGGTTCATATTTAATTTATTAATCCATTTGTATTTACTTAATTGCAACTCCAATTTATAATTTTTTTTTTCCCTTTCTCTCTATTTCTTTTTTCAATATTCTTTAGGTATGAGTAAAATTTGGCCAATTACCATTGAAGCATAAGCTATGGTAATATTATGTTTGCACATGTTAATTATTAGCTATGTGGTATTCTGTATACACAATATCATTAATTATCTCTTTGGAGATTTAAGTAGAATAGAACTTGATATGTTTTTTTGAAATTCATAGATATTATATATATGGTGTTACGGTAATGTTTCATTAATTGTTATATATATATATATATAGTGTCTAATTTTATGTTTATTTTTTTCCCTTAATCCAAAATTTTATTACTTGAATGGATAGTTATTTCTTATTTCCAAAAAGCCGTTTTTTACCTCTGGTGCTAGATGTTTATAAAGCCCAAGTAATATTTCTAAACATTTTCCAATTGAAAAATATACTTACACGCGAATATTAAAAAGGGCAGGAAAATTTTAAATAATTAAGTTATTATGTGTGTAAAGCATTTAATGAAGAAAATTGCATTGTATTTAAAGACCCCAAATAATAATATTTCCAAATATTTTTCAATTCGAAAACATATTCACACGTGAATATTAAAAGAGAAAGAAAACTTTCAAATAATTACATTTTTATGTGCGGAAAGCATTCAGTGGTGAAAATTATGTCATATATATATATACATTTAAAACTATTTTCTTATAGCGTCTAAAAGAAAAAAAAATCTTCCAGCAGTTATAAAAGGCTGGGAGACAGCAGCATTTTTTACTTAACAATTTTATACAAGCTGATTTTCAAATTGTGATAGATCTTACTTAATCGACCAAGAAAAGACTGTCAGCAGTTGCGACAGCGGTGGATGCGGCCCTGGGAATGTTCAAGTCAAAGGGAAATGAATAGATACCCGATTATAAAAGATCACTACTGGTCGTGATAATATCATCCAATCTTTCGTAATCAAATAATCTTTTTAAAACAGATCATATCATCGTGTTTGTAGAGCCTGTGAAGTCTTGGGAAGTGTAGCTCGTTGCAGGCGGAAATTCCTAGTTTTGTTAGAAAATGTAACTGTGAGTTAAACTTTTATTACAAAAAAAAAAAAAAAAAAAAAAAAAAAACATTTTTTTCTGATTTAAAAAAATTGCACCACTTCAAACTTTTTAGGAAATATACTTTTCAAGTTAAATTTATATCTTGACAATGAGCAAAATGTTATAAATATGCATGCTAAAATTTTTCAGTTTGACTAAAATAAGTCAATTTTTGTGCAAAATATAGGAAATTTTATTAAATACATTCATTGCAATCAATCTTCCGTAATCGGATAATCTTTTTAAAATAGAACAAATTAGCGTGTTTTTAGACCAATTAACGTGTTTTTAGATTCCGCGGCGTATGAACAGGAGTTGGCGAGTGTAGCTCGAAGGGAGCAGAGCCCACTAGTTATGTTAGAAAATATAAATGTGAGATAAACTTTTATTACAAAAAGTAATTTTTTCTGATAAAAAAAACATGCAGCACCTCAAACATTTACAAAATTTTACTTTTCTAGTTGAATTTATATCTTGAGAATGAATTAAAATATCTAAATATATATATATATATATATATATATATATATATATGCTAAAATTTTCCAGTTTGACAGAAATATGTCAATTTTTGTCCAAAATATGATTAATTTTATTAAGGCTGTTCTCAAATCCAAAGGAGTTACTTTCTGACACATTTCTGATTCATTTTTGTTCGGAAACGCATGAAATTGGCAAGTGTTCTTATTCAGAAACTATGTAATCGAATGGCGATTTACATATTTTGGAAAAGGCAGAAGCTCATTTAGAAAATACTGTCAAAGATGGCATTTTAAATCAAATTTCTGGACGCAGCAGCACGAGAAAAAGGTAAAACTTGTCGTTACGTGACAAGAATCTCTTATAAATTAATATATTTATCAAATAATTGAAAACGCTATTCGGTTCCAATTGCCTTCAATAGTTAGATTTTCCAATTTTATACCTTTACATTTAAAAATGAGTTAGAAAACACGTCAAATAGTTTCGCGTTGTTGAGCAGGGAATTTGAGAGCCGCCTTAAACAAATTAATGTGAGTATATTCAATAATTTAACCCATACGTATTGATTTTTAGAAAATTGCACAAAAGAAAAAATATATATGTGAATATGGGAATTTTAATAAAATAAGGATGTGTGTAAGCCATTTAAATAATGAAATTCATAATTAACCAACTTAAATTAATAAAATAAAATATGGCGATAAAAAATATTTCACAAACAATCCAGCTAACACTAGAGGTGTAATATTATTTAACCTTTTTTTTTTCTCTTTCTTTTTTTTAAGCCACCTAAAAACATGCAGTAAAAACAATGGTTTTCTTCAAGTTAAATTTACTCATACTCAAGGATAAACACTTTTCTCAATTAAAAAAACGCCTTTCTTTACTTAAAATTAAATACAAAAATTAAAGGTAAAGGAAAAGGGAAGCAAACACACTTCCTAAAATCTACGTCTTATAATATAAAAATAAAAGTTTACGAACAAAACATTCTTTTTGATTATTTGTCTGTTTTTTTTTTTTTTTTTTTTTTTTTTTTTCCGTAGACTATTATGCAGGAGAGGAAGACAGAGATGATTCCCAATGTAATGCCCAATGGTTCTCAGTTCTTACGCGAAATACTGCTGAAAGATACTGGTCATTGGTCATGTCATTGGGAAGTGTCGGATGTTAGGCATTGGGGGGGGGGGGGGGTCCTTGTCCTTGTACTAATTTCTTAGAAAACGTATGCCGTGCCCTGCACATGTTTTTTGAGATTAGAAGGCAGAAGCGGGAAAAGATGTTTTCTTCGTTTGGTCTCGGGCAAAAGGAGGGTAAAAATAGTAAAATAACTAAATCGTACTTCGAAGTTTTTGAATTGAAAAGGGAAAGAAGTGATGAAGCTTGAAACAAGACTTTTTTTCGTTATTTCAGAAATATTTTTATCATTTTAGAGGCAAAAATTTTCTTTTCTTTCTTTCTTTTAGAAATTTAAGTAATTTTTAAAACGAAATTTTGATAAAACTTAAGCTATTGACGAGGGCCCTTGACGGGTTGGGACCCGGGGCTGCAGCCCCGTAGCCCCCCCCTCCCTTAATCCGGGCCATGAATAGCATTTTCAAATAGAATTTATTGTTTTGACAAAACAACTTTCAAAAATAAAATGTATTTTATTTTAAATGTTGCCAAACATTATTAGAAAAACATCGGAGTGGACATTTTTTGAACAAGCGCGCTTTTGTACGACTTTCTTGCGTGGCGGCCAAACTTTTGTTATTTTTCAAGTCTACATACTTTGAACCAGAAAATGTATTTAATAAATGAAAATAAATAAGAATAAGTAGAGCATAGATACAAAACACAATTTTTTAAAGAAATTTTCTGATTCGAAATATGTTTTCTTTTTCACGGGAAAAGAATACGGAAGACTGGCAGCCATTTTTTTGCTAGGTAAAAGATTAACCGGTCATCGTGCACAACCAATTTTTAAAATAAATACAAATTAGAAAAAATAAATTAAATTTCGTTGATTCGGTTGACAGAAAGTAATTTAGAGAGATAGAACAAGCTATGAAAATTATTTACTTTTGAACTTTACATGCATATTTCTTTAACATGGATGTGTTTCATACGAACAAATTTTATTCTGTACAATGGTAATAATATTATCTTTTTTTTTTTTTTTTTTTTTTTTTTGGGGGGGGGGGGGGGGGGGCTTTGTATCTAACGCTTAATTTGGCCCGTGGCGGCTAACGAGTTTACAGCAGGTATTGCTGTAAAGCAGGCATGTCAAACTCGCTTACCGCCGCGGGCCAATTTAAGCATTATATATAAAGCCGCGGGCCACATAAAAAAAAGTAGATAATCTTATTACTATTGCACGGAATAAAATTTGTACGTACAAAACACAGCCATGCTAGAGACATATTCATGCAAAGTTATTATTATACATAGTTTATTTCATTTTATTAAAAAAAAATACTCGTAATTACTTTTTATTAACCAAATCTATTTAATTTAATTGAATTTTCTAAATTGTATTTATTTTAAAAATTAATTGTACACGCTGATATAGAATAGCTGTCAATCTTCCGTGTTTTCTTCAAGTAAAAAATAAAAATAAACATATTTTGAATCAGAAAATTTATTTAATTAAATGTGTCTTGTATCTATGCATTACTTATTTTATTACATTTATTAGATACATTTTCTGGTTCATATTATATTTATCTGATTTAAAAAATCAAAAAGAGTTGGCAGCTATACGCAAAGAATCATAAAATTGCGCTACCGAACATAGCTAAAATATGCCTAATTGCACACTATACTTTTAAAAATCAGTCGATTGATGAATAATTATAGAAATTTGGAAACCCATCCATATAATTTCGCTCCAATATAGAATCGTACTGAATTTTGATTAACTGCAGTAATTAAATCTGAAGAATAAATTTCAACATCAATCATTAGAGGTGAAATACATCGATTAAACCGATTTTTCTATTTCTTGAAATTCAAAAATTATCTTTTGAATTCATTTTTAAAGTCAAACCTCGTTAACATGAACACGCTTAACGTGAATTACTTTTAACATGAATTGTTTTCATAGTCCCCTATAAAAACGAGTACAAAGATTTGATACTGATAACATGAATTACTGTTAACATGAACAAAATTTTGATTCCCCTTGAGGTTCATGTTAACGAGGTTCGACTGTATAATTTTAGTATATTCTAAAGTTTTTCTCTTTGATGATTTTTGTAGTAATACCTAGCAACATTTAAAATGAAATATATTTTCTTTTTGAAAAATTTTTTATCAAAGAAATCAATTATATTTGAAAACGCTAATACTATCAAGTAAGAAGGTAGCATTATATGAAATTTCATCTGAAGTTAAAATTTACTCGCTCGGCAATTTCAAATGAAAACTCCAAGTACTTTTGTTTACTGTAAGTCTTTTAATAATCCGGACTCATAATTTGTCGAATTGTAACCTGGTTTAAAAGTTCGAAATTAACAGTTAAAACTTTATGATGGAAAGCCAAAAATATCTGTATACGAAGGTAGATCCGTTTATCTTCATACCCATATTTCCAAAATATTTTCTAGATTGATGATGATTAAGCATATGCGTAGGAATATAATATAAATTCATAAGCGCTATAATTTTCTAAGCAGGTATCTGACTTTTCCGCTATATGAGTAATAATCATATAAATCTTTCTAGTAATGGTACTTATGCTTATGGTATTTCCAAATATATTTAACTGATCAAGATATCATTTCTTCAATTCGCAGTGAGTGATTTCGACTCGAGGGGTATTTAATGTAATAAAGACAATAATTAGTTTTTTAAAGCAAGTGAATTTTCTTCACTAGGCTTGGTGAAATCACTTTGATTCTCTTTTAAGAAGTATTAATTTCAATTCTGACAGTTTATCTTTACGCTGTTTAGTCAGATTTTTCGGAGGTTTCTTTATACTTTGTGCTGTAGCACCTCATAATGTTACATTCTTGTCAAACTCCAAGAGCGTCTACATATCAAACATAAAATTTCAATTTTTCTTTGAATATAATTGTGTTGTAAATCACCTGTAAAAAATCTGCGATGTTCATCTTAAGTTTATCATACTTATTCATAGTGGTAAACAGCTTTAAAAAAATTTTAAATAAATTTTCAGATGTATGAGAGTATGTCAATAAAATATGTGTATATCAATAAAAAATGAAAGAAAAGAAAGAAAGATCACGCAGGATTCATTAACAATGTCACATTTACGGACTGCAGTAATGAAAATAAATAAAGAGTTTAAATCCAAAATCCATTATGTTAGACTAAAGCCCAAGTATAGAACCTGAATAACATATTTGGGGTCTTGTTTCAAGCGCAAAACTGATAATTTGTGTCACTTTTCAAAGCGACTCACATTTAAAACTATTTTAATTTCATATTTTAATTTTTTTAAATGTTTTAACTGTTCTTAATTAGCTCCGATTTTATTAATTTTACAAACTATTTCTCAGTATTTAATAAATACAATATATTATTTTGTAAAGTGGTGTAAAATCGAAGAGAGTAGTAAAATAAAGTATTAGTTTTGACATTAATCAAATAAAAAATATAAGTAAAATACTGTACAAATTTACGAATCTTTAAACTTTCCGACTCGAGATTCCGCGAATTCGTACGTTCTTATTCATTATCTTTGTATCCACAATTTTTTGTGCTAAAATATAAAATTGAGTTATATCTGACTATGTACATCACTGTTGTAATAAGTAACACTTTTTTTTCTTTTTTTTTTTGAGAATTTTACCAAATTTTAATACAATTTTTATTTAATGACAGAATAAATAAGACAAATATTACTATTAAAAAATAATGGTAGAATTCTGAATTAACTAATAACTAAACAACTCTAAAAACTTAATTAAACACAAGTAAAAGGCCGAAGGCCTCGCGGGCCACAGATAAGCAGTCGGCGGGCCAGTTATGGCCCGCGGCCACGTGTTTGACATGCCTGCTGTAAAGGAACTATAAGTGCTATACATACTATATTCTATAGTAACCCTCTTGTAGTGCACCACAATGATATACATCAATTTTAATATGTTTCAAATATTGTAACATATTAAAATTAACCGCAAATGATTTTTCCCCATAGACCGTAATGTAACGGAATTCTTTTGATTGTCCCTGTGAAGGAACTATATGTGCTACACACTTTATTTTCAGTACCGAACATGCCATAGTAAACCTCAATCACACATATCAATTGCATGACAATCCGAGTACATTTATGCGAGTTATTACAACACAGACAGATAGACGGCAGACAGAGAGACAAACCAGACTCATAAACACTTTTCAACTATGTGTGGAAGTGTTAAACAGAACTCGTGTTTTGTTCATTAGAAATACATAGGTGGGTTTAGTTATCAATGTAGCATTTGATAACTTCTAAAAAAACTGTATGAAGCTGTTCTCAAATCCAAATGGGCTACTTTCTGACATATTTTCTAATTCATTTTTTTTTTCGCAACTGTATCAAATTGGTAGGTGCTGTTATTCAGAATCTTTGTAATCGAAAGAGGTTTTCCATTTTTTGGTAAAGGCAGAAAATCTTTCAAAAATACTATCAAAGTTTGAGTTTTGAATCAAATTATCGACACGGCAACACGAGAAAAGGGAAAAACGTGCCGTCGTGTGACACTAATCTTTTATAACTCGATAAGTAATTTATTTATCAACAAATGGAAACTCGTTTCGATTCCAAATCACTTCAATCGTCAGGCATGCCAATTTTATGCATTTAAAAATGAGTCAGAAAGTTTCGCGTTGTTGAGCCGGTCATTTGAGAACCACCTTAAGGATTAACCAGTCATTTAGTGCATTTTCTGTCTTATTTACTTTTTAGCATCTTGCGCGTCCCCCTCCACCCTCCAGGTCCATAACAAGATGGTGGCTGGGTGGCTTGAGCTCCCCTTAATTTCCTCTAAAGCTCCTTCTAATCATTTATCTATTTTTTTTTTTATTTTATCAACAAAGTGTATATTTTAACTTACACCAAAAAAAAAAAAAAAAAAAAAAACTATTTATGTGAGAAAAACATTTATATCTTTTAAATGCCTTGAATGCATTGGTATAAGCCAAAAAATTTCAATTCAGAACCATTTTAGTTGTGTTATATGATCTTGCGGCACAATTCTTGAAATTCATGTTATATATAACGTTATATGTTATTATAGGAACATTTCCTTCTCCAGAAAAAAATACGTCCAGATGCGCCAAACTAGCCACCATATGTTGTGATAGATTCTGACACTTTGAAAGGTTGAATGGGGACGGGTTGAAAGGAAATACAGATCCCCCTGTGAAATACACATGTTTTGCTTAAGCTAATCGGTAATTAGTAGTGAAGAAATAGTCAAACGTATTCAAGTTAGTCCATAAAAACACTTTTTTCTAAATTATAATGGTTTGTCTGTGGCTGTGGGCAATATGTGTTTGTAGTAGATTTAGTTAATAATGCAATATCTCTTAAAAACGACAATGTTTGTTGAAGGAAATTGGGAAGAAAAAATATTGTCAAATCATATAAATGAAATAAGAAAATAACATTGTTTGACCGCCATTAATTGTTTCAGCCGTGTGTGTAGGCAGGGGCATAGGAAAGCGAGGAAAGGTCTCGTTCTTGTTTGGTTTTTGAAATTTTATCAAATTTTATATCATATGTTTAATGACTTTGAAAAACATTTTTTTTTCAATTTTTCTTATAACAATTGAACATTAGGTGAAAAAACATGATTAAATTAAAGTTTATTATAAGGTTATGGCAAAATGTTTTCAATTATTTGGTGGATATTGTATTTAAATCCGTTTTCAAGTTTGAATCTGCTACTTTCTGACACGTTTGTGAAATACTTTTATTGATAAAGACATTATTTGCAGGTAATCATAATCAGGTTCCAGGGAGTCGAACAGCATTTTACGTTTTCCTACAAAAGTAAACAAAAATAATGTATCAGAAAAGGAGGCAAATTTGACGCTTTAGGCAAACTTACATAACATGAAATAACAAAATGGTAGTCATCGGGGAGCAATTGACTATGAACTCACGATATATGGAATTTAGAGGAAAATAGAGTACGACATTTAAAAATTAGGTGCATGACTATGAGAACCTGAAATTTTTGAAACACATTTACTGTTTGAATGTGTCGGGAAAAATCGTGTTGTTCAATGAAAGAAAAATATTTTTATCACCTTTACAAATGGAGGAAACGCGTAATAATTAATAGCCACCTATATTTAAGCTGCAAATAGACTACAGTTGGCTACAGCTGCTATTTTCATGTGGTCAGTCTCTTTCTTATATGTGGCCAGTCTTCTATAGCTCGGCAACAGTCAGAGGTAAGCGGAGGTGATCACCCACATGTTTATCACCACCCATCTTTTTTGTTGAGACTCCCCTTTTTTGTTGATAACCACAATGCCGTTGGAAAAGAAAGCGCATAGAAATAATTTCTGACTTTTTCTAGCAAGTATTGTTTGAACGTAGCTTTAATGAAAACTGTTCAATTGTTTTGAAAATGGGCTTTCACACCTTTGTGCTGTTGGTTTGAAATGAGATTGGATCATCCGATTTCAGAAAACACATGTAAAACGTATGATACTCAAACATTTTTTTTTCTTTTTACCTTTAAAAAAAATTTGCTATCCTTAAATCCAAGTTGTTTTCTCTGATAAAAGTATCGAATAATACGACATTCAAATCACAATTTTTTTTTCAAACAATCATTAAATTCAGATATGTTACGAAAATATGTAATTAATTTATATTTATAATAATTGTCTCATATTTGAAATGATATAATCATATGCAGAATTTAAAATTTAATTATTATTGCTAATTGTTAAATGGTTAATTTTATAAATCATATTATAACTAAAATAAAGTCATGTATACTTAGTTTAAAAGACAAACAGCATTACTAAATTAAATCGTATTGGAGACCGGTACACAGTGGACCACTTTTTCAGTTAACATCTTTTTCCTCTTTAACAGATTGACCGATTTGTATGAAAATATTTTTGAATATTCCTTAAACCTTCTTACATCCATCATAATTTTCTCACAACATAGTTTTCAATACATTTCTCAAAATATATATATATATACACTTGTAAAGTGGACCAGCGTACCCCGGAAGCGGGGTACATTGGTCCACCCACCGGGGTACAGTGGACCACTATTAGGTATTATCTGAAATACAATATAAATCTATTTTTCATTAATCTAATTATTTTTTGTTGTCCCTTCACCCGCAAAATAACATAGTAATATAAATTTTGAAACAAAAACAAAAAATTAATTATATTTTGAAAATAATAACCGATTAATACAGGAACAATTGCAATTTAGTTGAAGTTATTACTTAAGTACAAAAAAATCAGCGCACATTAAAATTTGCAAATGAAATTCCAAAGTACTCATGAGTAAGATTGAGCCTGCCTGGAATTTTCAAGAAATAATTTTGGGTCTGAGAGCAACATTATGAAATCATTGACATCAACAGCAGATTCATCTACAGTTTCGGGAGAAATAAACTGATTTCCATTCAATTTGCGTCTCATGAATCTTACTTGAATAAAATCATCAACAATTAGACTACAGTTATATTTATCAAAGGCAGTAAATACAAAACGAAATATTTCTTACTATGTTAAGTAAATTGTTATTTTTATTTATTTACTTTATTTTATAGTTAAATCTATAAAACAATCTTTCTTTATAGAAAATAAGCAATTATTAAATATTTTGAACATTCTGCATTACAGGAGCAGAGTGGATTGCGGACCACTGTTCCCCAGGAGTGGGTGGTCCACTGTACCCCATTTTGAAGTTCAATAAATAATCATATTAATATTGTTTATAGCTTAAACATATTAACTTTAAAGTAAAATAAAAACAAGTATCTTAGCTTTGCAAAAAAGCTGTTTTATTTTATTTATCTACAACCTTTAATTACTAAAAAAAGAAAAATATGATGAAAAATTTTACTTTTAGAAGCTCAAAACAACCAATCAGGATAAAATAGATCAATCTGAGCTAAACATATTTTCTGAAGGCTATAAATAATCAGTGCAGTGCTGTTGTCTATTAGGATAGAAGAGAAGCTTAAAAAAATTTTAAATAAATAAAATATTAGGGGGTGGTCTACTGTGCCCATAGGTCCAGTGTGTACCGGTCTCCCCTATATGAAACAGCCGTGACTTTAAAACGATTTAATAATTCAGAAGGAAAAAAAATGTTAATAAAATTAAATGAATTACAAATAACTATTAGTTAATATTATTAAAACGTGTATGGAATTAAGATATTACAGCATTTTTAAAAATGATAATAGTAAGTTTGTGAATTATTCAATTTAATAACTTAAGGGCTCATATAACAAGAAATTTTCGTACTTTTATAATTTTCCTTCGAACATTTTATGCTGCTGTTTTGACAGAAAATTCGTCTCTTATTCATAAAGGCACCAATAAATAAGAAAATTAAGATATTTTCTGCTCCTTCGTTTTCTAGCTTCAAGAGTTTCTTCTTCTTTCTTTTCTTTTTAGCACTTTTAAACATAGTTGAAAAATGCTAATTAGGTTGCTGTCTGTCTTTCTGTCCAATAGTCTGCCCGTGTTCTAACTTTCATAAATATACTCGGATTTCCACTTAATTTTTATATGTTATTTAGATTAACTATATAACGTTCGGTATTGAAAATGAAGTGTATAGCATTTAAAGTGCGTTTACAGGGACACACAAAATAATTTGGTTACATTCAGTTGTATGGAAGAAAATCGTTTGCGGTGCTTTTTATTGATGTTACGATAATACAAACATAATGAGATTGATATTCATCACATTTAGATGGACTACATCACGTTTTCTGTGGTGTATAGAATAAGTAGCACTTATATTTCATTTACAAGTTCACACACGGAAATTCGGTTACAGAACGGACAATGGTCAATAATAATTGCTGGAAGTATGGCTTCAGTTGGTAAATAATTTTAAAATTAACTAATTTTTAGTATATTAATTGTTGCGTTTAAATTCTGCACATTACATACAGAACTGCACGAAAGAAGGCGACATATTATCGGATATGGACAGTAATTCCAAAAAAATAATTTTTACAGCATTATGTATTTTTTTTTTAATTATTTTTTTAATTCCTTAACAATATTCTTTTAGTGTTGGAAAGTGTTTCATAATCTATGCCGCATGCATGATTTTTCGTTATATATTTTATTTATTTATTTACTCTACCGAAACGCATTAAAGAAACATTAAAAAAAAAAAAAAATCAGAACCTATACGACGATAATTCTCTCTATATATATCGCATGCATGATTTTTCGTTATGTATTTTATTTATTTATTTACTCTACGGAAACGCATTAAAGAAACATTTTTAAAAAAATCAGAACCTATACGACGATAATTGTCTATATATATCTAAAAAAACATAACTGTGAAAAAAAGGAGACAAGTTCTGCAAAAAAAAACAAAAAAAAAAAACAAACAAACAAACAAAAAAACAAGAAAAGAAGTGATATGTAAGTGGGTGCCAAGTTCAAATAAAATTCACTCAAACTTACCTACTGAAGTATTATAGCATTGTTTAAATTATTTAAAAATTAAAATTATTGATACCATATTAATAATAAATCTAGAACTTGGCAACTTTTTACCTGTACCTTTTTACGGCAACTTTTTACTGTAAAATTGTTTTGTTTAATAGCATAATGCTCTTTATTAATCACATGATGTTATTTTTTTATGAATAATGTGATTTATAATAGCAAACGGAGAATAATAATCGAATTGTAAACGCATACATATGTTTATATCTTTCCAAGAAATATGAATATAAAGCAATTATATACTTTCAAAACTTGCCGGAATTTAAAGAATGTTTGAAGAAAGTCAGAAGACTTTGTAAAAAGCTCTTTTTTCACAATTTTCTTCCTCCATTTTTAAATTAAAATAACCTCCATTTAAATCAATCAAGTTTTTGAACATAATTTGATTCTCTAAAAGGTGGATTAAAACTTTGTGCCGTTATATTAAAAATAAATGTGCAACGTTAAATTAGCACAAATTAAAATCATTTCCAATGGTAAACAGCTGTTTCAGAGCCCTTAAGCTCCATCTTCAGTGCCAACTCAAAAGGTAAAACCGAATTAAAAACTCCTAGGCCATGACCGCTTGCCTGCCCTCTCTCGCCCCGCGGCCAGATGAAATGGCGTTGAATTTTTCAAAACAACAGCGGAGACGAAGAAACACACGTGACAGAGAGACCAATAGGAACACTCCGCCGACCGGGAAAGTTTAAGTGTGGAGGCGAATAAAGGAGGGGGGACGAAGAGAATGAACTAAGCGAAACGCAGCCAGACGTTTGAAACGCTTTGTACGGCAGAGAAAAAACCAGAAAGGGGGGGGGGGGCAATGAGGATGAATTAAATGAAAGGTAGCCAGACATTTAAAAAATTTGGTGTACTGGACAAATCATTAACCAAGCTGCTCGAATTTTTCCATATGTAATAAGCTTCCCAGAAATTTAGGTCGTAAATTGATGAGCATTTCTGAATTATCGCACCTTCCGAAAAATTAAAACTGTGACTTTCAGACCAACAATGGTTAGCTATTGCAGATCGTTTAATATGACAATTTTTAACATAGTTTTTATGCTCCCCTAAACGGACTCTAAGCGGTCTCTTAGTTTGACCTATGTACATTTTATCACATTCGCAAGATATTTTATAAATTCCCCAATGTGAAAATCTGTCTATTGGATGTTTGAGGTCTGTAAATTTGATTTTGTTAAACGGTGCATAAACTATTTTAAAGTCGAAATTTTTCAAAATTCTAGATATTTGATGGCTTATTCTCGGAAAATATGGAAGTATAATTAAATTTTCATTGCGAACATTGTTAACATTGGAATGCGTACGTTTAATTTGTTTATTATGAATTGAATCAACTATTTCAACAGGATAACCCCGGTCAAAGGCTATTGATTTGATGTAGTCTAACTCCGCTTTGAGTAAACTCTCAGATGAACAAATTTTTAGGGCGCGATGAACATATGCATTAAAAGCAGCCAATTTTTGATTCGGGGGGTGAGATGAAAGACGGTGTGGCGGTAATGAAACTGCGAATGGTTTACGATAAACTGTAGTTTGAAATGAGTCATTTTCGCGGTAAACCATGACATCAAGGAAAGGTAGTTGGTTGTTATTTTCAAGTTCAGATGTAAACTGTATATGTTCATCTACAGAGTTCATAACAGAAAGGATATGAGGAATATCTATATCACTAGGATCAACTAAAGCGAAACAGTCATCGACGTAGCGGGTGTAAAATGGAAAATTTAACTTATTGTTTTGAAAAATTCAACGCCATTTCATCTGGCCGCGGGGCGAGAAATGGCAGGCAAGCGGTCATGGCCTAGGAGTTTTTAATTCGGTTTTACCTTTTGAGTTGGCACTGAAGATGGAGCTTAAGGGCTCTGAAACAGCTGTTTGCCATTGGAAATGATTTTAATTTGTGCTAATTTAACGTTGCACATTTATTTTTAATAATTTGATTCAATATAGTGGCGGATTTTGAAAAAAAAAAAAACATTACTGATTTTAGCTTTGTTTTACTTCATTTGATTTATAAATACGGAAATTGCTCTATTTTTGTCTTGGCTCTGGGGTGGGGGAGGGGGGTACGCTCTGTTTTGAAAAAACCAGAACATTATGTCACGCATTTGCTGATTTATTAAAAGGACGTTTTTTGCGTTTCCTTTGATGTGAAACTAGCTGTATATATGAGTGCCGCGGTTTTCTACAATTCTGGGCTTAGAGCGTTTTTCTATAACTGAATATATATGTTCTATATATAGTTATTAAGATAACTAACATATCTCAATTTTGTGTTCAATGAAGTATTTATAATTATTATTATTTTTATGTAGCGTTGCCTTTTTTTACAGTTGACATTTTTACCTAAATTCATTAAGACAGAATCACAAAAGACCAATAAAAGTTATTTTATTTAGGCAGGTTTCCGTTTTAGGAGGTATAGAAATTGTACTGCATTCTTTGCCTTCGGGAAGAAGAAGAATAATTTCTCTATCTTAATTAGAAATGGAAAAAAAGGTTTAAATATATTTAGTTATCTCTAAAATTGCATATTTTTTAAGGAGCCATTTTTTGCAAACTTAAAAATAGCTATACCTTAACAAGATGGCTGATGAGACATATCGTGACTCTCAATTGAAAGACGCTCAATTTCCGATATAAGGAAATTATTTAAATTGTCAAACAATCCCAAATTTCAAAATTTTATTGTATGTTCACAAATTTAACAATGTTTACGTGTTTACGGGTTCTAAGAATAAAAATAGGAGTTATTAATTTTTTTATATTGTTAGCTTATTGCTGGAAGTAATTTTTAAAATAATGTACCAGTACTTACTATCCCTTATAAAGAAATAAGAAGTTTTGCTAAAAAATTGAGAAATAGTTAGTTAGTTTTTTAATGAAAACAAAGACCTTAAACGTAGAACACTTTATTTTAAATTATTTATAGGTAAAACGCGGAACAATTTATTTTAAAGGAGTCCGAGGACTAATACACAGAACACTTAATTTTAATGTATACTGAGGACTCACACACATAAAACTTTATTTTAATGTATTCTGAGGACACATACACCGAATACTTTATTTTAAAGTATTCTGAGGACCCATACACAGAGCACTAAACTTTAAAGGATTCAGAGGACTCACACGCACAGCACTTAATTTTAAAGTATTCTGAGGACCCATACACAGAACACTTAATTTTAAAGGATTCAGAGGACTCATACTCAAAAGACTTAATTTTAAGGTAATCTGAGGACACACATTTAGTAAGTTTTATTGCCATGGTTCAGTGGACCATTGTTTCTCCCTAATACACAATCATACACCGATACACAACCAGAAAACAGCAAAACCCTCCAACTGAGGACAAATTTTATAAACCAATAATAATTTGTACAAATCATAAAAATGCTTAAAAACGAAGGAAAATGACTTTTTTCTAACCGAGAACGTCCTCGGATCCCTGAGTGTCCTCAGTCATCGGGCGTGTAAACCTGTTTTCGTCCGCGCTTCCCCTGAAACACGAACCCACACACACACACACACACACACACACACATATATATATGTATGTATATACATGTATTTGTGTAGATATATGTGTATATATGGGTGTGTATATATATATCTGCAAAAACAACTTTTCAAAAGTAAAAAAACAGCCAAGCGTAAAAAAAAAAAAAAGTTGCGGCTAAAAAATGGTGTGATATCAAATTTCCAAGCTATTATATTACTTTTTTAACTTTTTTCCATTAAATAAGTTATCATATATATAAGTCGAGTGCCTACGTATATGTTAATAGAAATCGTTTTCTCCTGTACTAAATACATCCTAACGAGTTTCTGAAAATTCAATTTTTTTCAAATTATGCATGATGGGCTTGGCGGCCATCTTTGCATATTATTCACAAAATTCTAAGCATCCAAATCCGTAGTTAAAATCCGAAGTTCAAAATTGTTATTTAAGCAAATATTTTATATGTGTATATATGTGTGTGTATATATATATATATCACTGGCGCCCGGCTAACCAAAAAGTACCAAAAAAAATACTGCGAAAATGCAGTCGTACACTTGAAAAAAAAACACCTTTTGGCCTAAAATCTCTCATACAAACTGTTTTTCTTTTTTTTCTTTTCTTTCTTTTTAAAAAAAATAAAATTAGTAACAGTTTTTTCTTTTATTTTTCCAGATGTATAGCCATTTCAATTTTTTCTGCAACAAAAAAAGACAATTTTTGGCTTAAAATCAAATTGTTTGGGGTCAAAAGTAAAATCAAAATCGCCAAAAACAAAAGATAAATCGCCAAATTTGTTTCAATAGAAATCTTGCCCCTTGAATAATGTTTTAAGCATTATGAACATTTCTAATCATGTTTAAATTAAATATTTTCGTTTTATAATATTCTCTCATCAAAACTCTTTTTTTTTCTTTCTTTCTTTTTTTTTTTTTTTTTTTTTTTTAATAAAATTAGTAACAGTTTTTCTTTTATTTTTCGAGATGTATAGCCTTTTCATTTCTTTCTGCAACAGTAATGATCGCCAAAAAATTAGCAATGGTAACCTTTTCGGCCAAAATAACAGAACTTTCTATCATAATTCGATAGCTATTATACGTAGAACGTTGTGTTACATACTAAAACCTTCCCTGAAAAATTATCTCTCGAACAGTGCAAGTTCCATCAAATTCCATTCAGCAGATCTGGAGTTATAAAGAAACGGAACGAATCTAAAAGGTGGATTAAAACTTTGTGCCGTTATATTAAAAATAAATGTGCAACGTTAAATTAGCACAAATTAAAAACATTTCTAATGGCAAACAGCTGTTTCAGAGCCCTTAAGCTCCATCTTCAGTGCCAACTCAAAAGGTAAAAACGAATTAAAAACTCCTAGGCCATGACCGCTTGCCTGCCATCTCTGGCCGCGGGGTGAGAGATGGCAGGCAAGCGGTCATGGCCTAGGAGTTTTTAATTCGTTTTTACCTTTTGAGTTGGCACTGAAGATGGAGCTTAAGGGCTCTGAAACAGCTGTTTGCCATTAGAAATGTTTTTAATTTGTGCTAATTTAACGTTGCACATTTATTTTTAAACGGAACGAAATTTCCGTTTGTGTTTTATATATATAGCGAGGCTAACGAAAAAGACAGGCTACAGCGGTGAGTTCCACTTATCTTTTTTTACAGACCGCTAGAGTGACGTGATGCTCTTTTCGTAACACCTGCATTGGTGGATTCGAGCCTCACGTGATTCCCGCGGTCTGTAAAAAAAGATACGCGTAAAGCACCGCGGTAGACTTTCTTTTTCGCTAGCCTCGTATATATAGTAGATGACGTGAAAGGTATTCCTGCGAACGAAATGCCTGTCCTTTACCGTGTTTTTTTATTTTTAGAAATAAATTAATCACATTTAATTCATTTCAAAATTTTTGTTTACGTTTGGAAAGAAATTTTAAATGGCGATAACTCTTAATGTATACATTTTAGAAGGTACATCTTCCCTCAAAAACTAATTTATTTTTAAAGATCTTTCTAAAAACGTAAATTATATATTTAAAATATTTTTAAAGCATAAACACTACGTCTGATTACTTTATTTTACAATATTTATAAGAACACGCATTGTATCAGACAATTAAATACACTAAACAAACATGAGTGAAAAATTGACCTGGGCCTGGACTCGAACCTGGGACCTTATGCGTACCATGCCGATGCTCTGCGACTGAGCTACCCAAATCCATATCCGTAACCGGCAATTTCTCATACTTATTCATGTTAGAAACAATCATCTGCCACAGTTTGCAGTCATATTTAATTATTTGATAAAATATGTGTTCTTATAATTGTGAAGTTTTATTTAAAAAAAAAATATCTTCAGAAGAAAATGGCTGACTTGCAGATGAAATTTGATGTGGTTATATTATAACCTGTAACTGATTTGTGCTATTTTAATACAGATGGTAGATGGTCGTTGGCGGGTTTTTTCTCTGTTTTGGCATAATTTTTTAATCGCCAAGTTAATTAACAGTTTTTTGCTAATTAAGGATAGAAAATATATTTTTTTTTACACTGAATTTTATAAAAGCACATAGATTACGTAATTACTTGTCCAAAAATGCAATCCTTTTTTTATTCTGCCCAATATTAAGGCCTATAGCTTGTTTGAAAAAAAAAGTTTGACGAAGAAAATAGTGATCATTTTAAGTAACTCGACGTTTTTAAAAAAAAGCTATATCTCCGTTTATAAATCACTTATGAAGATGAGTTTGGTCTTAAATTGAAGAAATTCTTCCTTAGATTCTTCTAGTTTTCGTTTTTTTTTCCTACGACGCTTGGTTTGTTTGATATCTGATATTTTAATCTGGCATGTTTTGTCGATTTAACATTGCGAAGTTGCTTTCTGTATATAAGCATTAGCGGTCTTTATTCCAGTTCTTGGGTTGTTTGTGTGGCGTTTTTTTTTTTTTTTTTTTAAGCTTGGCTTGGCAGAGCGACCGCACTGCTTGATACCTCCAGATAGATTTTACATTGATCCTACGATATCCACTTTTTTTAGATATTCCAAAAATTAAAGGGTCTCGTTGTAAAAGTGAGCCACTGCAAATATTTTTTACACGAACTTTTAAAAATGTCAATACGAGCCTATAAAAAGTTTCTTTCATTCCATTTGGCATACTGCTTAACTCAAAACACAAATTTTCATTGGACTATTTTGAAAAAAAAAACTTTAACAACTCTGTTCTAAAAATCAAGTTAAACAGGAGTTAAAATGCATTCGGCGACTGCGCTAAAACTGAGAAGTCCATTTTGAGTTTAATTTTAACTCATTTTTTGCCTAATACGGTATGTATAATTTTTATAGATCATATACAGGGCAGCACAAAAATTCTCGAGTACTTTTCCATTTATTGACGGAAATTCCAGAAGGGAATTTTAAACTGTGCTACAAGTTTTCTAACTGAACTAAAATTTAGCATTCTATGTAGTATATATACAAATCTATAGATCATATACAGGGCTGCACAAAAGAGTTTGGATATTTTTTCGAATATTGTTGGTAGTTCCTGAAATTGGGTTTTTAAATATGTTATACGTTTTCCAAATTGTTTACTTAGATGATGGGCGGGGCTAGTTGAGCTTAAGCCGAAAGGTTGGCCTCCCCGCCCGGTTTGACTTTGACTTTGTTTACTTAGATGATGCTCCACTGCTTTGAATTCGCTTTGCTAAGATGGCGTAATTTTTACGGAAAGGGGTGAGCTAGAGTCATAATCTATATGTAATCCTTTTCCTCTTTTCGAGATCTACAATTTTTTTTAATATAAAACGTCTAATTCGGTCCAGGGGTTCTGGAGTTATGAATCAAAAACTTCTTCCTTCTTTCGTCTCTCATATCTCCAATGAACGTCTTAACAACCTATCTGCACTAAATGTTTGCAATGTGAAAGTACATATTTTTTCGATAAAATCAATAAATATGAATTTAATTTTGATTTATTTTTTGATTTACTTTTTAATCCATTACTGGAAAAATTAATTGAAATTCGTTTGATTTTATTTTAAGAAATATATACATATACTTAAGGAACCCCATTAGTAATAAAAGAGAAAGTTAATTTAATATGTAAAAGTGAATTAATCAGTTTGTTTACTTCATTTTTTAAATGCTTAGTTTTTCTACGGTTAAAGTTTCTGATATGCTATATGTCATATTAAATATGAAAATATTTTTATGAGATTTCATGACAGCATATTGTTTTAATAAATTTAGTAAAAAATATTTCGCATGTTAAACTGCGTTTTTTGAGCAACATCGTTAGAAATTTGTTTAATTCTGATTTACTTTTAAATCCATTAGAGATTAAATAAATTCAAATGCATTTGCATTTATTTGATTTGCGCAAACACATACTTAACATTTAATGAAAGTAGTAAGTAAATGAAAGTGAATATTAATTTAAAATATGAAAGTGAAGTACATATTTATTTCTGTTTATTAAATGAGGATTGATATTCATTTAATGCGTTTTAAATAATCTGTATCGTCCTATTTCTAAAAATCGTTTCAAGTGATTATTTTTAACAGCATATTCAACTCAGAAATTTAATACTGTTGTATAAATTTATATACACAGTTTTCAATTAGAGTCAAAATTATTTTGTCTTCATTTTATTTTATATTAAAACACTAGATAATAAATATACACTCTTAGAAATTTGTAGCAAACTGTCCAGCCATTCGACCGTTTTTATAGAAAACGTTTATAAAAGCGTAATTTATTTTTATTCGGACCAGGATAGGGTTATTAACAGGGCTTTACAAATTTGATTAAATCTAGTAGCAAGCACAAAATTGTAGTCGACAGTAAACAGTTTTTACTACACATTATTTACACATTACTACACAATTTAGAACCAGTGAACCCGTACGACGATTTCACACTGCACATGCAATATTTCTTACCAATATCTAATTTTTTTTTAGATGCAAGTTTAAACACAAAATAAATAAATAAATAAATAAGGATTAAAAATATCTGAAAAATAACAGTCAAGTCAAAACATCATATCATTTATTTCATCAAAGTTAAGCAAAAAACGATCAAATATAGCAAAAGGCACGCGCGAGAAAAAAAATAAGAGTCGTATTTTAACTGCATCAGAGGATGGCATCATCAATTTCGCGAAAAACAGAACGAAAAGAAAAATAAATTCAGTATACATAAAATACTGCTTAGTTTAATATAACACAGTATACATTTTAGGCTGCACGTGAAATACCACTGTCTCGATCAATCGATGTTGTTTTTTGATTCTAAACATTTGAATTCGAATTTTTGCTTTTAATCAGAAATATAAAATAAGCCCGTGCAGACATATCCCCACTTTTTTTTTTTGCACTATTTATTTTTTATAATCATTGTTGAGCACGATATAATGCGGTATTTTATTTTTGTATCAACAATGAGTTATAAAAAACCTTTCATTTCATTTATGAAAACAATGCTGATTTAAATTTTAATTAACTGCAATTTTTAATCATAAAACATGTTTTAACGAAATGTGAGTATACTATGTCAGAAGGCGGTTCAAAAAACTTTCGAATAATACCTCATTCATAGTTGTGCTTTTTGTCAATGCATATAAAAAAGGATGTTGACAACAGAAATAATATATATGATAATACATAATTAGGAAGATAATATAAACAAAGCTTTCCTACCAAACTGAAGACTCTGAATTTTAATTAAGTTTTATAGATTTACTTATGATCACTTATATGTTATTATTATTTAAAATTAATGTGATAAATCAATCAGTTTTAATTTTAAACACAAAAATCTGATACGAAATTTACAAAAAATCTTGAGCATATTTTACTCTTTTACCCAATTTTAGGTGACACAGAGGCTGGATTGACACTATTTCTTAGTTTTATTGAATCTCCCGCCTCCTCCACCCTCATTCTAGTCACGTGATATGGTAGCTGGCTAAAGCGGGGGAGAATGGCGTTTACTCTGCATGAGATGGAAAATGCCATTTAAACTTGGTTCTTCCATTGAAAGTACGAGAGAAGAGGAAAATCACTTCTATTAATCACTCGTTGCCACGCAAGAGTTCCACAAGAGGGATACCTTCTTCAGGTATTCACGGGTTTCGCAACCCCGGAAACATGAACAATCTTTCTTTTTTCTATTTCCTCTCCATTCTCTTGTCTAATCTTTCCTCTTTGATTCAAACTCATTGTGGTTCCCTCTTCTGAGGTGAGGGCGATTCTACATGAGCCGATATCATCCTGTTTATATCGACTTATGGATAATTGTAAACAACACATGTGTTTAGCGTGCGTGGCTACCCGTGTCAGTGGAAAGTGGGATCCTGACAGTTGAGAAAAACCAGCACACTGCTTCGAACTCTGCTTCAGGTAGAAGGGAGGTGCATATTGGTCTCGTATGCAATGCATCAATCGGCTGGTCGCTGGCTTGTTACTGGCTCCCATAGTTTATTAGAGAGATTACAGAGATTTATTAGATCAATTCTCTTAGATTTATTTAGGGATCCCATGTCTATCTTTTAAAATTGTACTTAGAGTAATACGATTACGGTTTTCATACTTGCCTTGCTAATTCACAACCCAACTTTTGAGACTGGTGATTTACAACATTTTCGCTTTGATTCATATTTCACTATTTATTCCACTACAAGTTGCTTTTTTCTTTTAATATCCCGGCACCGAGCCCCCAAATTTGTAGGAAGGTATTATGTAAAAAGTTAATTTATTGAATTACTAGAATAACTAGACGTTGAAAGAACAACACATGGACTTTAATATAATTCTAGAAAGATAATTTTCTTCAAATATATTACATTTCTCACTTAAAACACATAATACACTCACTTTCGAATAGTCTAATTAGGCCTAACATTGCCTTTATTGATATTTCATATTTCGACACTTTCTGAATGATAAAAATTAAAAGACCGGCTCTTTTTATAATTTTGAAGATATCCAAACCTTGATCTCGTGATCGAGAATTTTCATAACTCATGCTTTGAAATCATGGCTAATAAAAATACCAGAGCGTCAGTTAATTTGATGATTACGCACGTCATAAAGAAAATAAAGTATGTTTAAATTTAAATCCTACATATATATATATATATATATAATTATAATATCTATGAATTTAAAAATTTATATATATATATAGGATGTAACAGGAAAAATGGTCAAAATTGTAAAAAAGTATTAGATTATGCCAATTATTGGGATACATTAATGATACTTTAAAAAATGACATTCTGTGAAATGTCATAGGATCTAGGTACTTAGTAATCACTTATCCTAAGTCTTGTGTAAATTTCCAGGGAACTGAAACAGATATTTTGTCAGAAAACCGAAAAAGTATTTTGTAAATTTTCTAATACAAGATGAGCGAAAAATCACTGTTAAATTTTTTAAATTAATATAAATTCAAGTAATTAATGTACCATATGTGCGAAGTTTATTTTTTGGGGGGAAGAAGTTTTCTTTTTCTTTTCTTTATTTATTAAAAATGGCAGCAACGGAAATTTCCAAACATTTAGTTTCTAAAATATTCTGTGTGCATTTTACAACATTATACACTACATGTTCTCTTTAAAGTATAAATGCTATTCTAGTAATTTTGATTACCAACACAAGAACATTCGAATATTAGTACTTATGAGAACAACGGAAATTAATTTCAACTACAAGCTTTTATTATAACTCTGGAGCTAATGTTCACATGATTAGCAGTACTATTTTCAAGTCTTTGAAATAATGCTAATTAAACCGAGTAAACAAATAGGAGGATTGTCAGAAGATGACTTACAATTAAATATCTATTTATAGCTGCAATAATTACAAAGGATTCACAATTAATTGTGGAGTACCTTTTCGTTTGAGCCTAGTTTCGAAGCTTATTAAAAACGAATGATAATTTGTTTCGTTTAATTTAAAAATATTTTGTGTAAGAGAGATTTAATGGAGAAGAGATAAAATATGTTGATAATTATACATTAAGTTAGGTTTGTTAAAATAAATATTTTCTGTACAAAAATCCTATATAATATTTAAGTTTTTAAAATTTACTATATATTGTTTAACTTTTTAAATTATACATTGTATATATATATATATATATATATATATATATATGCATATATTAAAAACCATTTATTTTTTTAAATCTTTTTACGGATTAAAGAAATAACCTTTAAATAATCTAGTTGCATGAATGAAGAATATACAAGAGAAATTGGTCATTGTTATTTTATTTATAGCAGCACATTTATTTTGCAATTTTATTTAGATATATTTATTTTGCAATTTTTATATTGAAATATAAAGTGTTATTGTTATTATTCTGTATTTATAATTTTGCTCTTCATTTTTAGTATATAGTTATATTTATTACTAAACTCCGCTACGAGCTACTCTCACATACCCTCGTCAGACACCACAGGCTCTCTGAAAACACTGGATTTCACAGCTGATTATATCGTTTGACAACAAATTTAACCTTCTGAAGCTCGAATTGCGCCAAGCTTTTATAAAAACTATTCGAATGTGAAAATCCCAAAACTTTCCTCGATCTCATACATGTTAATACTTCAAAACTCACTATCACATTACCAATAAAATTAATAATTCTCGTCATTCTGTTGTATGTCAGCTGCTTGCGAATCGTTGGTTTACCTGGATACGGTGCATCCTTTATTGCACGAGCAGCTAATGTACAACACAACTACGAAAAGTCTTTCTGGCATTTACCGGTAGCTAAAGATAGCCGCCCTGTTCCTTTTTTTTTTTTTTTTTTTTTTTTTAGCTAATTTTACTGGAAAGCACGAAGCTAAAATGCGTGGAAACCTATTACAGTAGACTCATTCACAGTTCCCGTCAATATTGAATTTGGATGAGAATAGCGCCAAATTAGTCAGCTATAGCCAAGTTGGCTTCATTTATGGGTACCTATTTTTATAGCCAAATTTGGCGATATTTCGCCAAGTGTCGCCAAGCTTGGACAGAATTTGACGCTGGTGAATATGAATATATAGTAAGCATAGATCGAATACTTTGTGCGAATTTTAATTCATAAACCAAAACCAATTACAACGTTGTAACGCACAAATATGAAAATTGGTACAAAAAACCGCATACGGCCGTTTCAAGGATGCATCGATCCCCTTCCTCAGTGCGAGAAGAAAAAAAAAAAGATAAAAATGGGTTCAACGAACCCCTCGGTTATAGCACCGACTACTGGCTTAAATGAAAATACTAAAGCAAGAGTTTATATATACTACCAAAGAAGTGACGTAGTTGACTGGAAATAACTGAAAAAAGGAGTCACTGCGCAGGATCCCTCCACACGTGCGAGAGGAAAGGGGTGCTGGTTATATCATTCACCAAGGATGAACTATGTTTGTGTATAAGGTAAGCTTCGTGAAAGTCGAGATCTATAACTGAATTACATTTTTGGATAATTTTAGCTTCTGAATAATTAAACCTGTGGTTGGAATCCCAGCAATGTTTAGCTATTGTAGATTTCTCACACTCCTGCTTTTTAACATAATTTTGGTGTTCTTTGAGCCTAATTCTAAGAGCAAGCTTCGTCTGCCCAATGTAAGAGAGGCCGCATTCACAAAAAAAATCTGTAAATGCCCCAGGTTCATGAATTGGATCTTTAAGGTTGGAAAAATAAACTTTATTGGTTGGAGAGAAAACAACTTTGAAACTAAATCTATTTAGAATACGAGAAATTTGTGGACTGATTTTATGAAAATAAGGTAAGACAATAACATTTTTAAATTCTTTATTAGCTGGAACAGAATCAGTGTTTGTCGGAGATTTTGATAAAATACGGTTAATTATATTCAAGTTAAATCCACGATCGATGGCGACTGCTTTAATATAGTTAATTTCATTATTAAACAACTCGGAATTTGAACAAATTTTACGTGCACGGAAAATAAGTGTATTGAAAGCTGCTAATTCTTGATGTGGGGGATGATTGGATCTATAATGAGGGGGTAAACTTACTGCAAAAGGTTTACGGTAAACTATTGTCAAAAATTCACAATCCTTACGAATTACTAGGACATGTAGAAAAGCTAGATGTTGTTGAGCTTCAACTTCGAAAGTAAACTGGATACAAGGATCAATTGAATTAAATGTATCAAGTACAGCATTAATAATTTTTTTTCTCGCACTGAGGAAGGGGATCGATGCATCCTTGAAACGGACGTATGCAGTTTTTTGTACCAATTTTCATATTTGTGCGTTACAACGTTGTAATTGGTTTTGGTTTATGAATGAATATATAGTGTTAACCATATATGAGTTGGAACGATGATTACAACGATGAAAATAAATTTTCCAGAATCCATGTTCAATAAAGCTCTTAACTTAAACCCGTTTGTGGAGAAATCCGGCTGTCTTGTTTCAAAATGGGAGCCCCCCTAAAATTTCAAACTGCTATATCTCAGCCATTTTTAAGATAGAGGCAAAACAAAAACTGCTGCGGGATCCTTGGATCAAGACCGAACATTTAATGCAAGAGTAAAAAAAAAAAAAAATTGGATTTATAATTATTTTGTACATCTTTTTGAATTTGGAATCTTTAAATGACTATCACAGTGCCCCCTTCCGACGGAATATCCCCAAATTCAACTGGGACAAGCAGACCATAGTAAATAACATATACATGAAATTTAATTCAATTTTCTCCATAATTCCATACATTTTTCGATGATATAATAATAAAAATAGAACAAAAATCGCTATCACAGCGCCCCCTTTCGTCGGAATATCCTCAAATTCAAGTGGGACCTGCTGGCCAGTGCCAAAAACCTATAAATGTAATTTGGTTCCTTTCGAAGCATAACTTCATACACTTTTCGATGACACAAAGAGGACATACACGCGGACACATGGACAGACAGACATTTTGTAAAAACATGTTTTTCGCAATCTCTGATCGCTGAAACATGTAAATCTGTCGAAAAATTTTGATTGCAATTTTTTCTTCTATTATAGTTAGAACAAACTAAAAAGCGAAAAGGCCCTTATAATAAACAAGTACCTTTTTTCGTTTGAAAATATGGAACAGATGTGTTACACTCACGCACCGATATTTGGCGACTTTTTGATTGGCGATATTTACAAGTCGACTCCAAACCAATAACTTAATACAATAGCCAAGTTACCATTAAAGGAAAAAATCCCCCGAATTTGGCGACTTTTTTCCTTTTTATAACCGATTAAAAGAAAAAAAAAAAGTGCGTGAGTGTAAGCCATAATAGCCGAAAGTATTATTAAAATTAATTTTCTCAATTGAAATATACAAATTCTTTACTAACTTACTTCTTTTATTGCTATTATGAAACATCTTACATTTAAAACAATGTACCTAAACGAAATACTTGTATCGTAAAAAGTATCATCTGCGCCATCCTTGAAAAAATAAATAGCGCACGCGATCAAAGGTTAAATGTTAAAAGTGCTTGTAAAGCTGCTTTTTCACAAACAGAAAACTTAACGTACTTACGGAATCAGTTTCATTGCAAGATCTAGTTTATTTTGAATTGAAGCTGTCTTTCTATTTAAATCGCTTTAGAGAATGCAAACACATGAATTTTCTAATTAAAAATTAGAAAAGACTTCATTTCTTTTCCCCATTTAACTTTCTTTTCATTCAAAAACTTCAATAGCTCATTCAATAAAGCATTGTAAATAAAAATAGAAGAAATACGCATCAATGCTATGTAAAAATTAAATGAATGTTTTTAAACGTTAAATGCAAAGCTGTTTTTTTACAAAAGGATGTAATGTACTTGTAATGTTAATGCAATGTACTGTTAAAGTACTTGCAAAGTTAGTTTAAATGTAAAATGCGCTTTGATTTGTAAAAAAGGAAAAAAAAAAGTTGTCTTTATTATTCTACTTTTAAGCATGCAAACAGATGAAATTTTTCTTTTTTGAATCTATTCATTACTTCACAAATGTAAAAGAATAGTGTAATTTTACAATATGTAACTTAATGTTATTTTGTGTATAACTTCCTCTAAAGCCGCTTTCATTTTAAATAGCTGTTACCCGTGACTTCATTCACGTAACATTTATAGCTGAATCAATGCATTAATTAAGCAAAAAAAATTCCCTCGCGATAATTAGAAATACAATCAGTACCGGCTATATGGTCACCCGCTTATAAGGTCACCCCGCTTATATGGTCAGTTTTCTAAAGTTCCGTCTAACTTAAAAGGGAAAATGTGTTAAAGCGCATCGCTTATATACTCATTTTATTTTCCCGATTATCAGTTATTTGGTCTTTATTTCAAATCTTTCAATGAGGTTTTCTGCTATTTAAAAAAAAAAATAATAACTTTTGTAACATTTTTTGAGTTGAGGAGAAACAGGGAATGACTAAAAGAAAAAAGTCTGTGCGACACCGTAGAAGACTTGAATTCATGCCTTTACTTCCCTTCTCTGCCCTCCCCGTCAGTCTCATTTCTCTTTTGCGTTGAATCATCGTCGACGGAATCCCCCCTCCCCCTCCTCAATTCTCTTCCTTTCTGAGGACAACAGGTGGATATCTGTCTGTTTATTGGTTGGAGTTATCTCTCTTTGTTTGAAAAGTGCGTTAAAATTGAGACAAAACGAATAAAGGAAAATTGGGTTTCATGTGGATCAAACGCGTAGAATAAGAACACTCATTTTATATTATGGCTTCGAAAAGAAAGAGTTTATCAAATGCTAAAAAAAAATAAACTGATTGAAAAGTTCAAAAATTCTAATCTTTCAAAAGCTGCATTCGCCAAAGTAAATTCGATACCCCGGACGACATTAAACAACGTTTTAGCAGCCAAACTTAATCCCCAAATGTTCAAATCTGTGATCAAGAAAGAAAACGTCAGCGCTTGTTACCTAATGAAAATGTGGATAGGGCTCTTTTATCATGAATTAAATATGCACGATCACAAAATGCTCCTATATCCTGGAATGTTTTAAAAGAAAAATCCTTGGAATTTGCTAATGAATTTGGCGAGTCATGTTTCGTTGCTAGCAATGGCTGGCTACAGCGATTTAATTCAAGGCATAACCTATGCTTCAAACAATTGTACGAAAAAGCTGCTGATTTTGACAAGAGTTTCTTAAAAGAATGGGAAGATCTAGTATTGCGTGACATTCTCGAAAGATATAAGCCTGCCAACATCTTCAACGCTGATGAATGCGGACTTTTTTATAGGATCTTGACAGACTTTTTTATTGGATCTTTGCTTTAAAGGTGAAAAATGTGTAGGGGGAAAGAAAAATAAGGAACGCTTAACCGTGTTGTTAGCTGCAAATATGGATGGATCGTAGACAATTATTCCTTATGTGATTGGAAAATTTCTTAAGCTTCGGTGTATGAAAAATTGCAAATATTTGCCTCTATTCTACGATACTAATTCAAAAGCGTGGATGACAGTGGACATCTGGGAGAAAACGCTTAGGAGATGGGATCGAAAATTTTCAAAATCGAACAGGAAAGTTGCATTAATTGCAGACAATTGTGCTGCGCACTTCACTCTTGATGGCTTGAAATCAATTGAACTCGTTTTCTTGCCTCCAAGCAGCACGTGTGTATCGTAGCCTTTAGATCAAGGCATAATCCACAACTTCAAGGCTACCTATAAAAAGCTTCTTCTGCGAGATATGATTTATGCTGTTGACCGAAAAGAACAATCACAAGTGTTTGTGTTAAATGCAATTTTTTATATCGGAATATGGTGTCACAGAAAACTTTTGAAAATTGCTTCCGACATGCTGGATTTCATAGTTCACTAAAATCTGAAGAATTATCGGAAAACGCGGATGAAGATCTCCGCTTAATTGAACTACCAGAATAACTGTGGAACCGAGGTTATTCAATTCCAGACGAAAATCTGTATTCAAAATTTGATGAAGATTTCGCTGCTAACAGTGAAGCTTCAATACAAAATATTGTTTCTAATGTGTTAAATTTGAATGCCGAAAGAGGGTGAATGAGGGTGACAGTGAATGTGAAACGAAATCAGTATCAACATCAGATGCGCTTAAAGCGATAAATGACCTCAGATTTTTTTTATTAATTCAGAAGCAGCAGATGAACACTTAAAAGCTATTAGGGACTTAGTTGTATTAACAACCAAGAAAATGGGGAAATCTTGCATACCTGAATATTTTAAATAAGTGCATTGATTATGGGTGCAGTGCACGTATGTATGCGTACTGTACTTAGATTGGTAAGGCAAGCTAATAAATTTCCCTAAAAAATTGCATGTTTGTTACTGTAGTCATTACTTCGCAAATTAATTTTTTAAATGTTCTTAAAAGTTTAATTATTTGTTTGTGAGCACTATATTCTGATAGGTGAATATAATCCTGACAAAGGGTTCGTAAACTTCAAGGACTTTCAAGCACCTTTTACCAGAATTTTCTTAAAGTAATATTTGACGTATTTAATGAAAAAAAAAATATTCTATCTTCAGATATAGTGACCAGTACTCTACGAAATTTGTGGTACTAAAACACTTAAAATCTCCTGAATCCCCTGATGTGTACGAACCCTGTAATTAAATAGTGTAATAATTGTAGTATTTTTCCACATATATGGTCACCCCGCTTATATGGTCTAATTTTTCTGGACCACTGAGCAGACCATATAACCGATACTGACTGTATATACAATTATCCAACTCCGTATCACATTTTATTGTAGACAATTTTTTGGATGATCACAATTTCAATATTTGTGATTTTACATGTGAGATCATTTTAATTTCTTTCATGTGCTTGAAATTTCATACGGTCTCTCTAAGATTAAGTGTCTTGAGTAAATTTACTCCCTTGTTATTCTATTTTATCACTTATATTTGTTCTATTTTATATTTATTGTGTTCATGGATATTGATTTATTTATGTTTCCGTGTCAAAGAATATTGTTTAAAACAATTATGTTAGTAAATATTTTTGAGGAAATTTTTAATTAACAGGTTATTTCTGAAATGACTTTGAAAATAAGAGCATCCATTTAAAATGTATTTGTGGACATACATAAAAAGTACAAATGATTTACATTAATTCAACACACAGGGCAATGTTTACATAATTTTTCTTCTATTCTTAGACATTACTGTCAAATTTAGAAGAACCTACTATCGACACAAAACTCTTATTATGTAAAAAAAAAAAAAAAAAAAATTCATAAACGTCGAAAAACAAAATAAAGAAAACATAAAGATAACATATTTTACGGATATTAAAAGAGTAATAAAAATTTTAGGTATTACTCTGTGTAAGCGTTTACTATTAAAAAAAAATGTTAAAATTACATATATGTTTCGAAAATGACTGTCCAGATTGCCATCTGACCATCTGCAGCATGTTGAATGCTTCATGCTGCAAAAATAAAAATAAAAGTAAAACTCTGTTTTGAATAAAGGGATATTAAACATAAACATTCCAATCACCGTTTCTTACGTCAACAGCTAAAAATCCTTTTATCATAATTTTTGTTCAACGCAAAACGTTGATTGCAGTTTTCTGTAAAATAATAAAATAAACTAAATTTTAATTTGAGTGACTAAAAAATATATTTTTGGTAGATTTAAATTTATCTCACCCCTCAATCTCAAAATGTGATATATACGCAACCTTTTGCGATCTGTGAAGTAGTTCAACAACATAATAAAAAAGTAATAATAAAAATTAAAAATCAATAAATAAATAGAAAATCCGTTGATTGCCAGTACAATTTCCGGATTTTTACAAGTTTTTTTCTCCGATGAAATGATTTCGTAAATGTGTCAGAAAACAGTGAATGTGGATTTAAGCACATCCTCAATAGATAATATACTGTAAAAAAAATCCGTGAAAATAAAAGAGATTTTCCGTAAAATTTTACGGAGAAGTTTCATTTTCCCAAAACAACAGTAGAATTTCTATTCATGACTTTAGTTCCGTAAAGCAGATTTGAAATCCGTAAATATGCAGAAAGTTTTCCGTAAATTTAATGGATTTTTCTGTATTTCTTTCAAAACAATACAATGTCCGCATTTCTTCTAAAATAGTGCAATTTCCGTAAATGACATTTAGAGGTTTGTTTACAGAAATAACCTTGTTTGAAATACGAATTAACATTGTTGCATTTGCTAGAGTTCTTGAAGTATCCATATGCATACCTGGCCCGGCACGACCCGCTGGGCCATTCTAACCGGAGTCATCTCTAGAGAGTAATGCTTTGTCTAAATAATAGTAATATTTATATATTTTAATGAAATATTTAGAAATTTTCTTTTTATAAGTTACAGAAAAAAAAAAATTTTTTTAAATCTATCCTTTTTTTTTTCCTTGAAAGTGCTTTAAAATTATGATGTTTTTCACTATTTTTTTTTTAATTTTAACTTTTCTAGCGTGAGGCAATATTGAGTTATTTAAAGGTTTTATAACATAATATCTCTGAAATTATCGCTATGTAAATTTGAATTAAATTAATCTGATTTGGCTTATAAATTTATGAATTAAACTAAAATTTATTATTTTGTAAATTATAATTTTGCAAAATTTATAATTTTTTCCTTGAATTTATAAAAATAGTTAATATTTTTTTTTACTTTTATAAAAATGAAGTTTATAAGTTTATAAAGTTTATAACTTTATAAAATAAACTAAATTAATAAGGCCAAATTTAAACTTACTTATCCCTAGGAAATTAACTTCAAAATTCTCTCTATAAATCTATGGTTTTATTTTAATATTTTAAAATATATCCAGTTTAACAGAACCGTACACAAAATTTCTTAGCATAGCTCACATATAATAGTTTAATTTATTATAAAATTGTTTCTTTACATAAGTTTTTTAAAATAAGAGATAAAGAAAATTTATTTTAATAGCAAAGGAAAAAAAGTCTGCTTACTTAAGATATGTATTATTTTTTTATTGGAAATGATAAATAGATCATCAGACGAATAATTTTAAAAATTATATGTTCGAAAAAAAAAATGTTGGTACTATTGCAAAAAGATGAAACATTAATCTTAATACAGTGTTTTACGCATATAATACATAATAAGTTAAAATTTATCTGTTATAAAGTATGAAATAATAAAGCAAAATATTAAAAATCATGGAAAAAAATGTATTAAAAACATTGGAACTCTGAAAAAAAAAATCTGACGATGAAACCTTAAAATTTTTGCATCATAAAATGCGACTAAAATAAGTAATAACATTTGAGAAAGCAGCGTATCCAGTAATAGCGTGGTGGTCGAGGTCGTCAGTTTAGCAAACGGAAGATTGCGCGTTCGATTCTCCTCGTTACAAGGGTATATTTGCTGAAAACTCTCTCAGAAATTTGTCTATCACTTACGAGGTTATTTTTGAGAAGTATTTTTTTTTTAGTCCTTTAAAATTTATTTTAACGACGTAAAAATTTTTTAAAAATACGGAAGATATCTGTTATAAAACGGAAATTTAAAAAGGATGTTTCCAAAATCACGGAAAATTTCAAGGAAGTTACGGATTTTTTTCCCGTTAAAATACGGAAATAGTACTGGCGTCTCTATTGCCAGTACAATTTTCGTTTTTTTTTTTCAGGAAATATTTTTTAACAGTGTAGTGCTAAAAGCATAGTTAAATTGTTCTTATTTGTCACAGTTTATGGAATATTTATAATTTTACACACTAAAAAGAATTTCCGTATTTTGCCAGTTACAAATTCCGGATTTTTAAGGATTTTTTCTTTTGCAGAGTAATATTAAAAATAAATTCCACAGTATTAGAGAAAATGACAATGTATCACTATATCTGTCAAAGATATTCTCAAATCCATACTTTTTGATACATGCAAGAAAACACTTTCATTGGAAAAAAAAATCCGTAAAAATTCGGAAATCGCATTGGCAATCAACAATATTTTTTTTACAGTGTAAAGCTTCTTCATGCACCGCGAAGGAGTGGATGTATCACATTTCCAGGTAGATTAAGGAGTCAGATAAATTTTAATCTACCAATTATTGATTTTTTTCACTTAAATTATAATTTGGTTAATTTAAATATTTTACATAAAATTGCATCGAAGGTTTTCATAGATCAAAAGTTATGATTATACGATTTTTAGCTATTGCCGTATACGAAGCGAAGTAGGAAATGTTCATGGAAAATAGGAAATGTCCCTTTATTTAAAACAGTATTTTTTAGGATTCAGAGTATGAAATCTTATTTTGGTAAAATGTCTAGGCAGATTTGTATGAAATTTAAAGTGTTTATAGCAAATACTTCCACATGATGACAAATACAAATTTTATTCAATTTCATATCTTTAAAGTACATAATCTTTATTTAAAAAATACCTTGCCGTAAATATGGGTTAGGATCCCTTAGAAAGACCCCTCATGGAGGACACTCCCCCTAGGGCCTATATACCTCGTGTAGATAATTGGACATCAGAAATCAACCAAACAACTTTATTTAAAATAAAATTAATTTTCAGACTTTCATGATTTTTTTTTAAATATCATTTTTAACATAACAAAAGTTTTGTGTCGATAGTGAGTTCCTCTAAATTTGGCAGTAATGTTTAAGTATTATAAATATTATTTTGCACTTGTGGAACAATTCTTGAGAAAATAAGCATCTATTTTTGACTTAGTAATTAAAAAAAGGTATAAAAAATTTTGTGGAAAGCAATACTGAAAAAGGAAATTGTTTAATTTTTAAATCATTTTGAACAAATGGTCTAATGATTTTTATGATAACAAGTCAAAAAAACCTTTGTTAACATTTGACAATTTATAAATACTTGACCCCTTAAATTAAATATAAGTTTTTATTTGTAACATGCTAATTTAATTTAAGTTTTTTTCTAAGTTTCCTAAATGAATATTTAAATTCTTAGTTTAATAAAATTTGTATGATAATAACAAGTTTAACATCATTTTTTTCTCTATTTCTTTCTAGCAAAATTGTGTTTCAACAAAATCTAAAATTTCACTGTTATTACACCATATATGCTTGCAACATTTCCATTTTAATATATCTTGCGTAAACTATGCTTCAATGATTTTACACTGAATAAAATTCAGATATTTTTCTGGTACACTTTATGTGAATAGATATGTCCCATGATTCAATGCATTTTTTACTATTACGTAACTATCTTCAATGACGTTCAGATATGCGTTAGAAATATTCTTATTTTATATTCAGCAGTTGTTGAATAAGAAACCTGAGATATGCTATTTTAGTTTCTGTAGAAAGTTTTTTTTCGCATTACAATGGGTTATGGAATTATTAGATCCGCATTGGGGAAAAATATTTTGAGTTTCAGATAGAAATAAAAGAATATTCTAAGTTTTTACTTCTGGTGGGTTTTATTTAAATGAAAACTCTAGCAAATAGATAATACATCCCCTGAAACGTTCAGTATTGTTTAAATGCTTTTTCACTTCTTAAAAAATTATTGGAGAGAGAAATTGTGCCGTATGTATGAAAATACTCACCTTTCTTATATATAAAAATCGATGTTTGTCCAATTAGAAATATTTGAATTTCATATACATATCTTTAAAAAGTATATTTGCTAACATTTAAATGCTTACGTACTCTTAAAAACAAAAAAAAATCATGGATGAACACCGTACTTGTCAATCGGTACCTGTGAGTATTAATAACAAAATAGCTTCATAGGGCGCAAACACTGTAAAATAAAGTAAAAAGTGCCCAGTTAGACTGATGGCATTGAGATCACAACCTCTTCACACTAATTGTATATTATACCCTTATTTCAAATATTAATGCCCCTGGAAAAATAAAGAAATCGATAAGAAACATACATACCTGTTAGGGTAGTTTTTTTCACTTATTCTAAATTTTCCACATTTTCTTTATTTTTTCTATATAAGTTGTAGCCCCCCCCTCCTTTTATAATAATCGTAATGTTTTTTATTTAATATTCTCTTTATTTTAGTCTGAAATAATAGAGTTAAAATACCTTTTCTTTCTTTTAAATGTCTAAGCTAAAACAAATTCATTGTCTCTTTTACTTAAAATCATAATTTTTATATTTCCCCTGTAAGTTATAATTTCACTGGGGTGGTCTTGTTACCATGGGAAATTTCCAAATGCTCTCGGACACTTGGGCAATAAAAATCCATTTCCCAGACAACGTATATTAGCTTGTATTGTCAGGAGTTTTATGACTTTAGCGGTGTTGGTCGCCTTAATCTGCTCTGTAGATCTTTCGTGGAAAAAGCAGGACTCGGGCGGCAGATAGTGGCCCGTATTGTTAAAGTTTTATTATTCGTTTTTACGAGCCCAATTATTCCGTTTTATGTAAACAACAGTTCACGTGGGAGGTCGAAAGAAGGGAGCGAAAACGGAACAGCTGTACACATGCCATCACCCCTATGCGAAGTAGTTCTACCCGCGAGAGAGAGCGACGACCAATGGTTTTACGTAACGTATTCGCGGGGAATGTTTTTTTTTCCCTGGTATAGTTTAGCGCGGGAGATTGTAGCCTGGGAGATACGGTATATGAGTTTTTTAGGGGAAGGCTGGGGCCTTTCCTCTCTCCCCCCCCCCTGGAGTTTTCATGGTGGTGGCCAGAGAATTTGAGAGGCATTCGAATGTAAATTGAAGAGATGGTAGCTAGAAAAATCATGCCTCGTGCCGCGAGGAATATTATGGATCCTGATGCTGAGAATAAAAAGATATTCTGATCGAGAAACTAGCGAGTCGCTATTGTAGTGGTGTTTGAAATCAAGATTTTTGCCATCGGGAGCTGTGATGGTTGAGAGTATTTGTCGTTGAAGTCGGTGGTCATTCGATATTAGTAAAACGTAGATCCGGATGACTAAAAGATTACTCTAAAGATCAGTGCCACTTGGAGTCTCATCGACTGGTCCCTTTTGTATTCGCAAACGGAATTGTCAGAAGATGCACTGTCAAATGCCTACTTCATACTATTCATGGAAGAGTAAAGATTGCTCTGAGAGTCGATGTTGCTGAAATATCTTCGATAAATGCCCTCTTGTTCTTTCGTTTTTCAAAAATAAAGTAGACTGCCAACCCTGGAACATTATTAACTCACCTATTACGGCTGATAAATCCCATTCTTACGAAATTTTCTTGTTGGGGTATTTGATAAAGTGATAAATAACCAAAAGAATGAATTTTGTTGATTTCAGAAATTGAAACAATTTTTACACAATTACTAATTAAAAATCAAAACAGAGAGATGCTATAAACAAAGCAAACCAAATAAATTTTGAATAACTAAAATAAATTAAGTAAATGAATAAATTTGCCAAAAGGTATCAACAAAATTCTCATTCATCACCATACCGTCTATACCCAACAAGTGGTTTGACGAATTGGAACATTGCTATGGTAAATTAAATGAAACTCATTAAAACTTTATAGAACAGATTTGGAATAAGAAAGACATAAAAAAGGGTCCTGTAATCCTTCCAGAATTTGAAAGGCGCAAAAAAAAAGGGGAAGAAGTTAATTAAAATAAGGATACAGATAATTAATTAAAGTTACAAAACATGATCATATCAATGTACCAATTTGCCAGAACCATGCGAGTGATTTTGTATAGTGGCTAGTAACAAACCAAGAGTAACTAGATAAAACATAGTTTTTCTTTTTAATAAGAATTTGGTGTAACTTAATTACCTTAAATGCAGCTAATAAACTTTAAGGATTAAACATAGTTAATATATAATTTTTCTTTTACATTCATCTTCAATTCTTTTACTTCAATTAAAAGCAGGTTAAATTTATTTTATTTATTAAATCTCTTTCTCTATAAAGGAAAATAAAAGTACTTCACAATATTTTTAAGAAGCAATTTAATATTTAAAGAAAACCAAATTAATAAGTATTTTCAGAAACAAATCAAGGATTTAAATTTTACTTATTTTATTTTAATTGATGAAGGAAAATTAAATGAAGTCACCATCAAAGTAAATTAAAATTAGCAAGGTTTAAATATTAAATAATTACTTTCTCTGATTGTTAAAATAATTAAACAAAATTCATTATTCATTAAATAATAATGTTAAATTTAGATAAAAAAACAAATGAATTTCTATGATGCATACAAATAAGTCACAGACAGAATATCACCACGAATTTGATTTTTATTAACAAAAAAAAAATGTTAAATAAAACACCAACATATTTAAATTTATAGGTGTTAGGTTAGTTTGTATGACAACAGGTGATCTAAATTATACACAGGTGTATCAAAACATATTCATGTAGAATAATAGTAATAATCAAAGACACTTATTCATTAAAATAAAAATATTTACCAAAATTTTACTTGCAGGTTCAGCATTCGTAAGACTGGGATTTATCAGCCGTAATAGGTGAGTTAATAATGTTCCAGGGTTGGCAGTCTACTTTATTTTTGAAAAACGAAAGAACAAGAGGGCATTTGTCGAAGATATTTCAGCAACATCGACTCTCAGAGCAATCTTTACTCTTCCATGAATAGTATGAAGTAGGCATTTGACAGTGCATCTTCTGACAATTCCGTTTGCGAATACAAAATGGACCAGTCGATGAGACTCCAAGTGGCACTGATCTTTAGAGTAATCTTTTAGTCATCCGGATCTACGTTTTACTAATATCGAATGACCACCGACTTCAACGACAAATACTCTCAACCATCACAGCTCCCGATGGCAAAAATCTTGATTTCAAACACCACTACAATAGCGACTCGCTAGTTTCTCGATCAGAATATCTTTTTATTCTCAGCATCAGGATCCATAATATTCCTCGCGGCACGAGGCATGATTTTTCTAGCTACCATCTCTTCAATTTACATTCGAATGCCTCTCAAATTCTCTGGCCACCACCATGAAAACTCCAGGGGGGGGGGAGAGAGGAAAGGCCCCAGCCTTCCCCTAAAAAACTCATATACCGTATCTCCCAGGCTACAATCTCCCGCGCTAAACTATACCAGGGAAAAAAAAACATTCCCCGCGAATACGTTACGTAAAACCATTGGTCGTCGCTCTCTCTCGCGGGTGGAACTACTTCGCATAGGGGTGATGGCATGTGTACAGCTGTTCCGTTTTCGCTCCCTTCTTTCGACCTCCCACGTGAACTGTTGTTTACATAAAACGGAATAATTGGGCTCGTAAAAACGAATAATAAAACTTTAACAATACGGGCCACTATCTGCCGCCCGAGTCCTGCTTTTTCCACGAAAGATCTACAGAGCAGATTAAGGCGACCAACACCGCTAAAGTCATAAAACTCCTGACAATACAAGCTAATATACGTTGTCTGGGAAATGGATTTTTATTGCCCAAGTGTCCGAGAGCATTTGGAAATTTCCCATGGTAACAAGACCACCCCAGTGAAATTATAACTTACAGGGGAAATATAAAAATTATGATTTTAAGTAAAAGAGACAATGAATTTGTTTTAGCTTAGACATTTAAAAGAAAAAAAAGGTATTTTAACTCTATTATTTCAGACTAAAATAAAGAGAATATTAAATAAAAAACATTACGATTATTATAAAAGGAGGGGGGGGCTACAACTTATATAGAAAAAATAAAGAAAATATGGAAAATTTAGAATAAGTGAAAAAAACTACCCTAACATGACTCTCCCTTTACCGCAAAAAAATAAAATTTTTTGATAAAAAAAAATTAAATTTTTTGAAACGTACAGGCCGAAACAGAAAAAAAAAAAAAAATTCGCAAGGGTTACCGGGCTGAGAGGTAGTTCACAGTACGCTGGAGATTCCACAATATAAGACCTAACCGTTCGAGCAGGCCAGACATCGGTCCGAAGAACAATCATGAATTATAGAGTGAAGTCGCCGCTGTCAGATATACACTCCGGAATGTACACTAAGAGCTGCCCACCATGAACCACTCCCAAGTAACTGCTGAAATACCTGACGACTAGAACTGGGAAAACCACAAGGGGGTAACAAGACACCTAAGGAGTACTGCGTTCTAAGGCGGGGAAAACTGCACTTTGTTTCTACATAGGACACCTTCGCTGCATAACCATTTCTAACTCCTGATACCGAATCCCACCTATAAACATACCTGTGCTTGCTCTGAATGCCATTACTGTCACTGTATGTTGCAACTCCTAGCAGGTTCTATTTACAATACGTTAATCTATCTACCTATACGACCAAAATTTTGCCAAAAAACAAACTAAATTATTTACAAGTTTTTTTTTTTTTTTTTTTTTTTTTTTTGAATTTTGGAAAAAGATTGCAAGAGTGTCGAGACTGCCAACCGAAAAACAATACATTACTCATAATAATATATACAACATTTGCATAAAATCATGATAAATTGGCCAGTTTGATGTGAAAACAACATCAAAGTACAACATACATTTACCTATATCAGTACTACTGGCACATACAATAACAAAAAAAAATAAGCAACTGGGTATTTACACATGTAATGTACTTATGACACAACATATTTCATCAAAGTAATTGAGTAACAATATACCAAAGTTTAAAATAGGATAACAAATGCAAAATGAACCCCGTGATAAAGTTAAAGTCTGTAAAAGTGGTGTTTGGGGTGTAGAATAAATGTATATAAATGCAGTTACAACAAGAAAACACTGTGCATGGGAAAAGTAGTTATGTTCTTGTGCTACCCGCACATAGACTGAACCAGCCTAGAAACTTTTTTTTTTTTTTTTTTTTTTTTTGGAAACATTGTTTTCCAAAGAAAACCCAGACAGTGATGATGCAGTATCATCAGACTACCCAATTTACCTACCCAACCAAATAAAAACAGATGTGACTCATAACACATAGTCACAACAAAACAAGGTCATAATTCCCATAGAAATAAAAAGGCTTATGTATATAGAGTATATATAATTACTAATTTTGAAGACATACATACAAAAAAGAACACAATTTAGAAGCAGAAAGTAAATTTAAGATAATCACAAATTTTAGAAGGTAGAATTTTCAGGAAGAAAAAAAAATATTTATAAAAAAAAATCACTACCCACTAGGATTAGATAAAATACCACTCTGCTGACATTGCACTAGAAGAAAAACAAAAAGGAATTTCATGAACGAAACCAAAGGGGTAAATTGGTATGTCACACCTAAGTATCAAAATAAAAACTATGATATGCCAAACTACATTCCTAGACTAAAAGTGGTATAAAAACACATGAAAAAATTTTTATATACATAATTAGGAATCTATAATATCGTACTTGCGTGCATACGATGAAAAGTGCCAACCGACCCAGCCTAACACTTGCTGTTAAAACAAGGAGGAAAAAAAAACTGCCATTTTCAAAGTACCCAGAATACATCTTAAATTTGAAGGAAAAACTGCACAAAAAGGTGTGCTAATACAAGTAGCTAAATACCACTAAAAAATGTATGTATACACGACACAGTTTACTAATACAAGTAGCTAAATACCACTAAAAAATGTATGTATACACGACACAGGGTGTATAAAAAACACGAAATCGGGTTTCCGATTTTCGCTAAGTGAACCAAAACAAACCATGTTTGGGTCAGAAAACGCTAATATATACGATGAAAAAATATATAAAATTACTATAAAATACATTGCAACACATAAACACATATAAATATTACGAAATAAAACTATAAATACACATAGATAAAAGAATATAAGGAAACTAAATTTTATAAATAGGGCGAGTTCGTCTTTCACGTAGCCCGTAAGCGTCCTGCGAAGTCGGCTGCGGTCGATTCAATGATTTCGACTTATTCGCTTTGTTAATCGAATTTTCCGCAACACTAGTTTCGCTGGTCGTTGCTGCTATTTCACACTCCTGTACTTCCCTTTCCGATTCATTATTTTCCTCCGATAGAGCTTCCTCCACTGATTCACTTTTCTGCTGATGGTTATCAGCTGAATTTCCAACCTCCGGAGTTTTGATTGAGTGAGGAGAAGGGGGGTCGATCTCGGCTGGATCGCTAGCTGAATTCGCTTGGCTTCCGTGAGTGCTGAATTCATTTTGAGTAATCGTACCAGGGTTACTCTCTTGAGTGTCAGAACTTGGTATAACACAGCAATCGCGACGGCGTCTGCGCTGAGCGAATTGCTCTGCATGGGGAATCGATTGCTGCACATCGATAGGTGGATCGTCAATCGAATCTGGGACACTCTGTTGTTGTTGTTGTGGGTCGTCGGACCAAATCGGGAGTCTGTTTTTAAAGGCAGAGAGGCGATCCACATGGACAACTTGAACGTTTTTGGGATTTGCAACAAGGGCGATTTTAAAATTTATCTCATTTAATTTTTCCAAGATAGTGAAGGGGCCATTATTCAACTTACTTAATTTTTTTGTTGTACCAGGTGCAATTGCTGGAGTGAAAAGCCAAACCAGATCACCAACTTTTAGTTTCTTGTCAACAGCTGTCTTTTCTCTATACTTTTCCTGATTCTCTGATACTTTTATTAAATGATTGTGCACTTCAGCGTACACCTTTTGCAGAGCTGGTATCAAAAGTTCACAAAAAGAGGGGGCATCATTATAACTAAATTGGGGGGGTTGAGAAAATAAATTATAGGGTAGGTTAAGGTTTCTGCCATACATAACAGCTGCTGGAGTTAGTTTGGTAGAAGAGTGCACAGCCGTGCGCATGGCTAAAAGTGCAAATTTAAGCTTGGTGTCCCAGTCTGATTGATTCTCATTCACAATATGACACAGGGCGTTTTTTAGAGTCCTGTTCTGGCGTTCTATCTGAGCATTTCCGGCTGGGTGATATGCCGTGGTTTTGGGATGTTTTATTCCAAACATTTTGTACACATGCTCGATAGCTGCAGAAATTAAATTGGGTCCTCTGTCGGTTGAGATGTAACATGGAGCTCCATAACGTGAAATGAAGTCTGCGAGAGTATCGGCTACCACATCAGATGTGATTGAGGATACCGCATAAGCTTCAGGCCACTTTGAAAATGCATCAATGTATGTAATTATAAATTTGTTACCCGAAAAGGTAACAGGAAGAGGCCCTATAACATCGAGGTTCACTTTATTCATAGGGAAATGAGGTGTGGGTACACGTTGGAGGGGTGCAAGTTGATTTGCTTTGTGCACTCTTTTTTCTTGACAGCTAACGCACGACTCCACTAGGTGCTTGACATCTGCCGACATTCCTGGCCAATAAAAGTGCTCACGAATGCGGTCTATTGTCTTTTGGAAAGCTTGGTGACAAGCAGCTAGGGATTCGTGGGTTAGTGCAAACACTTGCTCAACCATTTTCTTCGGCACCACAAGTTTGATAGGATTATTCAATAGGGGTGACTCCCTTGTATCCTCGCATACAAGAAGATCATCCCTAAAGAAAAATCTCAAATACTTGGGTGCAACCTCAAGATTTTCACTAATTTTGCGAGCAATTTCACAGCACTTTTTATCTGTTTTCTGTAATGCACCTATCTTTTCTAAAAGGTTGGAATGTGGCATAAAAGTTGTCTCCTTCGCTACTTGTATAGAAAAGTTGCAATTGGTGACATTATCTGGTTTGCTATTTGTGGTGAACCTTGAAAGAAAGTCTGCAACGCTATTACATTTTCCCTTAATATATCTGATGGTAAATGTAAAATCAGAAAGTGTACAGATCCACTTAGCCATACGTGATGTGGGATCCTGAATTTTGAGCATGTATGTAAGAGGTGCATGATCAGTGTATATATAAAAATGAGTATTGGCAAGGTAGCACTTGAAGTGTGCAGTGGCCCATACTAATGCCAATAACTCTCTCTCAGTGGCGGAGTATCTCGTCTCAGCGTCTTTGAGTTTCCTACTAGCAAATGCGACAGGGTGAAGCATCTCATTTTCATCTAGTTGTGATAGTACTGCCCCGAGTGCTTCGCCACTCGCATCAGTATAAAGGTAAAACTCCTTATCAAAATTAGGAAGGGCAAGACAAGGTTTGGATATTAGTGCAGATTTTAAATCCTCAAATTCCTCCTGTGCTGCTTGGTTCCAAGTGAATCGACCCGTATCTTTAGTGAGGTTGATAAGATTTCTCGCTCTTTTAGAAAAATCTGGCAAAAATCGCCTATAGAAGGAGAGTGCACCGATGAAGGATCTGACAGCCTTTCGGGTGTTAGGAGGTTGGAATTTCCTTATTACTTCAATATTTTTGTTGATTGGTGACACTCGTCCTTTTTGGATTTCAAAGCCCAAGTATTGGATCTTGTCGGATAAAAATGTACACTTACTGGGTTTGAGTTTAAGCTTGTGTTGCCGAAGTCTTTCAAAAACAAGCTTAAGTTTATTTATATGGGATTCGACATCTTTAGAAGCTATTACTATATCGTCGATGTATACTAAAATTCCCAAATTTCCTATATCACCAAAAATTGCAGACATAAGTCGTTGAAAACTGTTTCCCGAATTCGAAAGTCCGAAACAGTTTCGATTCCACTCAAATAACCCTTTGTGAGTAATAATAGCTGTTTTATATTTATCCTCTGGACGGATAGTTTGTTGAAAAAATCCACTAGTTAAGTCTAATGTGGAAAAAAAATTTGAGCCTGATAAGGCGTCAACTGAGTCTGTGATGTTTGGTATGGGGTAGGCATCTTTCATTAGATTTTTATTTAATTTTCGAAAGTCAACAGCCAGTCTGTACGATCCGTCTGATTTTTTCACAAGAATGACCGGCGAAGCAAATTCTGAAATAGATGGGGAAATTATATTGGCCTGTAGTAAAATATTTAGTTGATCTTCCATTTCCTGTCGTAAGTTATGGGGGACTCTATATGCTTTACATTTAACCGGTTTTTCTGAAGTTAGATTAATTGAATGGGGTATGGTGTCACAGCCGGGTAAGTCTAAGACAGACGCAGCAAAAACATCTTTATTTTCTTGTAAAAATTCTTGCATTTTTAATTTTAAGGGCGGTTCTAAGTGGTCTAAATTAATTTCGGAACTCCAACTGAGGTCGGCATGGTCAAAATCTGCAATTGGAGGGGGAGTATTGATATTACATGCTAAATTACAATTATCTGGGGTTACGTTAGAATTATCAATACATTTTTGAACTTTTGCTACTAAAGTACCCTTATTTAATACTATATTGTTATCAGAAAAGTTAGCGAAGGATAGGAATAGGCCATGTTCTTGGGTACAAATGGATCTAGAAATTAAGAGGCCTGCATGTAAATTCTTAGCAAAGGGCTCTAACATTAAAATACTATCCTTGTCATTGAAATTTTCCTTCGTACATCTGACTTTAGCTAAAATTTTAGACTGGGCTGGGATTTCAAGTTTATTGCACAAAGATGCCATACTGATATTACACGCCTTTTTCTCAACATCATGTTTACCTGTACTTTCACTAATATTATTTGCTTGCATTTCCTCATTTTCAGTAAATTCATAACTACCCATTTCAGAATTTTCAGAATTATCACTAAACTGCTCCCCAATATTTGCATTTACATTATTTACACTATAAAATTCTGATTTGATTTGAGAAATACATTGTTCAAAATTTTGAAAATTTTCCTCACAATGTTTACTATTTCCCGAAGCAATTTTATCACCAGTAGTACCACCCGGTAATTCTTCCATCATAAAAACCTGGCAATCACTATTACTTTCATCACATACTCTGTTACACCTTTTATCAACATTATTTTCTTCGTCACTATTATTCTGGCTGTGATGAACCTTCCTTATCTCCCTACTATTCCCTAATTTAATTTTCTCTGCACAGTTTCTTATTTCAATATCTTTCGAATAGTCAGGGGTACTACTTTTTGCTATCAATTTAGCCTCAGTTTCAACTTTATGATCTATGGGATAGTTATTTTTGCAAGTATTTACACTAGAATTGTTATTTACATTACACATACATTTACATTTAGCACAATTATACACATTAATAGGATTATTATATACAGGTAATTCATAACATTGCATGCATGGGTCACTACTCTTACCTTGTTTGTTTACCTTTGTTTCTTCTAAACACACACTACTGTTTTTGGTACAAGGAGGGGTAAGCGGGATTTGTTTACATAGTGTTTGCTCCGAAGCTTGAAGAGAAACAGTATTTGTGGCACAATCAATGATTGCATTGTATTGTTTCAAAAAGGGCATACCTAGAATGGCATCAAATTCCTTCGCCAACTTGCCCTGCACTACAAAAAAAACAGTTTGGCATTGGGTGTTATGGAATTTAAAATTCATAACTACTTTTTCAGTAAGAGGAACTTGTTCTCCAGTTACTGTCAGAATAGGCGTATAACATTGTTGCACATTATAGTCTGTGAGTGAGTTCAAAATTACACTGCTTAAAAGATTAATCGCAGAACCTGAGTCACAGAGGGCAGTTATGTTAGTATTACCTATAAGTATACTGGCAGTTGGCAGGTTATAAGACTGCGGAGAAAAAACACTATATACCGCAGGTGGGTCGGTGGCCTTTTTTGGAATCAGTTCGACTACCTCTGATTCAGCCGATCCCCGTTTAAATTACTATTTTCTGCACCAGTGGGGTTATTAGTTGCATCATTTGCTTGCTGACCCTCCGCATAATTTTGTACTCTGTTCCTACCACTTCTGTTGCTGTTGTAATTATTTCCTCTGTTTCCCCTGAAGTTTCCTCTCCTGTTGTAACTTCCCCGGTAACTATTTTCATATCCTCCCCTGCTCCTAAAATTGTTGCCTCTGCTCCTATTAAAATTATACACATACTGGGGGCAGTCTCTAGCATAATGACCGGGTTGGGAACAATAAAAACAAGTAATACTGCTACTGGGCACTCTTTCCTGGCTCTGCACCTCTCTCTCTCTGCTTTTATCACTTATTAGGTTGTCAAGTTTGGAATTTAGAGCCTCAATCTGTATTCTAAGAGTTTCTATTTCTGCATTGTTGTCCCTAGTTGGCTGAGTAGCTGCACAAGCTAGATTCTGCGGGAAATTTTGTTGATATAAAAGGGGGTTTGGTTCCTCATGTAAAGTGTAAAAAGGATTTACACTGCGGCACGCTCTTTCCTCCAGGAGAGCAAAAGTTAAAATTTGCTGTGGGGTTTTGGGATCTTTGGTGATGACACCCTTTCTGATCTCAGGTGCAAGGTTGTTTAAAAGCATAGAGTGAAGCATGGCTTCACGGCTTTTGTTGACAATGGCATCAGCTACTCCATCAATAACGAGTGCCTTTGATGAGAGGTCAGATGCAGCATCAAAAAACTCTTGCACTGACATACCTGGAGTTTGCTTAAAGTTGAGGAATTTGGCAAGTGCAACATCAGGAGTAGGTGTTTGGACAAATTTATTTTTTAAAATACTTAATAATTCCGCACTAGTTTTATCTTTGTAGGGCTTAACTAATCTCGCCGCAGTACCATTTAAGCGGTTAAGGAGGGCAAATTTTTTTTCACTATCATCCCAAGCAAAAAGGGTGGAGAGACTATCCAGTTTCTCTGAAAAGTCAGTAAATGAGACTGAGCTAGCCTCTCCATTAAATGGTGGTATGTTGCACAAGTTGTCAACTAACGAATTTTTTTTCTGGAGCTCTACCAGCTCCTTAGTAGGATCTCCTTTGGCCATAATTAAGTCAGATAGATACACAGAACTCCCAAAAAAATAAAAAATAGAAGGCAGAGAAGGGGAAAATGGGGATTATAAAATTCTGTAGCACAAGAACATCACCAGTTTCATTATACAAATTTTAAAAAATATCAATATTATAGTTGACTAGATATTTAAAAATATATAGAGAAAACTTTTACTAGGCAAATATATGTAAACAATTTCATAATAAGTAAAAACCGATACCCAGTTGCTCCAATCATATAATGTAAAACAAAATTTACAGTCAAAAACAAAAGTTTTAATTCTTGGTAACCGCAGGAATGTTTCTACACGGAATGTCGCAGGAATGTTTCTTCCGTTTGCGAATACAAAAGGGACCAGTCGATGAGACTCCAAGTGGCACTGATCTTTAGAGTAATCTTTTAGTCATCCGGATCTACGTTTTACTAATATCGAATGACCACCGACTTCAACGACAAATACTCTCAACCATCACAGCTCCCGATGGCAAAAATCTTGATTTCAAACACCACTACAATAGCGACTCGCTAGTTTCTCGATCAGAATATCTTTTTATTCTCAGCATCAGGATCCATAATATTCCTCGCGGCACGAGGCATGATTTTTCTAGCTACCATCTCTTCAATTTACATTCGAATGCCTCTCAAATTCTCTGGCCACCACCATGAAAACTCCAGGGGGGGGGAGAGAGGAAAGGCCCCAGCCTTCCCCTAAAAAACTCATATACCGTATCTCCCAGGCTACAATCTCCCGCGCTAAACTATACCAGGGAAAAATAACATTCCCCGCGAATACGTTACGTAAAACCATTGGTCGTCGCTCTCTCTCGCGGGTGGAACTTTTTCGCATAGGGGTGATGGCATGTGTACAGCTGTTCCGTTTTCGCTCCCTTCTTTCGACCTCCCACGTGAACTGTTGTTTACATAAAACGGAATAATTGGGCTCGTAAAAACGAATAATAAAACTTTAACAATACGGGCCACTATCTGCCGCCCGAGTCCTGCTTTTTCCACGAAAGATCTACAGAGCAGATTAAGGCGACCAACACCGCTAAAGTCATAAAACTCCTGACAATACAAGCTAATATACGTTGTCTGGGAAATGGATTTTTATTGCCCAAGTGTCCGAGAGCATTTGGAAATTTCCCATGGTAACAAGACCACCCCAGTGAAATTATAACTTACAGGGGAAATATAAAAATTATGATTTTAAGTAAAAGAGACAATGAATTTGTTTTAGCTTAGACATTTAAAAGAAAGAAAAGGTATTTTAACTCTATTATTTCAGACTAAAATAAAGAGAATATTAAATAAAAAACATTACGATTATTATAAAAGGAGGGGGGGGGGGCTACAACTTATATAGAAAAAATAAAGAAAATATGGAAAATTTAGAATAAGTGAAAAAAACTACCCTAACATACCAAATTTGAAGCAAATTGGATAATTCTGCATGAAAAACACATTTATCTAAATTAAGGTGGAAGATTAGCCCGAGTTCCCCCCTCCCTTTATACTTAACCAATGAACCCCCAAAACTAATCAGGGAAGCGCCTTATAAGAATAAACCTGTATACCAAATTTGCAGCAAATCGGATAATTCTGCATGAAAAACCTATTTATCTAAATTAAGGGGGATTAGCTCTTCGTTCCTCTCTTTATACTTAACCAATGAGCCTCCAAAACTAGTCAGGGAAGCGCCTTATCAGAATGAACCTATGTACAAATTTTGAAACAAATCGGATGTTTCTATCAAGAGTTATCGCGTTACGTACACACATACATACTTACGTACATACATATATACATACATACTTACGTACATACATACAGAACCTGCGGGCGCATTTTCTCTCAGTCTTTGATTGCCTGTGAGCTAAAAAGACAAATAATGTTTCTTAATCTAGCTCTTATCTTTCTTAAGGTTTACGAAAATATAATACAACCTCTTCCGAGATACCTGCGATTCCGAAAATCGTTTCTTTAACTTTAGAAGCGACTGAAACTGAAATATTTCACAGATTTATAGAAGGATTGATGAAGCAAAAATATGTTTTGCTCCCCGTAATTTTCGGAAATGTCCCCGAGATTTTTTTAAGTGCATTAATCAATTTTCTCTACCGAAATAGCTATTTTTCAGATGTCATGTATTCTTACGTAAAAATTTTAGGAGCGTAATGATAATTTTTAGAACTACGGTAAATAAATGATTCTTCTATTTTATTCTTAAATTCAATTTTAAGTACTTTATAACAGTAATATAAGGTAATGCAAGTTTAGCCTACCTGTAAAGTCCGCGTAGGTGTGATAAGTAATTATCCAACTTGAGAATTAATCCAGCGATAATGGCACATTTGAAGTAGATATTAACAAACACAATCTTGTTAAAATAAAGTATGACTTCATGAAATAACTTCTAAGTTAATTATTTAATTACTGTTAAAAAGAGAAAAAAAAATTAATTTACATTGTTAAATTTACATCACACTATAAAAAGTTAAAACATTTAATTTTAAGAGAAGTGTTCAGTAGTTCTGCATTTTAAGAAGGTTGCTCAGAGACTGAAGTATTAGTTCTTGGATTAGAGAAACACACAGTCAAGTTTACGTCATTTAGCCTTGAACCCTTGAGGTTACACGTGTAAGTTCTTTAATGAGAATCTCACAGAAAACAGAAAAGTACTTTGTCAGCACACACGTGTTTCGTTTCACCAGCTTGAAGTTGGATGGATGAATATTCAGGCTCACAATAATAGATGAAATGTTTTTTTCAGAAATCACTCTTCTAACACGTAACAGAATTTATACATGCAATAATAACAAAAAAAAAATGTAAATTTAATGTTAATATTAATGCTATTTATTTTAATGTTTATGTTAATGCTGTAAATTTATAATTTTCGTTGAACATGAAAATGCTTAATTGAGAATTAATAGCATCCGATAAATTTATATTTCGGATTGAGAAAATTTATTAATGCACTGTAAAAATTATTTGCAAACATTTTGAATATTTTGGGCAGCCAAAGAAACATTTGTTTCAAAATTGCTTATTTAACTCTCGGAAATTGAATTTATACATGTAAGAGTACGAAATTAATACTATAAAAGCATACAAAACTTTTTAATAACACCATAAAAATAAGGAATGCGCTAAGCCTTTTGAAAGAACTTTGTCTTTCTTCGTCAGGCGCAAAGAAGGCGTGCAACCACTTTGGAGGCAGGAGCAAGACTGAAAGGAAATGGGAGGGAAAGAGTGACAAGTTAGGAGGCCAATAGGAAAGCATAAGGCATGAGCCAATCCCAGAACAGAATTACTTAGAATGCGGAACATAAGGAAAATTATGAAGAAAATCGAAAATAAAAATTAAATTAAATGGGGATTAAATATAAGTAAACATAAAAGTTAATATAAAATAATAATAATAATTATTATTATTATTATTATTATATGGTTGAGCTGAACAAGTTTTTCTAAGCTGCAGAGAGCATGGTGGAATCAGATTTTTTATTAACTATAATAACCTTGCAATTAAGATAAATAGCTATATTTTCAAGAAAGTCCAATTCAGAGAGGCATTAAAGATAATTTTAGCATTTTGAAAATCAAAACTATGTTCGGATTTCCAAGAATGCTTGGCAATATAATATTTATAAATTTCCTGGCTAGTGACATAACGGGAGTGTTCGTGTAAGCGGGTTTCACATTTCTTTTAGTTTGAACTATATAATAAAGATGACAACCATTTCAAGGAGCATTATAGATTCCCTATTTCCGAGGAACGGGGGACTTAGTGATGGGGAATTTAAATTTATTGGCAGGTTTAAAGACAACACTAAAGTTGAAGTGTTTTAAAACTTTAGCTAATTTGAAACATAAAGGAAGATAATAAAAGAAAACTGCCCAGTTAAACTGACGGCATTGAGCTCACAGACTATTCACACTAACTGTAAATTATATTCTTATTTCAAAGAATTTGAAATAAGCCCTCGAAAAATGAAGAAATCGACAATATATTAAGAGGGGGGAACCATCCCCCGTTTCTCCTTCTGATAATTAACCAATGAACCCATAAAACTAATCAGAGAAGCGCCTTACCACAATGAACCTATATACAAAATTTGAAAAAATCGGATAATTCTGCATGAAAAATCCATTTATCTAAATTAAGGGGGGGGGGGTTAGCCCCCCTTTATACTTAACCAAAGAACCCCCAAAACTAATCAGAGAAGCGCCTTATCACAATGAACATATATATAAAATTTGAAGAAAATCGGATAATTCTGCTTAAAAAACCCATTTATCTATATCAAGGGTAGTTAGTCCCCCCCCGTTCCCCCCTTTATACTTTACCAGTGAACCCCCAAAACTAATCAGGGAAGTGCCTTAACACAATGAGCCTATATACAAAATTTGGAGTAAATTGAATAATTCTGCATGAAAAACCCATTTATCAAAATTCAGGGGGGGGGGTAAGCACCGTTTCCCTCCTTTACACTTCACCAATGAACCCCCAAAACTAATCAGGGAAGCCCCTTACCACAATGAGCCCATATAGAAAGTTTGAAGAAAATCGGATAACTCTGCATGAAAAAAATCATTTATCTAAAATAAGGGGGGAGGATTAACCCCCCCCCCCGTTACCCCCTTTATACTTAACCTATGAACCCCCAAAACTAATCAGGAATGAACCTTATCACAATGAACCTATATACAAAATTTGAAGAAAATCGGATAATTCTGCATGAAAAAACCATTTAACCAAATTAAGGGGGGGTTAGCCCCCCGTTCCCCTTCCCCCTTTATAGTTAACCAATCAATCCCCAAAACTAATCAGGGCAGCGCCTTATCACAAGGAACCTATAAACAAAAGTGGAAGAAAATCGGATAACTCTGCATGAAAAATTCATTTATCTAAATTAAGGGGGAGGATCCCCCCGTTACTCCCTTTATACTTAACCTATGAACCCCCAAAACTAATCAGGAAAGAACCTTATCACAATGAACCTATATACAAAATTTGAAGAAAATTGGACAATTCTGCATTAAAAAAACCATTTATCTTAATTAAGGGGGGTTAGCCCCCCGTTCCCCCTTTATAGTTAAACAATCAATCCCCAAAACTAATCAGGGAAGCGCCTTATCACAAGGAACCTATAAACAAAATTGGAAGCAAAACGGTTATTTCTGTCAAGAGTTATCGCGTTACGTACGTACATACGTACATACATACATACAGAACGGGCGGGCACATAAGCTCTCAGGCTTTGATAGCCTGTGAGCTAAAAAGGTAGAACAATTAAATTATCATATTTAGTTGTAACAGATTTGGAAAGGGTAGATTTACAAGAGGGTTTATTGAATTTATTAACAGCATTATCGATAACAGAAGGGTTGAAAACTCTTTTGACAGCAACAAATTTTAAATAGTTAATTTCATCATTAAGAGAAACAGAATCCGAACAAAGTTTGAGGGCACGGCTTACATAATTGTAAAATACGTCGATTTTCTGGTTGGCTGGATTATTTGACAGAACATGAGGGGGATTAGAGGCAGAAAAAGGATTTCTATAAACACAAGTTTTTAAAAAAAGAATCACATCTGGTAATAAAAACTTCAAGGAAGGGGAGTGTATTACAACTTTCTAATTCAAAAGTAAACTGGATATGTGGGTCGATAGAATTGACAGTTTTAATGTCTAATTATAACAGTTTTAGCACAATAAATATTTAAAATCGGTGTAAGATATTGTGTTCAGTATATTTTGACAAATGATGTATTCCTAATATAACTAGATAATTGATTACACGTTGCTTGCATGATTTCACTCTGAATTTTATTCAGGTATTTATCTTATATAACTTTTACGCTAAAAGAGCTATCGGAATCATTACTACATTTTTATGTAACAGGTTGTCGTGTTGAATAGTTTTTATATACCCGATTATTTCCTATTTATATATCTCCGATTATTTCTATTTTATCGATTATATTAAAATATAAAGACATAATTTCTATTGATTTCATTTAATTCCTTCAGAATTTTTTTTTATAAATTTTTGTTCAGGATAATTAATAATCTATATTTTAATATTACGATATTAAGTGCAGTGAATTAAAAAAAAAGTTTATTTCCATTTTATAAATGCATTTTGTTACGGTTAGTTTTAAAGTTTCCTTTTTATCTACATTAAATTATTTAAATCACTTTCTCAACATTTATTTAACAACACTCTTTTTATGTTTTTAATAAATAAATAAATAAATAAATTAAAAGTAATTGTAATAATAATAATAATAAAAGCAGTTTTTTTTCCTTCTTCTTTCCTTTTCTTTTAAGCAAAGCAATTTCAACTTTCATTGTGGCGTAGCTTCCTGTTGTCAAATACGAAAAGTAGATAGCAAGGAGGGATGTTTGTGAGTTAAAGACCACACAGGTGGCAAATTTGGAGACAGCCATGCACTTTCCCATGCTTGGAATCAGGGATTGGTGACACTGTGTCTATCTTTGGCTAAAAGAAAGCGAGTACACCCCAAGAGGTATTACGTTGGCTGGTGAATAGACTATGGACGCAATTAAGCATTGAATTTTATAACATACAACTAAAGGCCAGGTTCCCCCTTCAGTCTGAGTGGCGCGTATGTAAACATACGTTCATGTGTGCCATTTAGCAGCCCGCAGAGAGAGGGAGGCAAGTTTTTTTTTTCCCACGTAACGGCGCGTAAGGGGAGGCGAAAGCGGACTGTCGCCAGGGTCATTCCATTTCTTATTGTTTTTACCCCGAACTCCTTGGAAAATAGCCTTTTTGGTTCCGCCCAGTTTGAAAGCGGTGAGGGAAAGAGAATGTTTACGACACTTGTTACTTGGCTCGAAAACTGACTTGTTGTTTGGATCGTGAGCTGGTTGGAGGATGAAACACTGGGAATAGCATGCGAACGCCCGTGTTTTATGACGGCAGTCGGAATGAAGCATTTCACTTGTTGCTGTGGTTTCTCGTGTTTAAATAATTATTAATTCGTGACTAGTTTAGTGTGCTAAAAGGCAAGAATAAATTCTTGAAGGAAAAAAAAAACTGACTAGTGGCTTGGCTCGAGAACTCATTGCTTGTTTTGGATTGGAATTATGTACGAATACCCGTGTTTTATGACTGCATTTAGAGTGAAGCATGTTACATATAGTTGTGATTTAAAAATTGTAGTGCAGTACTGGCGGTCAGAGGTCTAGAGGGGTGCTGTATAGTAGTGATGCTGTATATGCTCTCGTGAAGTCTTCAGGTATCGTCGATCATGAAAGGAAGTCGGTGAAATACTGGTGAGTTGAAATACCACTAGCGGGTATATGCTCTCGTGAAGTCTTCAGTTATCATCGATCATGAAAGGAAGTCGGTGAAATACTGGTGAGTTGAAATACCTCTAGCGGGTATATGCTGTCGTGAGGTCTTCAGTTATCGTGAATCACCGAAGGTATCTAGAATTGTAGGGTTGATCCTCCTTGAGTAACGGATATTCCACGAATGCTCGGAGCGGCGGTGTTGGTGTGGAAATGATCAAAGAGGACTCATCCCTTTAAACTCAGTAACTTTAGCATATCAGTGACATATACCAGTGATAGTGGAAATTGGGAGGACAGTGAGATGTTGAAAATGACGGCGAAGTCCTACATGTGCAAAGCGTGCCCACTGTATATAAAACTAGATTGTAAGTAATTTCTTGTCTTATCTTTATTATATGTTCTCCCACTCTTTAATCATTTACAATTGCGTTGGGAGATCAAGAGTTACAACTATATTTATATATATATATATGCCTCTAGGAAAATTAACATGTATTATCTTTAAAATTGAATGACCAAAAAAATCGTGATATGATAATAAATTTAAGAATCACGATACTTGTTGAATAGCTAGTTGACAAATAATTCCATAAAAGTGATTAATCTTTAAATTATTGAATTGTGATAACTTCAGGGATTTTGCTATCTAATGTAAAGAGTTTTAATAGTTGATCTCAGTATTATTGATCAAACTTCATATTGTGTTATTATTATAATTGTTTTTTGAGACCTACCTTGCCTTTATTATCTTAATTGTTCAAATAAAGTGAATTTTGTTTATTCACAAAGTTGGTATGTTTGTCTTTATATACTCTTTAAATAATTAATATTTTATATTCACAGTAAATCTATATGAAAGGCTTAACCTTTCAGTATGTGGGAATGAAATTATGAAAATCCCAACTTTACTAAATTATGATTTTTGAATTTCTTAAATTTGAATTCACTACCAGTGTTCTAATGAATATTAATTGAGGGTTACTCAAAGTTGATCACTTGTATTTTTGATCTTGTTTTAATGATGGATAAATTAATAAGTGATGAATCAATAATATTAAATTTAATTTCACAATTGATCAAGTTAATTTTTAATTGTCCTCTCTTGGAAATATTATTTAAAACAAACAATAGAATGTTTGTTTTCTAAAAAGTAAAAAAAAAATATATTCAGTTATTTTATGCCACTATACGATTTTCGGTTAACCGATCTGATCTGGTTCAAAATCTCCATAATTGTTCTAAAATTTTGGTATCTCATCATATCTCTATTTTGTTAAACTTTCCTTTTTCCTTTTAGTCCTCATATTGGAGGAATTTCAGGTTTCCTTCATTTTTCCAAATTATATGATGATTAGATTTTGCTAATTTATTGTGTATGGAGATTTGAGCTCGATCGGGTTGGAGTGGAGTTGGGTGTTCTTTGTGCATCATAGTATGCTACTTGATTTAGAAATATGTTGCCCCTTGCTACATTTAATATTTTTCTAAAATGATGAGTTCAAAAATGTCATGTTGTTTTAACTTATTCGGATTTTTAAGTGTTGGTATTTTGATAAGTTTAATGTGATTTGCTCCCTTTTCCAGGGCAACAGATTTCAGTGGAGTTAATCAGAGTATACTTGTTTTTTAAATCAGTTAATTGTCAAATGAAGAATGAGTAACAAATGAGCCTTTTAAATTAATTAAGTTAATTATTCTGAAAGAACATCCAAGAAAACACCACAACAATTTCTTTGGTAAAGCTTCAATGGTTTACCATTATGGTTTTTTAAGACGATTTTTAATAAATAAATTGCAATTATTTATAATAACAATAATACACTGAACAAGTGCTCATAACCCTAATTTTTTTGCAATGAAGAAGATATTGTTAAATACATATTTAAAACTGATTTGAACTTCAGAACATGGAATTTATATTGATAAATTTTTAATATTTCCTCAGACAGAAAAAATCCAGATTAAATATTTATTCATGCATTTCAGTAAAAATAAAAATGCGTTGCATTACAATTTATAATTTTGCAGTTATTCCGCTAAGAATGATTACAATATTTCAAATTTATATATATTTCATAAATTTTGTTCATTGAATGCAATTTAGATATATTTCTTATGTATTTATAGTGAAGAGAGCAGCCCTATGCTACATTTCTTCTTTAACTTTCACGAGCAGGAAAGACCGAGCTATGCTCGGTCAAAATTAGCTTTGAATTCAAATATCCTGACGCATGACCAATATGACCTACTAATCAAATTTACTCAAACATGTTACCTAGCCCAACAGTCTTCTAGTGCCCAAAAACCATAGGTGTCAAAATTTTGTCTAAATAGTCGGAGCCGTTTTTAAGATAAAATAGCTTGACCCATAATGACCCATGACCAAAATGACCCACTAATTGAATTTTATCGAATATGATACCTAGCCCAACAGTCTTCTCGTGCTCAAAAACCATAGGAGGTAAAATTTATTGTAATTAGTCTGAGCCGTTTTTAAGATAAAATAGCTTGACCCATAATAACTCATGACCAAAATGGCCCACTAATAGAATTATCTGGAACACGTGACCTAGCCCAACAGTCTTCTCGTGCCTGAAAACCATAGGATGCAAAATTTAGTGTAAATAGTCTGAGCCGTTTTTTAGATAAAATTAGCTTGACCTACAGAGTGACCCAGAAATGACCCACTAATCGAATTTTCTCGGACATGTGACCTAGCCCAATGATTTTGTCGTGCCCGAAACTCGTAGGATACAAAATTTATTCAAAATCGTTAGAGCAGTTTTTTAGATAAAATTAACTTGACCCGGGTAGACACAAAAATGACCCACTAATCGAAAGTTCTCGAACATGTGACCCAGCCCAATAGTCTTCTCGTGCCCGAAAATGGTAAGATACAAAATTTAGTCAAAATCGTTTGAACCGTTTTTTAGATACCCTGACCCTTGATGACCCAAAATGACCCACTAATCAAATTTTCTCGAACACGTGACCTAGCCCAATGGTTTTCTGGTGCCCCAAAACTGTAGGATACAAAATTTCGTCAAAATCGTTAGAGCCGTTTTTAACATAAAATTTTCATATATATATAACCAAACACAAGATTTGCTCGTATTAGAATACAGGAGCAGGGAAGATCGAGCTATGCTCGGTCAAATTAAATTTGAGTTCAAATATCATGACCCATGACCAAAATGACCCACTAAAGGAATTTTCTCGAACATGTGACTTAGCCCAACAGTCTTCTCGTTCCCTAAACCTGTAGGATGCTAAATTCATTTCAAAAACTCTGAACCGTTTTCAAGATAAAATAAATTGACCCATAATGACCCATATCCAAAATGACCCACTAATTGAATTTTCTCGAACATGTGACCCAGCTCAACAGTCTTCTCGTGCCCGAAAACCATAGAATGCAAAATTTAGTGTAAATAGTCTGAGCCGTTTTTAAGATAAATATAGCTTGACCCATGATGACCCATGACCAAAATGACCCACTAATCAAAATTTCTTGAACACGTGACCTAGCCTAATAGTCTTCTAGTTCCCTGAACCTGTAGGATGCTAAATTTATTTCAAATCCTCTGAACCGTTTTTAAGATAAAATAGCTTGACCCATAATGACCCATATCCAAAATGACCCACTAATTTAATTTTCTCGAACATGTGACATAGCTCAACAGTCTTCTCGTGCCCGAAAGCCATAGGATGCAAAATTTAGTGTAAATAGTCTGAGCCGTTTTTAAGATAAAATAGCTCGACCCCTAATGACCCATGACTAAAATGATCCACTAATTGAATTTTCTCGAACATGTGACCTATCGCAACAGTCTTCTCGTGCCCGAAAACCATAGGATGCAAATTTTAGTGTAAATAGTCTGAGCCGTTTTTAAGATAAAATAGCTTGACCCCTAATGACCCATGACCAAAATGGCCCACTAATAGAATTATCTGGAACACGTGACCTAGCCCAACAGTCTTCTCGTGCCTGAAAACCATAGGATGCAAAATTTAGTGTAAATAGTCTGAGCCGTTTTTTAGATAAAATTAGCTTGACCTACAGAGTGACCCAGAAATGACCCACTAATCGAATTTTCTCGGACATGTGACCTAGCCCAATGATTTTGTCGTGCCCGAAACTCGTAGGATACAAAATTTATTCAAAATCGTTAGAGCAGTTTGTTAGATAAAATTAACTTGACCCGGGTTGACACAAAAATGACCCACTAATCGAAAGTTCTCGAACATGTGACCCAGCCCAATAGTCTTCTCGTGCCCGAAAATGGTAAGATACAAAATTTAGTCAAAATCGTTTGAACCGTTTTTTAGATACCCTGACCCTTGATGACCCAAAATGACCCACTAATCAAATTTTCTCGAACACGTGACCTAGCCCAATGGTTTTCTGGTGCCCCAAAACCGTAGGATACAAAATTTCGTCAAAATCGTTAGAGCCGTTTTTAACATAAAATTTGCATATATATATAACCAAACACAAGATTTGCTCGTATTAGAATACAGGAGCAGGGAAGATCGAGCTATGCTCGGTCAAATTAAATTTGAGTTCAAATATCATGACCCATGACCAAAATGACCCACTAAAGGAATTTTCTCGAACATGTGACTTAGCCCAACAGTCTTCTCGTTCCCTAAACCTGTAGGATGCTAAATTCATTTCAAAAACTCTGAACCGTTTTCAAGATAAAATAAATTGACTCATAATGACCCATATCCAAAATGACCCACTAATTGAATTTTCTCGAACATGTGACCTAGCTCAACAGTCTTCTCGTGCCCGAAAACCATAGAATGCAAAATTTAGTGTAATAGTCTGAGCCGTTTTTAAGATAAATATAGCTTGACCCATGATGACCCATGACCAAAATGACCCACTAATCAAAATTTCTTGAACACGTGACCTAGCCTAATAGTCTTCTAGTTCCCTGAACCTGTAGGATGCTAAATTTATTTCAAATCCTCTGAACCGTTTTTAAGATAAAATAGCTTGACCCATAACGACCCATGACTAAAATGACCCACTAATTGAATTTTCTCGAACATGTGACCTAGCCCAACAGTCTTCTCGTGCCCTAAAACCATATGATGTAAAACTTAGTGTAAATAGTCTGAGCGGCTTTTTAGATAAATTAGCTTGACCCACAATGACCCAGAAATGACCCACTAATCGAATTTTCTCGGACATGTGACCTAGCCCAATGATTTTCTCGTGCCCGAAACTCGTAGGATACAAAATTTAATCATAATCGTTAGAGCCGTTTTTTAGATAAAATTAATTTGACCCGCGTTGACCCAAAAATGACCCACTAATCGAAAGTTCTCGAACATGTGACCCAGCCCAATAGTCTTCTAGTGCCCGAAAAGAGTCGAATACAAAATTTCGTCAAAATCGTTTGAACCGTTTTTTAGATACAATTAGCTTGACCATGACCCAAAATGAACCAAAATGACCCACTAATCGAATTTTCTCGAACATGTGACCTAGCCCAATCGTTTTCTGGTGCCCCAAAACAGTAGGATACAAAATTTCGTCAAAATTGTTAGAGCCGTTTTTAAGATAAAATTTTCATAACCACACACACACACAAGATTTGCTCGTATTAGAATATATGATATGATGTACTGCTTTTGAATGGTATTCAAGAATACGTTCCTAAAATTTTATATAAAATTTAAATATCATATGGAAATAATGTCGCTAAGGAAAGATCCGACCAATTTTACATCAATTCCTTTAAAAAATTCTCTTGGAATATATTTTTAAATTTTAGTTTTTTTTTTCTTTTGAGCTTAAAAGTTATAATATGAAAAAAAAAACGGGCGTACTGTAAAAGGAATACAATTTTGGTTTTTACATGGTTCATAGTACGGATTTCTTCTAAATATAGTTTTTGATTTTTTTTTTTTTTACTTTAACACAATCAAATTATGCATCATGGCATACTAAAAGCATATTAGGAATGAATATAGTAAATTTTCTCAAATGTTATTGGTGGAAATGTTTTAGAATGTTTTTGAATGCTTATTTAAAATCGAAATCACTATCTGGACGTTCATGTGGAATAAGTGTTTTATATAATTAAAAAGGTTATAATTAAATTTTTATTTCTGTATTTCAGTAAAAATCAAATTGCATTCCACTAAAATCTATATTTTTTCTGTTATTCCTCCATGTATGATTACAAATTTCCATTTTTATAAATATTTCATAAACTATACTTTGAGGATTTCATATCGAATACAGTGCAGGTAATTTTCTGATGTATTTCAAGTGGAAAAGTGGCCCATGCTTAGGTTTTTCTTTAACTGGAAGGTAGACTTGAAATGTGTTCTAAAATTTTCATATAACATTTAAAGTTCGTTAATAAAATGATATCTGTTATTAGTGTAATTCCTTTTAGAAAACTGATCACCTTTTAAAAACAATGAAGTTCTTTGGGTTTTTTTTAATTAAAAGCTTTGTCTTATATATGTGGGACAGTGACATTTTCATGGAGAAATTAGAATTAAATACTTCTTTACTTTAGGGAAAAACAAATTCCACTAAATTCTATTATTTTAATGTCATTCCTTCATATATGTTTACATTTTTGTCATATATATACACAATATATACAGATGTTTTTCTCATATATTTTAAGTAAAAAGAGTTGCCCCATTTTCACCTTCAGTGGTTTTTAGTAATCCATTTCTAATACTTTCATATTATTCTTTAAAGTAATTTTTGAAACAGAGATACCTGACACTTTCTTATGATTGCTTTAAGTAATTATCTTGGAATATATTTTTAAAATAAAGGTTTTTATTTCTTTAATTTTGAATTTAAAATTAAAAGAAAGCGAATGCAGCATAAAAATAACTTAAAAATTTTGTTTTATACAGAGTTTTCCAAAATGTATCTACTGTAGTCGTATAAACATATAGGGTAAAGCTAGGATAGTCTGCGCACAATTCAAAAGAATAGCAGTAAAAAATCTAAATTTTAATTTTTTGCTAAACTATTATGAATAACTTTTACTTCATTTGTTTTCTATGCATTTCCATTGCTATTTTGTTGTTATGTTGCAATTTAATAGAACAATTGTAATAAAACCAAGAAAGTTATTTAGCGCAATCTCTCCTTATAGGGTTGGTGTGATTGCGCAGATGGGTAGGAGAGATTGTTACTTATAATAACTACAATTAAATTGTTAACAGTAATAATTACACTTAAACGATATTGCTGTAAGGTTTTTGTGAACAAATATTATTGTATTAGGAGTGACTATTTCAACCTAATGATAAAAGAATCAAAAAAAGGAAATAATTTTAAAAACAATTAAAAAAATTTTAATTAAAGGAAAAAAATAAAGAATCAGAAAAAGCAAGTCCAGATAAGATTAAAAAATAAAATAATGCTACTTAATAACACGTTTAACTTAAAATTAGTCCATTTTCATTTTTCATTTTTTTATGCAAATTTACCAAAAAGCTGCGTAATCTCTCCTACCATGGAAACGAGTGGGAACACTGCGCCATCTCTCCTAAGTAGCAAATGCGCAAACTCTCCAATTTCGGTAGGAGAGATTGCGCGGCCTTTTATTTAAACATGACCTCTTCTAAAACGAATCGTTGATGTTCACATTGTTAGTCTAGATTAGTAGCTTATGAGAAATCGTTTAAGTTTAAAATATTTTGTACTATTGACATTGTATAGAAATTCTGATGAAGAGCTATGAAAAAGCACTTACTTTGCAAAAACAAAACAAAATAGCAATACTTTATCTTAAACGCTCAAAGCAATCAACGTGCACTTTTAATTAGACACTCCACTACTGTTGTTGTACAACTACCTGGAGTCGCTGCACGCTCACTCTACTCCTTCCCCCCAAACCACTATGTGCGCAATCTCTCCGACTGCGTCATCTCTCCTGGCTTTACCTTAGTCCATGCTATGGTTCAGAGTAAGTATTCGAGTATTCCCATATAAAAATGTATCTTTTTGTATACAATATTCATTTGAATGTCTTTTAAAGTCCATTATTTTTCATATAATTATTTTCACTCTCAAATAGAAAAGATTTTCTCTCCCATTAATGCTTTATTAAGTGTATTTGTTCCTTTCAATTTAACATTTAAAATTCAAAAGACCTAAATTAGAAGTTTCGTTTGAGAATCTTTGATTTAATGTTTTTTTTAATTCTATTTAAGCTTTTATTCTCTTACGAATTTCATTTTTTTTAAATCAAGGTAGTTTTGAACAGATAACATCAAGTGAAATTTGGATTCTTTCGAAAGTTTTTTTATGTATCGTCGCTTCTTTTACCGCTTTTTTAAATCTTTCTAGGAAAGAAAAGAAAAGCGGAAATTTTATCTTTTTTGAAGAACATACTTTTTACAAAACATATGCATTATATTACAGAAATTTATTTTTTTAAACTTTTGAAAAAATAACTTTTTAAAAACTACAAATATAAATTAAAAAAAAGAGATCTTCAGTCTACGATTTTACTTTCAACACATTAAACATATTTTTCTGCTATATTTTGAGTGGAAAGTGTTCTCATGTGCTCCACTGTCCGTTACATATGTAATAATGAAATCGCAGCTTTTATCATTTTATTAAATGTTGCACATAAAATTTATGTTAATGCGATTTAGACATTTTCTAAAAATAAATAAATAAATAAATAAAAAACAAGAACGAAAAATCATGCATGAACCATAGATTATGTAACACTTCACAACACTTCCAAAATATTTTTACAAATCTTTACTGTTTAATAAGCTGAAAGATGATATATCTAAGTAAATAATTTTGAAAACGCATAACATATTTTAAAACACAATTTCAGGAGTTACCAACAATATTCGGAACAATATTCGAACGCTTTTGGCAGACCTGTGTATGATATATATATATATATATATATACTGCATAGAATGCTAAATTTTAGTTCAGTTAGGGAACGCGTAGAAATGTTTAAAATTACACTTCTTAAATTTCCGTCAATAAACGTAATGGTACTCGAGAACTTTTTTGCTGCCCTGTACATGATCTATAGATATTATACATACCAAATAATAGGCAAAAAATGAGTTAACTTTAAAAACGCGTTCAGCAACTGAAAAAGAACTTCCAGGAATTATTGTTAAAATACAGTACCGAATACATTTGTGTGTCCCTGTAAATGAACGATGAATGTTATACATACAATATTCTATAGTAAGCCTCTTGTAATGGACCTTATATTAATTTCAATGTGTTTGAAATAGTGAAACATTAGAAAAATAAGCCGCAAACAATTTTTTTCCATAGACCGAAATGTAACGAAATTCTTTTGAATGTCCCTGTAACTATAAGTGCTATGCACACCATATTCTATAATAACAATATTCTATATTGTAGTGCACCTCAGTGATATATATCGATTTCAATACATTTGAAATTGTGTAACATCATTAAAATAAGCCGCAAACGACTTTTTCCCCATAGACCGTAATCTAATGGAATTCTCTTGAGTGACCCTGTAAAAAAACTATAAGTGCCACAAACTTCATTTTCAATACCGAACATGCCATATTAAACCTCAATAACATATATCAATTACATGACAATTCGAATATATTTACGCTAGTTTGAACACGGACAGTCAGACGACAGACAGACAAACCGAATTCATAAACACTTTTTAACTTTGTTGGAAAGTGTTCAAAAATGAGTTAAAATATCTACTTTCGTGTTCATTATCCTGAAATGTTTCCACATAAATTTATAACTTCTCTTTTACTCCACCATATATGCTTGCAAAATTTTCATTTTAATATGTCATGCTTGGATAGGGCTTCAAATATTTCACACGGAATAGCATTGTGATATTTTTCTGCTATGCTTTCAATAATGTCACACTCTGTACTGTCTCATTATCTCATGAATTGTCACACTGAATGACATTTAGGAATCTGTTCTAAATATTTTGATGTTACATTCAAAAAGTCGTTTAAATATACATCACAGATTTTATTTTACAAAGGGTATTTAGGAATTACATAATATATTTAAGAAAATCCGTCCTTTTTTCCTTTTATAATATAAATCTATCTTTACAAGTAGTAAATATCAAGTTAAAAAAATTCTATAAACAGGATAAATTAAAAATAAAGGATTTCATATTATGTATTTCTGTGAAATATGAAAAGAGTTTTCCCACTGAAAATATTAATATTAATAATTATGATTTTACAGTACATTCAGTGGTAAAACCCTTTTATATATTTTCTTGTTTTTTTTTCTATTAACATTAGCTTATTAAATTCAAAGTTTTTTAAAGATCCCTCAAAGATTTTGTAATGCGAAAGTTCTGTATGTATTATTTTCAATATAAATGTATATTTTACAAGGTAGAGATAATTAATTTTATTTTTTTCAATCATAATATACAAATAATAAAAAGGTTTTTTTTTTCTGTGTAATTCGGAGAGATAATTCTTTTTTTAATTTTGTATTATATACATTAACACACACATATATATATTTTCTTACATTCACGTTTAACGATAACTTAAAGATTTTGCTATGCTTCTTTTAGAAAATTCTTTTGTGTATTATTTTCAAAATATAAACCCCTCTTTCCAAGTAGTATCTATTAAGTTATGTTTTCTTCAACATGATAAAGAAAGTGAAAAAAGACATGTATATTTATGTATAATGTGTATTTCAGAGATAAAACTCTATTAATATTTTAATATTACATTACTATCTTATTACATTACTATCTTATAAAAAACAAGAACGAAAAATCATGCATGAACCATAGATTATGTAACACTTCTAAACACTTCCAAAATACTTTTTACAAATCTTTACTGTTTAATAAGTTGAAAGATGATATATCTAAGTAAATAATTTTGAAAACGCATAACATATTTTAAAACACAATTTCAGAAGTTACCAACAATATTCGGAACAATATTCGAACGCTTTTGACAGACCGGTATATGATATATATATATATATATATATACTGCATAGATTAATAGTTTTCTTTTACAACCAAATATTAACTAAACATACCTAGGATATTTTTCTATACTCAAGGCTCCCACTGGTTCGTCTTTCGTACCAGTATTTCTGAAGATACTTTCTTGTGCTAGGTTTTTACAACGGTTTCAACAAAAATTACTTTTGATTCGGTTTCTACAAAATTTCTACGAAAAATAATAAAACAAGCGTTTTCTTTCAAAAGAGGGGTGTTCAAAAACAGAGCAAGTCGGAGGCCTGCATATGTACTTCCTCTAACAAATTCCTTTTGTAATATTTTAAATATAGATGACTCCCTTTCCAAGTAGTAACTATTGCGTTTACTTTTCTTTAAACACGATAAAAAAAAGAATAAAACATTTTAGTAATGTGTATTTCACAGGAAAAACTATATATATATATATATATATATATATATATATTTAATCGAAGTTTCATGCTATAATGTCTTTTATATCCTTCCATTCTATATACAGTTCAAAACAGAATTCTGTTACAAATATTTTTATCTACAGCAATTTTAACATGGTTTCTGAAAACGAAAAACACGGCCCGGACGGTTAAATGGTTAAAAAAATACCTCAGTGATTTTTTGTGCTTTTTTTAGATAATTCATTTCAGTATTATTTTCAAAATATGTGTTTCATTTCAAATAGTGAATGTTGAATAAAAAATGTCTTTAAATAATCTAAAGAAAGAATGAAATGTTTTCATTTATTTTCTAAGCATTGTTTGATTTTTTATTATAGTATTTTATATTTGAAGTATGCAAATAAAGTTTTTAAATAAAGTAGGCTATATCGATATAAGATATAGGCATACATTTCTTGATTGCAATATCTAGAATTTTTTTTAAAAAGAAAAAGAGACCAAAAAATGTGTGTGTAAATAAACAGTTTTTATCATTTTTTAATCGAAACAAAAAATTATTGACAAATTTATTTTAAATAATTAAATAATTTATTTGACTACGTATTGTTTTTAAAAATATATATATTTCCAAAAAATCTAGTTATTTATTTGTTTAATTTTTCTTATTTAAAATAAAATTGTATTTGACTAAACACAATTTTTATTTTTACTGCTCCATGTGTCTTTAAAATAGTTTTCTTTATATATGTCTTCCATATGCTATCATTCAGGAATTTCACATCAATTTAGATTTGCATATTTTCAAATATATTTTAAGTGAAAAAGATTTACCCATGTTGTAGTCCCTTTAAATTACTATTAGTCACAATGATAAAAAATTCACAAATCTTTCAGTAATATTTTCATGTAATATCAAAAGTGCTTAAAGAAAAATAATCTGAAATTATTTACTGTTTGTCTTTTAATAAATTTCTTTGTATATTATTTTCGAAATGTAAGTTTCTCCAAATAATGGGCATTAAAAAAATTCTTCATGTACAATAAAAAACAATTTTTTTTAAAAATTGCTATCAGTTTTTTTTTTTTTTTTTTTAAATAACATAGTTTTTCTAAATATATCTTGTCTTATTTTGTTATGCAAAATATGCCCAGAAATACGATCCTACCTAATTCTAAAGCCGTAAAAGCAAAATTTTCTTCTATCAGTTATAATGCTATTTAAAATCATAAATAGAATTTTAAATGGAAGATAATATATATTATATAAATATTAGATATTGATATAGATATAGTTGTGTGTGTGGTTTTGTAGTTTTCTTTTTACTGAATCGGTTTGAATAAATTATTTGTCATTGTGTTATATATTTCACAAAACTTTGTATGTACTTTGAAATGAAGCTGTATTTTATTAAAATTTATAATTTCAATGTTACTAATCAATGTGTGCTTACAAAACGTTCATTCTAATATGTATTTCATTTGGAATATTTCATACTGAATTGAATTTGCTTATTTTGCCTGACATTCTTTAAGTTAAAAGTCCCATGCTGCATTGTCCATTTTACTGACAGTTAGTCACCGTGAATGGCGGTCAGAAATCTGTTCCTAATATTTTCATATTATATTCAAAATGTGTCATAAAATGTCATCTCAAATATTTTACTCTATTTTCTTTATAAAATGCCTTTCTCTGTTATCTTGGAAATACATTTCAGTTTCTAAATTGTCAATTTCTAGCTTAAAATTTTGTTCGCTGTCGAGATTTTTAAGTCCTATTAAAGAGAAATTAATCTAAAATCTATTTAATACGGTTTTTAATAGCAGTGATCCTTTAAAGTTTTTCTTTACCATATTTAGAATGGCAAGGCTAATTTTCCGCAGCTAATTTTTTTTATTTATATTTTCTTAACTATTTACATATTTATGGGCTGTTGAAAGAGGGTGCATGGCATTTCGGTCCCGGTGCTATTTCGGTTCCTTGTTATTTCGGCCCTTACTTGCCGTACAAAATATGAGTGTTCTACGATAATTACAGCTTTAGTTAATCATTTGAAATTATTTACTGTTTGTCCTTTAATAAATTTCTTTGTGTATTATTTTCAAAATGTAAGTCTCTCCAAAAAATGAACGTTAAAAAAATTCTTCATGTACAATAAAAACGAAAAAAACTTTTTAATTGCTATAAGTTGTTTTCTTTAATTAATATAGTTTTTCTAAATATATTTTTTATTTTGTTCTGTGAAATATGCACAGTGATGATTCTATCTTATTCTAAAGAAGCAAAAATTTCTTGTAGCAGTTTATAATCATATTTATTATAGCTTATAGCTTTTTAAATGGTAGATAATATATATATACGTATATAGATTAGAAATAGATATAAATATAGATATAGATATACACACTGTTGTAGGATTGATCGTTGAAATTTGGTGGGGAGGCAGAAAATAGAAAAAGAAGGCAATCTCACATAGGGAAGTATGGGCACAAACGAACGCAAGGCGTTTTAAAGGGCGATATGAATCCACAACTTCTGACCACGCGTAAATCTCTCTGACAAATCTAGCCGGTCGTCATTTGACAAGGTAGCTTTTCAGAAGTAACATGAAAAATTGTACGTTTAAGTAATATGCAGATATGCATCTAACTTACGTTACGGCAGGGGAAATTGGTCGAAAAGCTGCGCCCAATGTATGCAGAACGGTACGCCAACCGGTGCAAACCTAAAACCCTAAATAACACCTTCGAACTTTCCTTATCAAACTGTTACTTCCTCTATCATGGTAGGTAATGGTAACCGATCCAGTTGCAAACATTTGATTCTGAGGTTTGCGCCGGTTGCTTTCTTCATACATGTGCGCAGCTCTTCGACTGCTTTCCCCAGCTGCAACGTAAGATGGATGCATATTTGTCTTCTTTTGCTATTTTCTACCTCCCCACCAAATTTGAACGATCAATCCTGATACATCCTGTAGATAGAGCTTAGTGTGTGATTTCGTCATTTTGTTTTACTAAAGCGATTCAAATAAATTATTTGACTTTCAGTAGGGATTATTTAAAAAAAGTTTATAGATACTTTGAAATAAAGCTGTATTTGATTAAAATTTGTAATTTCAATTTTACTAATCAATGTAGGCTTACAAAATTTTCATTCTAATATGTATATCTTTTCAAATATTGTGTACTGAATTGAATTGGCTTATTTTTTCTGACATACTTTATGTCAAAAGACTTGTCCCACGCTGCATTGTCCGTTTCACAGTCAGTTAGTCACCGTAACTAACGTTCAGATACCTGTTCCTAATATTTTCATATAATATTCAAAATGTGTCATAAAATGCCGTCTCAAATATTTTACTTCATATCCTTTAAAATTTTCTTTCTCTATTATTTTGTAAATATGCTTCACTTTCTAAACGGTAAATTTCCAGTTTAAACCTTTGTTCCCTGCCGAGACTTTTAAGTCCCATTAAAGGCAAGTTAATCTACAATCAATTAAATGCGGCTTTTAATAGCAGTGAACTTTAAAGATTTTCTTTACCATGAGAAAGGACAGGCTAATTTTGCACATCTAATTTTTCTTTTTTAATTTATATTTTCTTAACCTTTTTCATATGGATAGCTTATGGGCTGTTGAAAGAGTGTGCATGACATTTCGTTTCCGGCGTTTTGGTCCCGATTCCATTTTGTTTCTTTGTGATTTCGGTCTTTTCTTGCCATACAAAATATGAGTGTCCTACTATAATTACAACTCAAGTGTTTAAGTTGTCAGTACCTTATATTTATAATACACTAAAATATAAGGTCTTCTATAAAAAAATTCATAAAAATCCCCCTTCCCTTAAAGCGAGTACATTTACCATACAAAATTTCTGTGAGATGCTACAATTTGGATATCAGTTATAAATATTTGTGATTACTGCGAACCCATTATTCGTGCTATTCTAAAATTTAGGACGCTACGGTGAAAAAACAAGACAATTTCCCCAGTAGAAATACGTCACGTTACTCACACCGAGGCTAACGAAAAAGACAGGCTACCGCGGTACATTCCACTAATATCTTTTTACAGACCGCTAGAGTGACGTGATGCTCTATTCGTACGCCTTCATTGGTGCATTCGAGAAACACGTGACTCCGGCTGTCTGTAAAAAAAAGATATGCGTAAAGCACCGCGGTAGCCTTTCTTTTTCTTTAGCCTCGACTCACACACACAAAATTTCAGTGCGCTGGGCAAGCGACCGAAATAGCATAGGACATAAATGGCTAGGGACCGAAATGGCTAGAGAGTTAAACGGTGGGACCGAAGTGTCGTGACGGAAATGTCCTGCTGCTATTGACAGAAGTGAGAAGATTAACAAAATTAATTTGGTACAAAAATTACCCATAGATGGCGCTGCATGCCAAATATGAAGCAGATTTATGCGAATCAGGCTGTCAATAAAACCCCTCAATGCACACAAATTTTTCATTCTATGGCAGCAGTATGCTATCGTTACCGGATCAAGCGTTGTTGGTTAAACATCTTACAAGAATGGGGAATCGACAACTGGCGCATTTCGAAATACCTGCACGGCAAAATAACTGAAGACAAGAAAAGGGTCTGTTTCATGTGCTGGGATATTGAAGCATGTCAGACGCTTCGCTTAAATGGGTCTTTTACTATAAGCCTAATTTGCATGGATCTGCCTCATACCAGCGCAATGTATCGGTAATTTTTTAATCACTTTTTTTACATAAAAAAACGATTTCCTTCTAATCTCATTCCTGCAAACCGCAATTTTTTAGCATCATTTGTTTCCTTTTAATAAATTTTGAAAGTTTTAACGAACTTTTGTTGCACCCGTTAAGTCGCCGCAAAACTTACAATTTATCAGCTGCTGCTCTGTTTATGCTGGCAAACGTTTGTTTAAATACATCTTGCTTACATTATGCTTACGATATTCTACACAGAGTAAGATTTGCATATTTTTTAGACATACTTCAAGTAAAAAGAGTTGTTCCGCGCTGTACTATCTCTCTCCCACTCACCTATAGTAATCTCCAATAACGTTCCGAAATCTGCTTCTATTTTTTTTCTTATTACATTTAAAGCCGCTCATACTAAAATACCTCAGATATTTTACAGTATCTTATTTAGGAATTACTACAATTTTGGAAATATCTCTCTTTTTAAACTCATTTATTTAATATTAAAGCACAGAAACAATACGTCTGATTACATTTAAGTACAATTCAAGGACATATTAAGTCAGACACAATTGAATACAATGAAGCCAACATGAGTGAAAAAATGACCTGATCCAGGATTCAAACCCGGGACCTTCAGCGTAATGTGCTGTTGCTCTGACCAACCCAAGTCGATATTCTAGCCTGGTAATTTCTCACATTTGTACATGTTGGAAAGAGAAAACGGCCAGCAAATCAAGCAGCACGACATGACAATAGCAGCAATGAATTAATGAATATTCATCGGTCAATAATTACATATTAAAGCACATAAACGATACGTATGATTACTTTTAAGAACAATTTAAGAACATATTATTTAATACACATTTAAATACAATGAACTCAACATGAGTGAAGAATTGACCCGGGCCAGGACTCGAACCTGGGACCTTCAGCGTAACGTGCTGTTGTTCTGACCACTACCTACCCAAGTCAATATCCTAGCACGGTAATTTCTCACATTTATACATGTTGGACATACATGTTTATACATGTCATTTATTTAACTTAACTTGGTTTATGTATGTAAAGATGACAATTAGCCGGCCGGCAGCGTGGTTAGTAGCGGAGGCGTCAGCCACGGTGAGAGCCCGAGTTCGAATCTTGGGTGAGGCATGGGTGTCATTGTGTGTGTATCTTCAGTGTTCTCAACTTCCTTGTGTCTATTCCGTCCTCATAAAGAAGATTTATGTAATTTATCAAAGCCCTGTTTGGATTTCTGTGAATAAAAAATATATATATGTATGGATCATTCGAGACAACAGTCTTGTAGCTTATAGGTCTCAAAGCAATCTCTTTAAAATGTCAAAAATGTCAAGATGACTATTTGTAATCAATTTTTCACTAACTTCCTGATATGCAAAAATTATAAAATTGTGTAAAGTATGTAAAAATTATGTGTTTCCGATGACAATACAACATTTTAATATTTTTAGGTTAACATAATTATAAATTTATAAATTAATTTTAAGGCATTTTACCGATAGCCATAGTGTACAATTAATACAGCTGATTAATTGTATTCTTTATAGTTACAACTGTTTACAAGATGTGAAAACAATGGAGTTGATTATCCGCAAAATATGTTAACTCTCTGTGAAACTGCAACAACGAAATATCTTAAAAACTAGAAAGTAAAAAATAAAAATAAAAATAAAGATTGTAATCAATTTAAAAATTACTCATTTGTCATTCAATAGTTTAATATTATTTAAATTGTTATATTATACAACGAGAAAAATATTTAGAAATTATACAGAGATAGTTTTAAAATAATATATTTTTTTAATTTTCTGTTGCCATATCTTAAAAAAAGGAATTAATTATATCTATTTTAATATTAACACTAGTTCTCGCCGTTCGCGCTTTCTATCAAGTGTAAATCAAAAAGGTGAATTTTTAATAATCGCGGCCTGCGACAAATGAAGGTATTGTAACGAAGATTTTTTTTTAACTGAATGAATTGCTGTCATGAAATTTGGCATGATTTTTAAGATAAACATCGAAGTGTTATAAAAGAGTGTTGAAAGAAAAAAAATTATCTTAATTTATTTAAAGTAGTGACGTTAAATTTAAATAAAAATACCTTTATCTACAATAAACAAGGAATTAAACATTTTTATCGATTTGATAAGCGTTTTTTTCCTTTTTTAATGATCATAACTTATGTAAATACATTTCTTATTTTGGCATGCGAAGTATGAATAGTAATGCTATAACTTTATTCTAGTCCAAGACTACATAATTAAATTTCTCCTGTAATACATGTAATGCAATTAATTCTCAAAAATAGCTTTCGAAATGGAAGATGAAAGTTTAAAATATACATGTAGTTTTTGTAATTTTTAGAAATAGAAAAGTTCTAAATAAAACATTTTATTATATATTTCATCTGACAAAATAAATTTCAAAATAACACATTTCCGTTAAAATAAAATTGTATTTCACTAAAATTTAAAAAATACATGTTTTTCCTAAATTTATGTTTACAACATTTTAATTTTCATCGGTGCTTCTTAAATTATCCTTCAAATATTTCACACTGGATTAAATATGCCCTTTTTTCTGATATACTTTAAGTGAAAAGTCTTGTCCTACGCTGCACTGTACTTTTAACGGAAAAGTAGACATCGTGAAAGAAGTTCAGATATATGTTCCTTATATTTTCGTAGTATATTTAAAGTGTCTTAGAGAAATGTATCTCAAATATTTTATTGATTTTCCTTTAGGGAATTTCTCTATCATTTTCAAAATTATGATCTTTAGTTACAAAATAGTGAACTCAAACATTAAAAAAATCTTCAAGGAAATGAAAAACCTTTTTTTCTGGTTATTATCCATACAGTGACATTTTCTTAGATTGAAAATAATAAGATTAAGCGGTTTTTCTGCATTTCAGCAAAAATAAAATTGCATTCCACTGAAATTTCCGGTTTATTTTATATTCTTCATGTATTCATCTAGAATTTTCTTGCAAATATTTCTTGCTTATACAATAAACTTATGGATTTAAATATTGATTACAATTCATATATTTCTCAGATATACTTTAAGTGAAGAGGTTTTCCACATATTATTAACTTTCTCACTGATAGGGAGTCGCACTGAATTAAATTCAGGAATTATCTAATTCTAATACACTCAAACTCGTTCAAAGCGAAATCGTAAGGGACCGAAATATTTTTCCGAATCAGACATATTTCCAAATTATACAAAATAACATACTACTGAAATCTCCAGTTTATTTTATATTCTCCATGTATTCATCTAGAATTTTCTTGAAAATATATCTTGCTTATGCAATAAACTTATGGATTTAAATATTGAATAAAATTCTTATATTTCTCAGATATACTTTAAGTGAAGAGGTTTTCCACATATTATTAACTTTCACACTCATAGGGAGTCGTACTGAATTAAATGTAGGAGTTATCTAATTTTGATACAGTAACACTCGTCCAAAGCGAAATCGCAAAGGACCGAAATATTTTTCTGAATCGGAAACATTTCCAAATTATACAAAATAACATATTTCGAAACTTACTGAAAGTCTGAAGAAATTATACACTTTAGACTTAATTGTACACTCTTTGCATCATTGAAAATTTATGGATATAATGTCACCAAACATGACATTATGTTTTTGAATATGGTCGTCAGGTTCGAGTTAAAATTGCGAATATTCCCCTAAAAGGGCTTGCGATTTTATAGCGTTTATTGGGCGATTTTCTCGATTTTTTGCAGTATAAAGGAAGAATTTATGAATATTTTTTGGCGAAATTTGATGTTTGAGGTAATGTAATGGGTCGAGGCTGGTATAAAATTTTGGAGAAAATTGGCCTGAAAGTGGCGTTGTGATAGCGAATTATGTTCGATTTTTAGAACGGTCGCATTAACTGTTAAAAAAACTATATACTGAATCATCCAATTGTCTAATCTAGGTTTAATTTGCATAGATGTAATAAGCTAAATATTTAACGGATATCATCGTATACATTATTTATGTCTGAACACCCCATTTTCTGTGAATTTACAAAACGCACAACAACGAATGAGGTATCATTCGAAAGGTTTTTTAATCTACTTCTAACATAGTACACTCAGGCTTCGCTAAAACATGTTTTTTCCTTAAAAATTACAGTTACATAAAAATTAAATCGGGATTGTTTTCATAAATGAAAAGAAATGTTTCCCTCAAATTAGTGTTGCCACAAAAGTAAAATATCTCATTACAGGATGCTCAACAATGATTATAAAAAAATAAATAGCACAAAAAGGATAAAGTATTATTTGTCCGCACGGGTTTATTTATAGTCATGGTTAAAAAGTAAAATTGAAATATTTAGAAGAAAAATACACCATCGATCGATCGAAGCAGTTGCATTTCACGTGTAGACTAAAATGTATGCTTTGTTATATTAAATTAAATTGCATGTTAAATGCACTCGTTTCTTTATCTTGTCTCAGCTCTTAAAGCAATTAAAATACAATTGTTATTTTTTTCCTCGCGCGTGCCTTTTGCTATCTTTGATCAGTTTTTACTGCAACTTGTAATAAAGGAGATAATATTCTGGCTTAACTAATATTGTATCCAGATATTATTTATCCTAGATTTTTATTTAGACGTTTAAACCTGCATCTGTATTTCTAAAAAATTGTATTTCCTAAACCTGTATTTCTAAAAAATATTAGACTGCAGTGCAAAACACTGGTTGTGCATATATTACGCGTTGATTTGACTTCAGTGCGAATTTCCCTCCTCCCATCATGTTTTTAAAGTATTTATTGACAAAACATTTGAAGTGTAGTAAAAAAGAAAGAAAAAACACTACTCTTTTTAACATGTATGAGATAGAAGAAAGTTTCTGCTTTGGCATATACGACTAGTATTTTTTCTTTACTTCAATTACTTTCACTTCATCATTTACAGAATTCTGAAAATCAGAAATAAAATAATTCATTAATAAGCTGCTCCAAAACGTTTTTGAGAAATATCCAAACATTGACTAAAGATAAAAGAAAAACTATGAATTGCACATTAATGTTTTCCATCACAATGCTTAATCATGAAAATTAATAGTCATAATAAGCTAAACTCAAAATATTATACCTCGATTTTTGTTGTTTTCTTGACAGTAGTCAGCGATGCCTGGATCTTAGGGTCTCGCAACGGGTTTTTGGACGTTTACAAATAATTTAAAACAAACATAAACAAGAACGGAAAATCATGCACCACGGCATAGATTATGAAACACTTTCCAACTCTATCGGAATATTGTTAAGAAATGTCATTTTTGTGCATACAATGAAATGATATATCTAAATAAACATTAAAATATAAACACAAATCAGTAAAATTAAATTTTCAGGAATTGCTGTTCATAACCAGTAATGCTTTCGAATTCTATATCGTGCAACTATTTATATAAAATTTATACCTCATAATACACCAAAAGTAAACAAATTAAATGCATAACTCAGCTTAAAACTTAAATCTAGCAGTTACGACTCATAGTCAGTTTTGTAACCGAAATCTTTTGCGTGCCTCTGTAAATAAAATAAAAATTCTACATACTCAATAAATCTACAGAAAATATGCTCTTTTGCACCTAAGGTAATGTATATCAATTTCATTAAAATACACTGTAAACGATTTTTAGCTATATATATTAATGCGATATAATACTTTTGTGCGTTCCTGTAAACGAGCTAAAAATGCTACACAGTCTGTAGTATATATAAATCATGATTCCCATCAGTGATGTCTATTAAATTCTTTATGTTTGCAACAGTGTAACATCTTTAAAATGTACTGAAAACTTCCCCATTGACTGTAATGTAACAGAATACTTTTCAGTGTCCTTGTAAACGAATTATAATTCCTACTTATTCTATAGAAAACATGCTATCGTCTGCTTCAGTGACGCATATCAATTTTATTACGATTGAAAGAGTGCAACATTATTAAATGCACTGAAAACGATTTTTCCCCATTGACTGTAATGCATAGGAATACTTTTGATTACCCCTGTAATCTAACCATAAATGCTACACACTTCATTTTCAGTACTGAACATCTTGTGTTCAACCTCAATAACATATATTAATTAGATGGTGTATAGTTTTAAAGAATACGGAAAAAAATATTGACTTGAATATTCTCAACAGAATAAGAAAAAAAAAGAAAATACCTATGCACCTTGATTTGTGCCGGCTGTTCCGACTCCAAGAGTCATTGTGCCGCGACTTACGTATCCTTTATCATCTATTCATCTTTGTAGAATAAAACAAAATTTAAAAATAGTGATTTCCTAATCAGAACAAAATTTTTAATTCGAAGCATGGAATAAAATCACTGCAAATTCTTTAAAAACAGTAGCACTTTCTTATAAATAACTGTGTCTTAAAATTAAATAATTGAGGCATACTTTTACAATTATTACACTTGATATTATTATATATACATTTTTTTTTTACATTTTTAATAAACAAGAATCAGACTTTTGATTTAGAATTCAGAATTTATAACACTCTCAGAATCAAAACAGATCATCGAGTGAATTTGTCCGGAGAACAGGTCCTCACATATAGAAATATAATCTAATAAAAGAAATAAAAGAAAAATTAATACATACATATTAGAAAAATGTAACAGAATTTTTAAAACATAATAATAATTAAAAATATGCAAATTAAGAAATTAATAAAATGTCTCTTCTTTTTTTCTTCTGACGTAGTAAAAAGAGTTATTTGAAAATAGTCATTTTTACACTTTTTGTGGTGCTGAAATCAAAACTGTACAGATGGCAATCCAACTGTATTTACGTGAGTTAGAGCGTGGACAGACAGACAGACGGACAGATAAACCGAATTCATAAACACTTAAAAATCGATTGTATATAACAACGTTGACAATGTTAAGGGTTCTCTTCGATTTTAGGGAAGAGTGGCATATTTTAGGGTTTGCCGCAAAAGAAATGTGTTCTGGTTCAATTATGGAGCCACATACTTCCTTCAAAATTAGTTCAGATATCCATTTCTGATTGTAGCGCTTGCTAAATTTTAAGATACATTTGTGTCTTTTAAAAATGAACACGTCTTAAAAATGGTATGTCTAAAGGCATCGCAAGCTAAATTGTTTCTTTCACTGACAGGAGGTTACTGTGAATGGATTTCAGAAATCAAATATGTTCTAATATTTTCATATTATATTCAACAGTGCTTAAAAGATTATAATTAAATATTTTTCTAGATACTGTTTCAATAAAAATAAAATTGCATTACATTGAAAACATAATTATCATACTGAACATATTTTGTTATTTTTACATGTATCCATATAACATATTCATTTTAATATATAATTTTTTACATTTTGCTTCAATGATTTCACATTAAATGCATTTCACGTATTTTTCTGAGATATTTTTTTTAGTGAAAAGACTTATTCCATGATGCGTTGTTCTTTGACTGGCAGGTAGTAATCTTGAATCAGATAGTGAATGATTGATAGTAATAATCTTGAATAACGTAGTGATCTCAGAGATTTTAGAATGTTTCCTTTAGAAAATTCTTTTCTATATTTAAGCTTTCTGTGTTATCAAAATGCAAGTTTCCTTTTCCAAATAGTGATTTTTTTTTCACGCATAATAAACAAGGAATAAAATATTTTTGACTATTTCCTGTGCGTTGTTTTCTTAATTATAATGATTTTTTATTTATTATGGGAAACATACACCGTGATGTATTAACTTATCCTAAAAGATCATATAAGCAGGTTTCCTGTAACATTTGAAATGTTATTTATTATCATACATAGATTTGAATATGTACATTAATTTTCTTCTTTACTTATACTAAAAAAGTTTTAATTTTTAAATTAAAAATCCTCAAATAAATTAAACAAATATTAACATTTATTTTCTATTTACTAAAAACAAAATATAATTAAATGTTTTTTATTCAACATTTCTGTAAAATTGAAATTGCATTCCACTGATATCTTCAGAAAATATCCGGATTTTTTTTTTTTTTATTCCTTCATGTATGCAACAAGCATTTTCATTCAAATATATCTTGCTTAAAAAAAACTTCCAAAATTTCATATTGAATATAATTCATATATTTTTCTGGTATATTTTAAGTGAAAAGGAAACACGCTTCAATAACTTTTTAAATAACATCCAGAAATCTGTTCCTAATATTCCCAGATTAAATTCAAAGGTGAAATAAAGATTGGAATTAAACATTTGTTTCTATAAAGAAAATAAAAAAAAAATGGCATTCCACTGAAAACTTGTTTAATTGTTATTTTTACATGTATGAATCCAGCCTTTTATTACTTACCCACCATACTTAGTATAGGGTAAGTCTTGTAATCGTTAAAAAAAAAAAAAATGACGGATTTACACGTTTCAGACACTAGAGATTCCGAAAAACATATTAAAAAAAATGCCGGTCCGTGTGCCTGTGTGCCTGTAAACGCTCCAACTCCCGAACAAATTGAGATAGAGACTTGAAATTTAGTATGCACTTAGTATGTAATAATGAAAAGAAGCTTACTGAATTTGAGTAATCTCGATTATCCGGAATTATTTTTTTCGGACTCTCGAAATATTCGTTCTGATAAAAGGTAGATAAAAATTTTCGAAACTGTTTATTTTAAGGAATGCATATAAAAAACAATAAAAAAAACATAAATTTTGCATAAAGCATGAAGTCGATCGGATAATGAGTTGCCGAGATATTTGGAATCCTATTTTTCCACACTCTTCAATTTTTCATGACCCTGTATTGCATCCAAATTTCAATTCAAAGATATATTTTAATTGGAAATGAGACGCTTAATCGGACGCAGTAAACCGCTAGTTAATAGGATTAACAATTTTGGAGTTATAAGGATGTTTTTTTTACGCAATTCGGTAATAGAGCATTTAAAGTTTATAACGTCATCAAACCACGATTTTATTCGAATTGCAATGCATTTTATAAGTAGTTTAGACATGTTTCATTATTTTCATATTTTATATTATGCATATCCATGATGGGTAAGTATTGCGGTGGCACCCAACGACTAGTTTAATTTTATCTTCATAATATTTCAATGCAGTTCACGTATGTTTTTTCTGATATACTCTAAATGAAAATACTTGTCCGATGCTGCACTGACAGATAGTCACCTTGAATGACATTCAGAAATCTGTTCCTGATATTTCCATATTATATTCAAAGGGGCGATACAGATTAAAATTAAACATTTGTTCCTATAATTCAGGAAAAATAAAATTTCATTCCACTGAAAACATGTTTCTTTGTTATTTCTACAGGTATGCATCATCCACTCTTTTCATTTTAATATATATCTTCATAATATTTCAATGCAGTTCACGCATGTTTTTCTCTGATATACTCTGAGTAAAAAGACTCCCATGCTGCTCTGTCCCTTTTACTGACAGGTACTCAACTTGTATAACATTCGGAAATCTGTTTCGAATATTTCCATATTATTTTCAAAGGTGTTATAAAAATTAGGTTTAAACATTTTTCTCTACAATTTTGTTAAAGTAAAATTGCATTCCACTGAAAACTTGTTTGTTTGTTATTTCCACGTGTATGCATTATCATTTTGTAAATCTTCCTAATATCTCACTGCAGTTCACATATGTTTTTATAATATAGTTTAGGTGAAAAGATTTGTACCATGCTGCACTATCCCTTTTACTGACATGTAGTCAACTTGAATGACATTCAAAAATCTGTTTCGAATATTTCCATATTATATTCAAAGAATCTTAAAGAAAGACAGCTCAAATATTTCACAGTATTTGCTTTAGAAAAATTCCTTCTGTATTATTTAAAAGTTTTAAATCTCTAACTTGAAACTGTGAATTGTAGATTTAAATATTTTAACTCCAATCAATAGTTTCAAATTCCAGTGAAGCACATTTCATGTAAATTTTACTTAATGCGCCTTTTAATAACAGTACGTTGTGTTTGTTATTTGTATAAAATATTCCTTCTTTAATTTCACACAAAATTTAAGGGGCTACATACGTTCTCGGCCTCGAAAGTTGACATATGTAGGAAATTTTTTTAGGAAAGGCGTAAAATTAATTGAAAAACTAATAATTTCACGTTGTTTTTACTTACCCATCATACGTAGTACAGGGTAAGTCTTGTAATCGTTTTGAAAATCGAAAAATTTACACGGATTTACACGTTTCAGACACTAGAGATTCCGAAAAACATATTTTTTAGAAAAAAAAAAATTGCCGTCCGTCTGTGTGTCTGTAAACAATCTATCTCCCGAAAAAATTGAGATAGAGACTTGAAATTTGGTATGTATTTAGTATGTATTAATGGGAAGAAGCTTATTGAATTTCAGTAACCTCGATTAACCGGAACTATTTTTTTCGGACACTCGAAATACTCGTTCTGATAAAGGGTATATAAAAATTTTCGAAATTGTTTATTTTAAGGAGTGAATATAAAAGGCAATACAAAAACATAAATTTTGCATAAAGACTGAAGTCGATCGGATAATGAGTTGCCGAGATATTTGTCATCCTATTTACCACACGCTTCGATTTTTCAGGACCCTGTATTTGATCCAAATTTCAATTCAAAGATATATTTTAATTTGAAATGACACGCTTAATCAGATGCAATAAACCGTTAGTTGATAGGATTATTGTTTTTGGAGTTATAAGGATATTTCTTTTAAGCAATTCAGTAATCGAACCTTTAAAGTTTATGACGTTATCAAGCCACGATTTTATTCGAATTGCAATGTATTTTATAAGTAGTTTACGCATGTTTTATTTTCATATTTTACATTATGCATATCCATGATGGGTAAGTTATATGGTGGCCCCCCAACGACTAGTTTATTGCTTTAACTATCTAAATATATTTTTATTGTTAAATTAGGTCGCATACGAAGTAACCAGTAGCCGCGTTGAGCTGTAACAAAATATCCGATCTCGATGGGCAGCATCGTAAGTTAATTGTAGAAACAAAAAATTATTAAAATCTCAGTTTCTTTTTGTAAAATCAAGTTGTAGATAAGGATGATCGGCTCAAAGTTTTGAATTTTTAAAAATAAAACATCTGCGCTATTTTGAAAAAAAAAAGAATTAAATTTTCATCTAAAATTGTGACCTTTAAACTTATTGGAAAAATATAAGAAAATTAAAATTTTAAAAATGGCTCGATGGAACTTAGACAATTTAATTATGCGTAGATAAACACAAATTTTATCCAAAAATGTTAAAAATTTGTTCAAGTTATCATGCTCCCCATGTGGAAAAATGTAGTTTCCTGAATGTTTCCTGTAGTTCCTGCAGTTTCCAGTTTTAGAAGGAAAAAATATACTGAGACATATTTTTTTTTTCAACTTACACTTAATTTGCTATTTCTGCGCCATACTGTGGACCCTCCTGTACCTTAATCTGTTCATTAAAAAGAAAGTAAAATTTTTAGTACAATGTTTTTGGCGAGGTCGGTTTTATCGATACTGCGCGCGGTAACCTTTCTGTTCATATCTTTCTTAATAATTGATATATCACTTTAAATCATTTTACATACTTTACTTACTCTTTACATACTATAAAGATTTAATTTCCGTAAAAATAAAACTAGCTTATGAAAGTTGACATAATAAGAATGAAGTGTCTCTCATTGTATATTTAAATACCGCCCCTCATGTTTTTGCTTCCTTTTGGGAGCAGCGAATTTCGAGCTTATTTTATCGACTATCGCTATCAGAATTTTTAAGCTATGTTTTTGAAAGTTTCACAAAAGTTGCTCTACACATTTAGCAAATATATTATGCGCAGTATATTTTGATTGCATGCGCAGTGAAACAATATTTAGTAAACCTGCTCATTTTTCATCCAATATATATTATTTTTTCAGTTCTTATTGAGTTCATATCAAGAACTCTGAAAATTATAAGCAAAACGTTTGGTGAAATTTGGGATTGTTTTTATAAAAACCTTAATTTCTCCACAAGTATACGTGCTATCCTCATAAAAATGAACATAGTTTATTAAAAGAAGCCTCCTAAGCATGTGCTACCGTTTCACGCTTTTGCGATATTAGTTTTTACAGGGTTATCCAAAACATATTCGTTTTTCTTCAATTTATTGACGGCCCCCTATGGGGTTTCGGGAAAAAATCTTCGCTGAAATATATGACGTCGACTATGCTGTTTACACGCCTGAAGTTTCAGGATAATTCCTTATGTATTTTTCTAGATATTGAACAAAACGTCTAAAATCGCAAGTAACCGTTCATCATTGGCCATATAGTGTATTTGCAGTGTATTTGCAGTGTATGTGTGATAAGTGCGTTTTCAAATTTGGTTTGTTTTTCAATTTACGTGGTGTGTAGAAATTCGGTTGATCATATGCAGGGCTACACAAGAGAATTCGTATTACAGACTATGGGATTGAATTGCTTAAGGAATTTTTTTAATTGTGTTACGCATTTCCCTGCTGAGCTATATTTAGTAGACTAATATAAGTTTGTAGAATATAAATAAATTCATATATACGTCTACGCAAAGAACAAAATACATTTTCATTTACGGTTGGTAATTGCTGGAAGTGAGCTTTAAGTTGCCTTATGCGTTTTTTTTATCTCAATTAAATTTTATCTTAACATGTGGCTTGTACAAATTGTTTAGATAATATGCAGGCCTGTACAAAAGATTTCGAGAGCATTTCCACTGATGGGCGATAATTTCTGAAATAAATTTCATCATGCTATGTATTATATATCCAAATCTACAGATCATATACAGGGCTGCACAAAATAATACGACTACTTTTTTGACACAGGAAGGTAATTCCGAAAACTGTATTTTTCAATGTGTTATATGTTTTCTAAACTGTTTACTTACATATTTTGTTTTACATTATTTAACGGTGAAGTTTTGTTACAGTTTTCTGGATTTGTTATAAAATGTTTTATTATCTATGGTTGACGTATGATTTTTCGTTCTTGTTTGTTTCTGCCAAAGATTGTTTTCCTGTTAAAACGACGCATCAACAAAAAAATATTTTATAATAATTCCGTGATTTCCAAGTTATTGATGTTTATTATGACATATTTGGTATTGAAAATGAAGTGTGTAGCATTTATAGATCGTTTACAAAGACACAGAAAATAATTGCGTTAAATAGTGTCCTATGAGGAAAATTTGTTCCCAGTGATAGATTATTTCAAACAAATAGAATTGATATACATCACTGAGGTGCGTTACAAGATGTTTACTCTAGAATATGGTGTGTATAGCACAGTCAAACTCATAAGAAGTCGGTTCCAGTACTGTCAATGAGCGGCAATTGCGGGATTTCTGTATTCAGTTAATGTATATATATTTTTTATTTAACTATTTTTTAACTATTGCGTGGTGTGCATAAACTGGCTATAGCTCAAACACAGTGTAGTTTTAATAAATTCCAGTACATTTCCGATTATTGACAGAAATTGCTCAAGGAGATTTTTCAGCTGTGTTATGCGTCTCCTATCTAAACTCAATGTTTGTCATATATTTATTACATATAAAATGTATAGGTCATATACAAGGCTTTACAAAAGAATTTGAACTCTACCGTAATTTCGCGCGTAAACGCCGCACCTCAGACAGTTCGATTTCCTACCAGAATTTATTTTAAATAAAATGTAAGTTACTTCTGCTTAGCACTTATTTGACTTCTTATTTTCAATAAAATTTCCGGTTTGAAAAAGACTTAACTAGGGTGCGGCGCATACGCGCGAAATTACGGTGTATGGTTATTATTGTAAATGGTTTTTCAAATGTGTTATGCGCTTTCGAAATTGTTTACTTAGATGTCATATTTCACTTTACTAAAGAGTGAAGTATTGTTCAGTATTCTGAATGTGTTGGAAAGTGTTTCATAATCTATGTTTTTCACATGAATTTTCTTTCTTTTTATAAATAAAACTTAAAGCAAATCTAAATGAGTATCCATTTTTACAAATACTGAAATTTACATAATCTAAGAAATAATTCTTTTCTAAGCAAATATTTCTCAATAACTTATAATCCAGAGTGCTTGTTACACAACAACTCTGTTATGTAAACATTTCTGAGTGATGAGAAATCTTAAGTAGATTGCTTGTTGTGTAACAAAACTGTACTGCCAGAGGAAAAATCAAACATTAAATTATTTGAGATAAAATAATGCATGAAGACGAATATTAAATTACTGAGTGAACTGCAATGAAAAAAAATAAATAAGACATAACATATATGTAAATGAGAAACTATTACTTTATTCGTCATTTTTCTTTTTTTAATGGATATAGTAAAGGATTTTCGATTTTTTGAATTTCTAAAAAATATAACAGTGATTTAATATAAAGGAAAAGAACAATGTATTATTGATAAATAGTTTGATAATTATACTGGATGAATAAACAAATAATATTTTTTAAGTATTGGGTATATGCAAAAGTATGTTGCGCTTTTTAGTTAAAATTACATGTTTATTTAGCAAATATATAAAAGTGGTATATTATTCAAAGCAAGCTCGATCAGAAGCCACAACCTCCCCGCATATTTTAGGCAATTTACGGATTCACTCTCTGAAGAAGTCGTCATCTTTTGAAGCAATCTATTCGTCAATTAATTTTTGATACTTTCAGAAGATATGAATCGTACGTCTTGAAGAGCTGATTGGATCGACAAGAATAAATAGTAATCCTAAGGAGCAATGTCTGGGAAATATGTCGGGTGGGATAGAACTTTCCAGTCCTGCACATCTCAGTAGATTTTAACGACTCTTGCAGTATGTGGTGTTACGTTGTCATGCTGCAAAATCAGTTTATTGTGCCTAATCTTCCATTCTGGTCGATTTTCTGGAATACCTCGCTTCAAACGCATTAGTTGTCGTCGGTAGATTTTGCCAAGGTTTAAGTAGCTTCAGTCTACCTTCCCATTCATGACTTCAACATCGAATACACATTCTTCAAATTGCCTGAACCACCTTTTACACATACTATCAGAAACCGAATGTTCACCGCAAGCTTCTACGAAGTAACGATGACTTTTAGCATCGAATTTCTTTAAATTATAAAAGTACTAGCTGACCCGTCAGGCGTTGCCCGAGCCCGTGTAATAAACTGAAATTTTTCAAAAAACGAAACTCTGGCCAAGGTTTCCGATGGCTTCGACACCGTATACCGGGCACGCTCGCACGCTCCGGAAAATCTTTTATTTCCCCCTTCCACCGCCAGGGGAGAAACCTCTTTCGGAAAGAACCTCTGAGACAGGTTAACGTTGTCTACGGTACTGTATAGTAGGCGTGCGACAAAATCGAGCTGGTTTCGAGAAGATGGGAACATTATAAGCCTAGTTATTGAAATAAGGCACAGTTAGAGAAAATAATCATCAGTGAGGTGCCAGGTGAAGGGGATGTTCAAGTGTCCTTCAGAAAATGACTAATTAGGAGGACTACGATGCATCTTTAAAAATTCGTTCGTTTGGTTAAGCTAGAAACTTAATTACAAATTTGGCTTAAACTATTATTCGGAAATAGTGGTAGCCTCTACTCATAAATTTAGTTTAATGTTATAAAGGGTGTCTATTAAGTTAATTATAATGTTTGGAATCACTTGCGTTCAAATCGAAAAGATAGTTGCTGAGATATGGAAAATGTGGCATAGTTAGGTAAAAAACCTTGAAGCAGGGGTCGGGGGGGGGGAGGGGATGTTCAAGTGCCGTTCAGCAAATGACTAATTAGGACAACCACTATGCATCTTTAAAAATTCGTTCGTTTGGTTAAGCTAGGAACTTAATTAGAAATTTGGCTTAAACTATTATTCAGAAATAGTGGTAACCGCTACTCATAAATTTGCTTTAATATTATAGAAGGTTACTATTGAGGTAATTATAATGTTTGGAATCAGTTGCATAGAAATATGAAATATAGTTGCGGAGATGCGGAAACAGGGCATAGATACAGGAAAAACTTTGAAGGAGGGACCGGGGGGAGGGGGGGAGGGGATGTTCAAGTTCCCTTCAGCAAATGACTAATTAGGAGGATCACTATGCATCTTTAAAAATTCGTTTGTTTGTTGAAGCTAGAAACTTAATTACAAATTTGGCTTAAACTATTATTCGGAAATAGTGGTATCCTCTACTCATAAATTAAGTTTAATGTTATAAAGGGTGTCTATTAAGTTAATTATAATGTTTGGAATCACTTGCGTTCAAATCGGAAAGATAGTTATGCTGAGATTTGGAAATGGGGCATAGTTAGGTAAAAAACCTTGAAGGAGGGTTCGGGGGGGAGGGGATGTTCAAGTTCCGTTCAGCAAATGACTAATTAGGACAACCGCTATGTATCTTTAAAAATTCGTTCGCTTGGTTAAGCCAGGAACTTAATTAGAAATTTGGCTTAAACTATTATTCAGAAATAGTGGTAACCGCTACTCATAAATTTAGTTTAATGTTATAAAGGATAGCTATTAAGTTAATTATAATGTTTGGAATCACTTGTATTGAAATCGGAAAGATAGTTGTTGAGATATGGAAACGGGAAATAGTTAGAGAAAACTTTGAAGGAGGGCCCCGGAGGGGGGTGGAATGTTCAAGTGACCTTCAGCAAATAACTAATTAGGAGGATCACTATACATCTTTAAAGATTGATTCATTTTATTAAGCAAGGAACTTAATTTGAAATTTGGCTTAGGCTATAATTTGGAAATACTGGTATAATTGCTTTTTAGAAATACATCTTGAAGCAATGAATGCTGAGTTTTACGATAATTTAGTAAAAATGGAACTAAATGGAGAAGTTCGGAACATTATTACTGAGATATTACTGAGAAACTGAGATTTAAAATAGCGGTATTCTGTATATAAAGCAACAATTAAATGCTACGGGTGAAGCTAAAAAAAATGTTAAAATTGTTAAATGTACTTAGACCCCTACCCCTCACCATTCCCGCAAATATATAACAAATAATCTGTTAAATAAAGTTTTCTGTAATAGTAGTCTCTATCATAATAATATATGTCCTGTTTTAAAAAAACCTTAAACCCAGATAATTATAATGAAGAAAAACGTGCATGTAAATGTCTTAAACAGGTGGCGTTTATGTAATTTGCCGAGAGTAGATGGCGCTGTATTATCTTGGCTATAGGCAGGTAACTGCAATCAATAATGGCACTATTTCGTCATAAGTCCTTATCTATCCATCGTTACTCTGATTTATTTAATGTGTTCTGAGAAGATATTCTACACAACCAACCAACCGATGAAAAAAAGCGTATTTTTAATGAGAGTTCTTTGTGCATTTTAATTAATATTTCAGAAAGTAATTAAAATATTAAAATTCTGAGACTCAGGTATACCAGATGAGGGTTTGGACTACCTAAATCTAAATTTCCAGCCTTCTAGGTAGGCTAGATTTTCCTAGCCATCGCCAACAGTCACACACACTGACACACACACAGAGCGAAACTTTCTTTTATTAGTATAGATAAGAAAACGTTTCGCAAATGACGATTATTTGACACAAAACTATCCATTTTAAAAAGAATAATAAACTATGCTGTTTACACTTTAATGAAATGTCATATACTACGTTTTGAAAGTTATGAAGAGACGTTTCAAAAGCATGTGTTACCAGATTCACACAATACATATAAGACCACTTACGCCATCTATTATTAAAACGGAACTTAATTTTGCATATACTTAATACATCTCAATACATCGCCTGGAATACTTAATGACTTGCGAATACATATATATTTTCTCCAAATTTGCAAGTGTTTTTTTCTCATTTATCTTCGGTATTCTCTGTTAAACAGATTGCTTGCATTGCAGGAATTGAGTTCGGTTAAGGGAAAATGAAACATTAAATTACATATTGATTTGAAATAATATAATGCTTACAAGGGCAGAAGTATTAAATTGCTGACACTATAAAAAAGGACAAAAGTTTCTTAATCTTCGAAAATATAATAAAACCACGCAAGAAAATATTCGATAACCTTTTCCGTGTTACCCACGATTCGAGGAAGCTCAGTAAACAATATACTTTCGAGATTTAAAGAAAATTTTATAAAGGCTCTACTGTTGCCATTAATTTTCGGAAACGTTCCTGAGTAGTTTTGATAGTGTAGTAATCTTTAAAAAAAAAAAAAAAAAAAAAAAAAAAAAGAAAGAAAGAAAGAAAAAAACAGAAAAAAAAACAGCATATAGGTTTTCAGGATGCTATGAATTTTCGATTAAATGTTTTCAGCTGCGTAACTTAATTTATGCATGAAAGTGTAGAAAAATATTATTAATAGTAATGTTAATGTCAATGCTGTTAATTTTTCATGTTTATCTGTAAAGCATACTTTTTGAAGATGAAAAGATTTATTTGATAATGGATAGCGTTCGCAAAAATTACATTCCAGGTTGAGACAACTGCTTAATACTCTATAAAAACTACTCAGAAAGGTTTCTTAAAATCAATGGCAGCAAAAGAATAACCAATGTAAATACTCGTATAAATACTCTCATAAATCTTGAAAATATGTTAGTTTCTGAACGTTCTAAAGATAAAGAACACTTTCCTGAATCGCGGGTAACTCATAAGAGGGTATTTTACTTTACTGCCCGAGAGGAACTGCTCAGACTACGAATCAAGTCTGTCGAGCATAGATGTCCCTCTCGGTCCCCTTATTGAGATAAAAAAAAATACAAAATTCAGCCGGTAAGCACGACAGTGAGCGAGGTGGTGAACAATAGATAAGTGAATAGAAAAGGAAAATATCCAACGTTAATAGCACCAAATATTTGCAATTTCAATGCATGCTGTTTTCGGTAGCATTTCGCGTACCGTCCTCAGTGCAAAAAATGAGCGAAAGTTCCTCAGATGTTTAGGAGAGATGCGGATTCAAGCTGCCAAAAATTTGCAATTTGAATATCCGGACCTCTCCTATATATCTGAGTAAATATCCATCAATCTTTGCACTGAGGACGGTATGCTACATGTTACCGAAAACAGCATGCATTGAAATTGCAAATTTCTGGTGCTATTTACGTTGATTTTTTTTTTCATTTCTGTTATATTGCACCATGTACTATCTTAATATTAGATAAATGAATATATGAATATAACAGAAAGAATATTTGTAAAAAAGACATAATATCACTGCCGGAGAATACAAGAACACAAGTCTCTGGCTCTGATGGATTAAAGTAGAAAGGTCACATAGAAAGTTAAAGATGTTCTTAAGATTTGAGAGCAACCCCGAACACAATAAAATGTTAGCCAGCCAAGAGTATGGAAGAACATGACGTAAGAGGTTATTTTATATTTTTGTTTGTGGTTATATTTTATTTTCTCCAATAAATTCTTGTCTTTTTTTACAGTGTAGGGAACTTATGACACGCATGCATGAAGTGGAGTGGCATGTACGACGTTTCAATTCAACGGAAATCCACAGCTTTAAGCTGTATGTAAAGGAAAAATTGATTATTTGTTCAAAAGTATTCAAGATATTTAAACCGAGCATTTTCGATACCTATTATGAAAGAGTTTATCGTTGGAAGGTAAGTTCAGGGGGTTGATTATTGAGAAAATGTTGTCAAAGTTGGCGAATCCTTTTTAAAAAAAAGAACTTGAAGGATTTTCTTTACGGAGAAAAACAATTTGTTAAAACAAGAAGGTATAGTGGCACTTGGTTGTTTTAGCAAACCGCAGAATGCGTTTCCTGGGTACTGAAGTACGGAACCGGAGTGTAGTTTTTCCTTTTATTTTGTATGATGAAGCAAAGAAGACGAAAATCACATCATTAGAGTTAATAGTCTTTAATTGGAGAAACATGTCACAATTCACTATCTTCCACAATAGTGAGATTTATATCAATCAAAGTTTCAGATTTTTAAATGGATCTGATGAATATTGGTGAGGTGACATTTTAAATTTAAAGTCAGGGGTGAAGAACACAAACATAATCCAAAGAATAATCCAGAAATGCTGTTGAACGGGTCCGATCAAGTTCACATAATCCAAAGAGTTTTAAGAACAGCAAGGTGATTTTTCGTTATAAAACCAAAGGGTGGCCAAAGGGGCCAAGACATTTTTAGATGTTTATGAGATGAAGATCAGAGGGCAAGTGTTCTATCCGATATGAAAGTGGGCGCAAGGAAAAACACGCCAAGCGAGATACATTTCAAGCCAAGAGAATCGCATTTTTTTGCGTGGGAAATGTAACCGTTACTTATATACATATCAACTTCATAATTGACGTCATTGGAAGGGAAAAATCTTTTGGCGAAGATTGCACTTTGGCTAAAAAGAGAGATTAAGAATTTTACCGTTAATTATTGTTTTGGGAACAGGGCTTTCGAGAAATGCCTCAAAGGCGCCATAGAAATGCTATAGACATCTGGATTCAATATGCAAGCCACAACTGACCATGAGAAAGGAAACATTTTATGCCTTGTATAATTTCATTTCTTTTGATATGTGGGAGACCGAATAAGTACGTTAATGATAATTTAAAAACAATATGCATGATTTTGACTAAAAGTCTTTCGTTGAAAGAGAAAGATAAAAAGGGTGCGCTTTTTAACAGCCGGGAATGTATATGAATTACGATTATGCAGAAAGGGGAAAATATATTTGATAAAATACATAAAATATAGATTGCTTTAATTTTTTGAAAGGAATATATATGGTATCTTTACCATACCTATTTTCGACTCATGTTTATTTTGGTCATTTCTGAAATAAAATTTAAAGCAAATCTAAAATCTATTACTCAATAATTTGTCAAATAACTTAAATAAAAATTATTTTCTAAGCAAATATTTCGCAATAACTTATAATACAGACTGCTTGTTACATTATAAATCTATTATGTGAAGCTTTCTGAATTATGAGACATTTTAAGTAGATTGCTTGTTATGCAACAATTCTCTACTGCCAAATGAAAAATTAAACATCCTTTTGAGAAGCAAATTTAAAGAAGAAACCACTATTTTTTAAATCGAATTTAAATAATCTAAGTAATAATTCATTCTAAAAAAATATTTCTGAATAACTTATTATCCAGTTTGTTTGTTACTGAACAAATCCGTTATGTAAACATTTCTGAATGAGGAGAAAATTTAAGTAGATTGCTTGTTATGCAACAATTCTCTACTGCCAAAGGAAAAATTAAACATTTTTTTGAGAAGCACATTTAAAGAAGAAACCACTATTTTTTTAATCGAATTTAAATAATCTAAGCAATAATTCATTCTAAGCAAATATTTCTGAATAACTTATAATCCATTGTGTTTGTACTCAATAAATCTGTTATGTAAACATTTTTGCATGAGGAGAAATCTTAAGTAGATTGCTTGTTATGCAACAATTATCTACTACCAAAGGAAAAATTAAACATCCTTTTGAGAAGCAAATCTAAAGAAGAAACCACTATTTTTCAAATAGAATTTAAATATTCTAAGTAATAATTCATTCTAAAAAAATATTTCTGAATAACTTATTAGCCAGTGTGTTTGTTACTGAACATATCCGTTATGTAAACATTTCTGAATGAGGAGAAATCTTAAGTAGAATGCTTGTTATGCAACAATCTTCTATTGCCAAAGGAAAAATTAAACATCCTTTTGAGAAGCAAATCGAAAGAAACTACCTCTATTTTTCAAATATTGAAATTTACATAACCTAAGAATTAAATCTTTTCTTAACAAATATTTCCAAATAACTTATAACACAAAGTGCTTGTTACACAACAAATCTGATATGTAAACATTTCTGAATGATGAGAAATCGTATGTAGATTGCCTTTTATACAACATTCTGTACTGCCAGATAAAAAATCAAACATTCAATCCTTTTGACGTAAAATAACGCAAGAAGACAAACATTAAATTACTGAGTTCAATCGAATGAAAAATAAAAGATTTAAAATATATGTGAATGGGAAACTATTACTTGGTAAAAAGTGCTCATAATGTTCTTTTTAAAAGCACATGGTAAATGATTTTCTATTTTTGAATTTCTTAAAAATATCAGTGACTTAAAAAAAAAGAGCAATTCGATAATTGCATTGGGTGAATAAGCAAATTAAATTTGTAAGTACATTTTATGTAAAATGCTCATTGACTTGCGAATACAACAATATTTTCTCTAAATGTACAAATTTTTCAATTCATTTTCTCTCTTTCTTTCTTTTGTCTTAGGTAATTTCTATTAAACAGATTGCTTGTTATGCAAGTATTGTGTTCTGTAAATGGAAAACAAAATATTAAATTAAATAATATTTAACAAATATTAAATTGCCAAGTTTACTTTAGTAGAAAACCGTAGATTTAAAATGTGTGTAAAGGAAAACTCCATTATTTCTTAAACGTATTCAATATATTTAAATAAAATACTTTGGATGTCTATTTTGGATTTTTTGAAAATAGCAGTAATTTCCTTTAAATAATCAATAAATTCTTGATAAATTGTTTTACATTGAATGTATAAGTTAATTAAAGTTTTTGTGTAAAATCTTTCGTAACTTATGAATGTGTAAAACTTTTTTTTTTGTAATTGGCAGTTTTTTTCCTTAGTTATTCGCTATTATATGGATTGCTTATAATTCAATAATACTCTGCAGTCAAAACGAAAATAAGACCTTTTGAGATAAATTATGTAAGAAGTGAATAAAGAAAGTTTAAAGTTTTAATTGTGAAATCCACTATTTGGTGATATGCAAGCAAGAAATGTTTAAATGAACATTTTTCTTTTTAAATGCATACAGTAAACAATTTTTATGCTTATTTTGTATCTCTCTATGTTAAACAAGAACGAAAAATCATGCGTCAAGCATAGATTATGTAACACTTTCCAACGCTTCCAAAATAATTTTACAAATCATACCGTTTAATAAGCTAAAAGATAACATCTCAGTAATCCGAATACTTTTATTCAGCCCTGTATAGGATCTATAGATTTGTATATATACTACATAGGATGTTAAATTTTATTTCAGTTAGGAAACGCGTAGCACAGTTTCAAATTCTCCGTCTGGAGTTAAATAATACGGAAATGTGTTCGCGAACTTTTGTGCGTCCCTGTAAATGAACGATGACTGCTGTACACACACTATTCTGCAGTAAGCCTCTTGAAATACACCTTAGTGATATATATAAATTTCAATGCGTTTAAAATAGGGAAACATTATTTAAATAAACCGCAGACGATTTTTCTCCATAGACGTAATGTAACAGAATTCTTTTGACTGTCCCTGTAAATTAACTATAAGTGCTATGCACACCCTATTCCATATTTAGCTTCTTCTAATGCACCTTAGTGATATATATAAATTTCAATGCGTTTAAAATAGTGAAACATTATTTAAATAAACCGTCAATGATTTTTCCCCATAGACCGCAATGTAACGGAATTCTTTTGAGTGTCCCTGTAAAAAAACTATCAGTGCTACACACTTCCGTTGAAATAGGGAACATGCTATAGATAACGACTATAACATATAAAAATTGCAGAGCAATCCGAGCATATTTACGGGAGTTAGAGCACGGACAGACGGCAGACGGCAGACGGCCAGACGGCAGACGGCCATACGGCCAGACGGCAGACGGCCATACGGCCAGACAAACCGAAGTCATAAACACTTTTCAACTAGGTTGGAAAGTGTTAAAAAAAAGTAGCCGCAGCCGCTGCCAATGAAGTTCTGAATGCCCTTGCGTTCTTTCTGGACTAATATTCAGAAAACTATTTAAAAAAATATGAAAATTGGTAGTTTTATAGAGAAATGTTCGATAAGCACGCTGAAGCAGACAGTTTTTAAATCGAAGAATTATTTTAAGAGACATTAAATATTAAAATCAGTCAAAATAGTTCTCTTAAAAGTTTTTATTGTACAGCAATCACCAGCTGGGACTTGAACCGGGGTCCTCTCGTATTGTAATCACGCACGCTACCACCCAATGTGCCACGATAAGGGATGCTTTAGAGTGTGACCTTTTCTCTTTTATTCCGCGTTAAAATCGTGTTACTATTTTCGGAGTTACGAACCAAATAAATAGGCATTTTACGCCTTCTATTTTTAACATTACTTTATGGAATATGTCTTCTCTTACTTAACCGATGATGCTGAAGAACTTTGTAATTGACTTTTTTCCGTTCGTCGTACCATTTTTGAAATAAGAACGCTGACTCCAAATTTAGACGCCAAGTCGCGCTGTAAGCGGTTTACTTGCGTAGTGCATGGCAACTTTACTATACCTAGACCCCACTTTTATGACTTTAGCTCTTGCCGTTCAAAAAATTTTAGGGTGACAACGGAATGTAGATTTTCTTGCCCTTTAACAACACCAAAAAGCAGTTTTATAGGGAAAATAGTAATTATGTACTCAAAGAAAGTTTTGAAATTTATTAAAAGCATAATACTTTCGTTTTAACCGCATGCCAGGTTAATAGCCGAAGAAATCACCAAATGTTTTGATACTTACAGCAACCTTTCTGTTTCTTAATATTTCATTGTTTAAGCGTGTAGTTTGATTACATGTGAAGTGCTATTTCTTTATAGAATATTAGTCGAAAATAAATTTTAAACTATTTATATCTTTTTACGGGTAATTGGATTAATCTTCTGCAATCAAGCTGCACACGGCTGAGATAATTTAAAAAAAAAAACATTTTTAGAATTATTTTTAAAAAAAATCAGTCAGCAGTTTTCATACAAATTGCATTTGAAATCACATTTTTGCCCCTATTCGACGGTGTAAAAGATGAAATTGTTCGATGTTTAGAATTTTAAGAAAATGCAATAAAGGCGAAATTTTTTGGTCAGCTGTTGCTACTGTCAATATGATATCAGACATGTTTTTGTGTTATATTATAGATATTCAATACAGACTGACATTTGGACTCATATTTCCATTACTACATTTGGATAGCAGACCTTTTTATTTTACGTAGATATTTGATATTCTTGATGGAGGGAGGAGCAAAGATTAGACACGTAATCCCAACAAAAATGTTTACATGATGAAAAGCATCAGGAATGACTGGATAAAACATTTTCCGCTTCAAAAAGTTTTTGGCGATAACCGACGATACAAAATAGGCCAATCGACATATGATTTTGGGCGCGATAAATGAAGAGCACAGATCAGGGTGGGCGCTAGGGTATTATCTAGAACTTAAAAGCGACCAAATGTGACCTTTAAAACCGCTAAAAATAGGAATGTAGACATTACATCGCTGACATAACTCGGGTCGTCTTTATAGTGTTCGCCATGTGAAAAACTTTCCACGACCGTACTTTGAAATTGGCAGTTACACCACAAGCGTCTAAGGCCTATGATTTTGATTAAAACAGTATTAGGGCTCACAGCCGCATGATATTTGTTGATAATTTTTCTTCCATTATACCTGAATGGAAATTATGGAAATTTTGATGAATCTAATTGGATAGACACCAGAAAAAAAAGTATGTTACTGCCAGAATTAACATGGGGAAACAAACAAAATTCAGAAAAATTAGAAGACAGCTTTTTGAAAATAAATAAAGTAAAATATAATTTCATGAGTTTTGCCGTTAATGCATTAAAGTACACACGTACGGAGACACACTTATTTTTAATTAGGAGTGCACGGAGCAATGAAAGGTTGGAAAATATAACTGACCATATATCCAACACATTTATTATTTAGTTCGTTAGAAGGTTTCAAAAAGGAAACGAAACCTTTTGTTTTTATTATTTTGTTTAGAAGGCGCTAAAGGATTTTCACTGCGTAGAAATATACTACGTTTTTCTTTTATTTTCTTTGGTAGAATAAAATGGGTCTAGAGAAATATAAAAACAGATATCCTCAAAATTAACGAATTAATTTTTGCAAATAGAACACTAAAACGTTAACGTTTTAGAATAAAATATAGGAATAATTAAATAAATTTTGAGAATGTAAAAGGTTATTAATTAATTAATTTCAAACACAATCTCTGACTTTAAAACGTGTCGTCTCAATCTCCTTTTTCGAAAAACATATCACGTGCAAGGTTTGACCTACGATAATATTAAAATCTGCCTACTTCCTTAATAGATATAAGTTAAAATAAAATAATAACTAAAACATTCGTTCTATTCAACAGCTTTTACTCCAAAATACACTATTCCCTTTCATAATATGTAAGTTTTATTTGTCTCAAATAACAACAAATTACTTCAATAAAATTTAACACCTTTACGTTGTCATTACAATTTTCAAACTTTGCATTTTCCGTGATAAAATAAAAGAGAGAGAAAACAGCACATAACTTTATTGGAATAGAGGCAAATTAAACTAATCCAATAAATTACCACGCTAACATGTTTGTTTTTTTTTTAAACATATGATGTTTATATTATTTTTAAAGTTTTTAGCTGTCCCAATACGTTTAGATTGGTGAAAGGTTAGTTATAGACAGAATGAAAAAAAAATTGAAATAGTGTTTCTTCAAAGTATAAATGTAACATTTTATATGATTTGTAATTTTTCTATTTATTTCTAATTTTATACACCAATAAGCCATAATAATGCAATATAAAATATATAATACGAATAATATGTTTAAAATAAGAAATATTTTCCTTTCTCGCCGTTTCACTTTAGTGATTATTTGTAGTATTTGGCGCGAAATCGCACATTTTTAAGACTGAGTCATGTCAAGTCCCCTATAAAACAGAAATACCTATTTTTTAACATATATATGAGTCGAAAAACTCGTTTTGAGATAAGTTCAGCTTTCATTACATTAATATCAACTAAAAAATACTTTTTAGAATATTTTAAAATTATTTTTCGAACTCAGGGTAATGCTTTGAATTACAATATCGTTTAGCTCCAAAACACAACAATCAAAATGTTAAATCAGCTATGTTAGCTACAGTGTCCCGAAAGTGACTGATGAATATTGAAAGTCAATAATAAATAAAAACGGAACGTGATAGAAATGTATCGTTTCCGGCCTTATGTACATTATATATATTTGGAAAACCTAGGAATTTTATCCCCCCAATTTGCAAATTTAGTTAATTTTTTCGCCAAAAGATGGTGCTTCAGGTATGCGAGAGCTGCAGAAAAATTGAATCCGTCAAATCTTCATTCGGTATTTTGCGACGCAATCTGTTATTGAGTGCTTTTGAAGGAGTATACACTACTGAAAATGGTTTATTCGTTGGTACAGTGGATATTTCTTGTTTTAGAGTTTTATCGCCAGGAACACAGTTGTATTCAAACGAGGCGCAGTTTTCAAAGGAAATTCAATGTCTAAAACGCCGTCAGACAAAACGATAAATGCTCTATTTGAAAATTTTGAACGAACGGGGAAGGTCAATAATGACCGTATTGGAAATGTCGGGTGGCCACGTGCTTCAATTACAGAGACAACACTACTGAAGCCGTGCAACAGGTCATCGTACACAGGCCCCGGACTTCCGTTCGCCCTGTTGCAGTTCCTGCTGGACTCCGAAGAATGACCACGCACCGTATCATGCGCCACAGTCTTCACATGTTCCAGTACATGATACAGACTTGCCAACCCCTGAGTGAGGATGCCATTCATGCACACTGGAATTTCGTGAACGCTATGCTGCAGCTTTTGGATGAAGGTGAAATCGATATTGGAATCATGTGGTTTTCTAACGAGGCATATTTTCACTTCGATAGCTTTGTCAACAAACAGAACTGGCGCATTTGGGGAACCTAAAATCCTCATGTTGCTGTACCGTCATCCCTGCATCTCCCAAAACTAATGGTCTGGGCCGAGATTTCCACTAAATAAATAATTGGACCACTTTTTGACAGCAAACATTGAATGCTGCACAATAGCTTGAAATTCTGAAAGACTTTGTGGCGATTTATAATGGTTTGGAGGACCATTCAAACGCATCCTGGTTCATGCAAGATGGGGCTCGTCCGCATCGAACGCCTGCAATATTTGATTTCCTGAAAGAGCATTTCAATGATCGTGTAATTGCCTTGCATTATGGCATGCTCATGCGAATTGGCATGGCATGGAATCCTTATTCACCAGATTTGACTCCATGTGACTTTTTTCTTTGGGGAAGGGGGTACCTGAAAGATCAGCTATACCGCCAAACTCCACAAACAGTTCCGGAACTGAAACAATACATCTATACTGTGAGACCACACATTTGTACTGTGAGACAACACATCTGTACTGTGAGACAATTTCAACTGACATGTTTGCACTAGTGTCTGGACAATTTTGTCTCAGACTGCGCTTCGTTGTTGCTACCTACGGTGGTTATTTTGAAAAAAAAATCATTGTTTAATTTTTTGCAACATTTTTATACCGGTTTTTATTTCTCTTATTTTGCAGCGCCACATTTTGGCAAAAATGTTAACTAAATTTGCAAATTGGTGGGATAAAATTCCCTGGTTTCCCAAACATAAGACCGCAAACGATACATTTTTATTACGTTCCGTTTTCTTAATTGACTTTCAAAATCCATCAGTCATTTTTGTGACGCACAGCATATGAGGCAGTAAAAAGCATTTTAGAACAATGTTTAGTAAAAGGTTAATATTTCAAACATCTTCCTTTCGTATCATATTTCCTTGAAAAAAGAAACTATATTATGCGGACGTTTTGAGCAACTATTGTTATACGTACTATACGGAAAATGAATTAATAGCCGAAAATTCCTTTTATTTATTCCATAATACATTACTCCTCTTTCAAAAAACGAAAAAAATGTATTTGTTATAAATAACAAAAAATTACTTCAATAAAATTTAATATCTTAAGGTTGTCATTACAATTTTCTTTTTTCACATTTTCAAACTATGCATCTTCCGTGGAAAAAAAAATAGAAACTGGCACATAACTCTATTAAAATGGGGAAAAGTTAAATTAACCCAATAACGTATTTCACTATCAAGTTTAAAAAATGACAGCTGCTGTTGGTATTATTTTTAAAGTTTATAGCTGTCTCAAGATGTTTATATCGGCGAAAAGTTAGTTTTATTTAGAATGAAAAGGAATTCATTTGAAATATTTTTTCTTCAAAGTATAAATGTAACATTTTATTTAATTTGGAATTACGACACTTGAAAATTTTTGTCTTGCGAAATTGATTTTTTTTTCTAGTACTGTTTAGCTTTAATTTAGTAAAATGTAAAATTAGCTAATTTTTTTTCAATGAGAAAATCCTTGAAGCATATATAAAAGACAAAACTTTACTTATTTAAAAAAAGTATAATTAGTGTTCTTTTCAATCTTATGCGTTAAAATAATTTTTATTTAAGTACAAATATATTTTTTCATATCTGAATTTAATTTAGCAATGTCGAATTTATAAAAATGCAAACGTGTGTAACTTCCATTTTGATGCTTTTTTCAAATAGGAGATATGAAGTGTTCAGAATCAAATTGTATGACATTCATAAAACATTATCTAGATATGAGCTATTCTCCGAAAATTTTAACTTTCAAGAATAAAAAACTTGTGAAATGCAATAAAAAGTTAAAATTTCAGTGCAAATTCACCTTGTTTAATAACTAAAATTCATAAAGATACAACTAAATGTAAATATATTGCTTGAAGGTGCGTAAAAACATACATAAAACATTTAAAAGCACATCAAAGTCCTTTTAAAAATTCAAAACATTTTCAACCGAACTACTCGGTCATCATCAGTGAAAAAGTAATTGTTGAGCTGAGTTGTTGTCTCTTCGCGCTTTCTTGCTTGGCCGGAATAAATAATAATAAAGAAAAACGAAATACAGGTACAATTAAAAGTTTGGAGTTTTGTAAAGTTAACTACATCTCAAGGTTTTTTGAAATTATGAGACATTCCCGCTTTAAGTTTGGCATTACATTAATCGCAGTCCCTCCCCCAAAGTTACGGGTTTTGTTAAACAGAAAAATTGACCCAATCCATGCTATCAATAGATCAGGGGTATATATTATACCATTCAAGAAAGATAACAAAGATTTTATGTACGTAGGTATGACACTGAGGAAATTTCGGGACAGAATACAAGAACATAAAGCAGATCTGAGATTAAATCGACCTCACACTGCGTTAGCAAGATTAGCACAAAATCAGACCCTATAAAAGTAGATTTCAATGGATCCAAAATTATATTCCGCACAGATAATCACCTGGAAGCTATCATAAGAGAGTCTCTAGAAATAATATCTAAAAAAAATATAGTCTCTAACGATGTATTTTCATATGATATCCACGCGTTCTGAAATGAATTAATACATCACTGATTACCTTTCCCATCCCACCTTATATTCCAAACCCCTGAAGTTAAATAGTTTATTCCGGGCAAGCAAGAAAACGCGAAGAGACAACAACTCAACTCAACAATTAGTTTTTCACTGATGATGACCGAGTAGTTCGTTTGAAAACGTTTTGAATTTTTTAAAAGGACTTTAATGTGCTTTTAAATGTTTTATGTATGTTTTTACGCACCTTCAAGCAATATATTTACATTTTGTTGTATCTTAATGAATTTTTAGTCGTGAAATGCAACTTAATAAAATAACATTGTTAAACCTGTTTTTTTAAAAAAAATTCTCTGGAACGTTTTCGAAAATAATTCGCAGAAAAGAAACTTTGCTTTAATAAATGCTTCGTTAAATTTCAAAAGTATATTGGTTTCTGAGATTTCTAAAGATAAAACAAGTTTTTATAAATACTAGGGCATCCAACCCGGGCTTTCCGGGATAAAGAATATAGGTGAAAGCCTTTTATTTTTTACATCGAAACTCTAATAGATTTTTTATATTTAATATTTTGTTTTAGATTTCCTCCTAACAACACCAAAGAGCACTTTTAAATTAAATATGTCAATTATATATTCAAATAAAATTTTGAAATTTATTCAAAACGGAAATTTCGTATTGGCATTGTGCAAGAAGTTAATAACCGAAGAAATCGCTAAAATTTTTTTTATCTACAGCAGTTTTTAATTCTGATAATTTCAGCGATTTTAAGATTACATGTCTATTAAATTTATATTATTTTATTTATTACTCAATGAAGTTCTAATTTCGTTATGGACTATTAGCTGTAAACAAATGCTGAAATTTTATGTTGTTTAAAGTGTAAACGGATTAATATTTTGAAATATCTTCTGCAAGCGATAGAGATACACTGTTAAAAATTTGCAGCAAATTGTCCAGTCATTTGACCGTTTTTGTAGAAAGCGGTTACATAATCATAATTTAACTATATTCTGACCATAATATAGGGAATAATATGGTCAGATTAGCGTTAAATCACGGCTATGTGACCGTTTTTATAGAAAACGGTCAAATGACTGGACAGTTTGCTGCAAATTTTTAACAGTGTAGATTTTTAAAAAATCTTGCTTGAAATTTGATTTAAATGCTATAATAAATGAGTAAATTGAAATAAAGTTTTATAACCAATTTCATTTGATAGCAGATTTTTTTTTCCTGTATAATCTTGTAAAAATCGAAAATGAGCGATGATTAAAAAATAAAAAATTGCAGTTGCAAAAATCACAAACCCGAATTTACATCGTCAAGTGTTGCCATTCGCAAAATGACGTCAGTGTTACGCACAGACACGTTTGTCCTTTATAATATAGATATGTAACTCGGAGGAGGTTATTGTATATTTTCGATCGTGGTTATATTATTACTTTCTTCTATATATAACAGAAGAAAGTATAGTATTCGAAAATTTTTTCGCATTCCGGTTTTCGATGGATTTACGCGTTTTAGTGGTCAGAGATTCCGAAAAACAAGTTTTTACAAATGTCTGTCTGTCCGTTAGTCCCTCAGTCCGTCTGTCTGTCCTCATTGTATCATCGAAAAGTATATGAAGTTATGCTTCAAATTGAACCAAATTTCCTTTATAGGTTTTTGGTTATAGCCAGCAAGGCTCACTTGAATTTGGGGATATTTTGACGAAAGGGGGCGCTGCGATAGCAATTTTTGTTCCATTTTCACTATTGTATCTTCTAAAAGTGTATGAAGTTATGCAGATAATTGAATCAAATTTTTTGTATATATTTTTGACTATAGCCCGCAGGTCCCAGTTGAATTTGGGATATTCCATTGGAAGGAGGCGATGTGATGGCCATTTAAATATTTCAAATTCAAAATGATGTACCATAAATTTAGAAATCCTAATGGTTTTATCCGTTAAATGTTCGGTCTTGATTCAAAGATTCCGCAGCAACTTTTGTTTTGCCTGTAACTTAAAAAATAGCTGAGATATAGCAGTTTGAAATTTTAGGGTGGCTGACATTTTGAAACAAGACAGTACGATTCCTCAATAAACTCAATAATTTATGAGTTTTAGTGAACATGGTTTCGGCAAATTTTCTTTCATTGTTGTAGTAATCGATCATTTCAACTTTTATATGCTTAACACTATCTATCTATATATATATATATTACGCCGAGAAATCGAGATTATTTGTTAATTGTTTAATGTCAACGCCCGAAAGAAATGCATCTCATAGGTTATTGTGTAAAAGACCTTTGGCAGGATTTAGGCCGAAGTAAATTCTTCTTAGATTCAGACGTTTTGGAATACAAAATTTGACACGGATTTAGTTTAAATGAATTAAATTTTCAACAAATTTACAGATAGATATAAAAAATAATGACTGAACTATAATGACTTCTTTCACTTTCATTCGGAGTAAACGAATTTGGTGAGGGGATTCAAACCACACGTTGGTTTGGAAATCTCTGTTCGGACATGTGGCACCATCTCTATGGCATATTTTGAAATGTTGTTAAAAAAAGGAATCCGGTTTCAATTGCAAATTTTCAATAGCGGCCTTCAATAGCAAATTTATCCCTCCACGATTTTTGAATTTTTAATGTGTGAAATGTGTAATTTCTGCCAAGATTTTTCTTATAGAAATCACGATTATTTGTTAATTGTTTAATGGCAATAATGAAGTTTTATAAAATGCATCACATTAGCATTTCACAAATCTTAATTTGTTATATATCAAGCCTCGATCTTATATCGATATGCCATTTAGTTTCAACCGTAAGAACTTCTCTGACCATTTCATTCTTGAAAAGTAAATGTGATAATGTCCCATGATCGTTTCATTTTTTAAACGTAACTGTTATACTTTTGAAATTTTAAGCTCTTATTTAATTTTTTGTTATATTTTTCAAGGACAGTCTACCCGGGCAACGCTGGGCGGGTCAGTATATTTATATTCGGCAACGTCAAATTATCGCCAAGTTTGGCGATAATTAGCGAGATACCGCCAAAATTGGCGACAAAAATTACGTTGCCATATATGAAGCCATCTTCGCTTTTCTTCTAATTTGGCGATATTCTCATTCACATTCAATATTGATGAGAACTGGGAATAACTCTTGAAAATTTAAAAGAATTTCATGCTGAAGACACAAAGACATTAGGTGTCCTGAAATTGACTGAAAGCATTTAACAAAAGGCTTTTCGCTAGTTTGATATTTATTTTCCCACCATAAGTCTAGCTGAAATTTATGAAATTTAAGGCATTATGTAGGTGAAAGTTCAACAGGGATTTGCAGCAGTTCAATTGTGGGCCGCAGAACTACCAATATTTTTCGAACAGTAATTTTCACTTTATTTAATAAATGAAATTCTTCGATAAAATAAAGTTAATATTACTATTCAGAAATAGTGGTAGCGCCGCGTCCTGCCGTTGAGTGTTTGGAAATCCTTGTACTAGAATATCCCTTTTATCTAAAGCATACAAGAATATTCAAAAAAGGAATCGTGATCATTTTATAATGCTTAGACGCATTAATAAAGAAATACCTATATGTGTATTATAGGATTATTGTTTACTGTTTTTGCGTGAAATTTTGTACGATGTAATTTAAACTCAGTTTGTCATCCATAGAAACAAACCTATTTCAGTGAAAATATAATTAAAAACACCTACTGTAAAAGATGATTAAAATTGAATTCAAATACAGGGTTAGCATAAATTATTAAGTGCATTTCAGAGTTCGATAAAACAGAAACAAAGTAATGTAGCAACCGCTTTTGTTGTTTAAATGAGAGAGCTGTTTAAACAGTCTGTTTTAAAACTTCGCGGTGTGTATTCTTGACAAAACTGACAGAGACAACTATTTCTTACCGAATGTCATCTTCTCAGATTAAGCAACTTTAAAAGTTCCCGGTTATTTCAACCGTCATAATTGTCGTGTATGGAGGTCAGAAAAACCTCATGTAATAAGAGAACACCAAGTTTATAGTCCAAAGGTTAACGTTGGTGTGGATTGGCCGTGGATGAAGTGATAGGGCTATTTTTCTTCAATGAGCTCACAGTCACCAGTTGTGTGTATCTCGACGTGTTACAGTGTTATGCTGCGCCTCGATGGAACATTGTCAGTCACAAGTTTACTTCCATTAAGATGGGGCACTACTACATTGGGGAACCACTGTAAGAGACTACCTGTAGGAAACATTTCTCCAATGATGGATTGGTCGAGGTGGACCGATTCCGTGGCCTGCACGATCACCCGACATAACACCCCTAGATTTTTTTCTTTGGAGATTTTTCAAAGGCCGGGTGTAATCAACAAACGTTTGCGATATTGATAAAACGACAAATCACTGAGGTAATTGGAGGAATAATGGCTGAGATGCTCCGCAATGTTTGGCGTGAAATTGATTACAGGCTTGAAATTTTACGTGCGACAAATGGATCTCATGTAGAACTTATTCAATGCATTACATAAAACTATTTTAAATCTGCTTGTCAATAAAACATAAAACATGTAATTACAATACATTGTTTTTGTTTTTTGGAACTCTGAAATGCATTCAATAATTTATGCTCACCCTGTACTTCAAATTTTACCAATGTAATTATGCTATTTTCTTAAACAGAAAAGTTCAAATAAAATATCTATACATTATTTATATGAAAGGTAAATTTTGTTTTCCATACGACTACGATTTACTGTTATTCACGCGTGTCTGCATACAACACTTCCATTTTACTGTATTTTATTCAAATAATGCTTCGAGAATTTCACATTGAGGATAATTCAGATATTTTTCCGATATATTTTAAGTGAAAATAGTAGTCCCACGCTTCACTGCTGCTTTAACTGACAGGTAGTCATCTTGAATAGCGTTCAGAAATGCATTTTCAGTATTTTCCTAGTACTTTCAAAGGTGCTTGAAGAATGTTATCCGAAAGATTTCTTAGTATTTCCTTTAGAAAGTCCTCTTTTGTATTATATTGAAATATTATTATTCGTTTCATAAGTGTAAGTGTTATCCAAGTCCATCATAAGGTTTTAACATTCAATTTTACTTTATACATTTATTTAATTCATCTATTTCTAAAAAGTAACGTAGCCCACTGAAATATTATAAGAGAGATATTTTTACTCCAAAAAATGCATTTAAAATTTTGAAAGCAATTCATCGTAGTAAGAAGAAATAATTAAAAAAAAAAAAAAAACACTCTTTTGTCGTATTCAATGTTTATTTTGAAAATCACGCCTAATTTCATGATTTCACCCCCTCCATAAAAAAATCCGATAATATACGTGATTGACATGAGCACCAAACCCGAAAATTCACAACATTGATAAGCTTCATAGAAAGAGCGAGCTCGTGAAGTTATTTAAAATAATCATGACTTTTGCTCTGTTTCTTTTTAGCTCACAGGCTATCAAAGCCTGAGAGCTAATGGTCCCGACCGTTCTGTATGTATGTATGTACATATGTACGTAACGCGATAACTCTTGATAGAAATATCTGTTTTGCTTCAAATTTTGTTTATAGGTTCATTGTGATAAGGCGCCTCGCTGATTAGTTTTGGGGGTTCATTGGTTAAATATAAAGAGCGTAACGGTGTCTAAGCCGCTCCCTTAATTTAAATAAATGGATTTTTCCTGCAGAATTATCCGATTTTCTTCAAAATTTCTATATAGTTTATTGGGATAAGGCGCATCACTGATTAGTTTTGGGGGTTCAGTGGTTAAGAATAAAGGGGGGGCTTCCTTCCCCCTTAATTTAAATAAATGGGTGTTTCATGCAAAATTAGCCGATTTGCTAGGAAATTTTTATACAGGTTTATTGTGATAAGGCGCTTCCCTGATTAATTTTGGTGGTTCATTGGTTAAGTATAAAGGTGTTCGGCTAATTTCCCTGTAATTTATTGTGGATTTCTTTATTTTTCGAGGGAAAATATTCTTTAACATAAGATTATAATATATAATTAGTGTGAATAGCCTGTGAGCTCAATGCCATCAGTTTAACTGGAAACTTTTCTTTTTATTTAAGATATAGCTAACATGAAGGAAAAAACAATGTTTTAAGGATTTCTCAACGTAATAATCCTAATTTAATTAACATGAAACTATTAATTGATAAAAATACATTTTTTAATTATTACACGCTAATTTTTTTTTTTTTTTTTTTTGTATTTGCAATTGAATATTTGCAGTTTCGCAGCTATTTGGCCTATTTTGACGAGCGCTTCCAGATTTGTGCTTCCAAAATATGAGCTACAATTTCAATTATTGTTGCATTTAGAGAATTTGTTGATATACCAGACAATCTTTATAAGGAAAGAGCAGTCATCTGGAATGTTGTTAAACTTACAGTCACGAACAGCAAAAAAGAAGTATTTTTGAAGATAACCCTGATAAAGAAATTCAACCGAGTTTGCCTATCCCACTCTTAAAAACGACTTCTTTATCGGAGTTGTCGACAAAATGATAATACAATAAGCAGAGTACAATATGTGAAAAAAGCGTATGGCATCCAGGTGACTTACTTACGCGGTTTGACTGTATAGAACTTACTTTAAAAAGTGATGGGTTCTTCCGCTTACTGAGAGACGTTCGCCAAGCCTCGTTCAGACCTTGCGGTCTCTAAAAGCACATTTATTTTCTCTGATTTAGACATAAGAAAAAATAAGAATGAAAAATTATGCGTCAAGCAAAGATTATGAAACAATTTCCTACGCAATATTCAAATTTTAATTGCTTAATAGACGTATAGCCAACATAGTGAAAAAGTACCCAAGCCGGGATTCGAACCCGGGTCGTCAGATTAGCGCACTGACGTTCTACCAACTGAACCACTTGGGAAACGATACTCAGCCTGAAACTTTTTCACTATAACATGTTGGCAAGGCTACAAACGCAGCACGAGATGGAATATTTTCCTTGAGCCGCCACCCCTGGGGCAAATACGAAATCAAAGAAAATCCAGCATCGACAATGATCTGATCAGCGCTAATCTGATGACCCGGGGTCGAATCCCGGCTTGGGTACTTTTTCACTATGTTGGCTATACGCCTATTAAGCAATTAAAATTTGAATATTATGAATGCAAGGCGTGAGAAATTTTCTCTGGAAAAATTTCCAAGTATTAAATATGAATTTCCTACACATTCACAATAATGTAACAGAACTTCGCAGTTTACTAAGTAAACAATTTAGGAAACGCATAACACATTTAAAACACAATTTCAACAATTACTACCAATAGTCGAACAAAATATCTGAATTCTTTACTCCTGTATATGATCTATAGATTTGAATGTATACTACTCAGTATACTAAAATTTACTTCATTTAGGAAACGCGTAGCTCAATTAAAAATTCCCCTTCAGCAATTTCCGTCAATAAGCGAAAATGTACGTGAGATTTTTGAACAGCCTTATATATGATCTATAGAATTTATATACATCAACTAATATGAAAAAAATTAGTTACATTTAAAAATGCGTACTACCACTGAAAACGAGCTCCGGCAATAATTGTTCATAGACTGTACTGTAACCAATTTCTTTTAAATATCCCTGTAAATAAACGATACATTCTATGCAACCATATTCTGCACTAAACGCCTTGTAGTGCATCTCAGTGATGTGTATCAATATGAATGTGTTGAAAATAACGTAACATCATTAAAATACGCTGCAAACGTTTTTTTCCTATAGACAGCAATGTAGCTGAATTTTTTGAGTGTTCCTTTAAACAAACCATAAATGCTTACACACTTCGTTGTCAATTCCAAGCATGCCATAGTAAACCCCAATATCATTTATCAATTTCATGGCAATTTGAGTATATTAACTTGAGTTAGAGCACGTACAGACGACAGACATACGGCAGACAGACAAACCGAATTTATAAACACTTTTCAACGATATTGTTAAAATACGCTGCAAATGTTGAAACTAAATAGCCATTTGACGTAAAATTTCATTTTTATAAATAGACTAAGTGAGCAAAACAAACATTAAAACCGATTTAATTTAACAAAATATCTTTATGTCCTATAAAAAGGAGGAGGGAGCAGGTCTTCTTCCTCCTCCCCTAAAAAACAAACAAAATTCTGGGGAAAAGTGACTATGAAAGAAAACGTTTGTGGAAGTTACGCAATCTTGTGTAATCAATCGCAGTAAAATATCACAGTTTAAAGGATGTTAATTATAGTTTTAAATATGACGGGATTTCCAACAATGGAAGGTTTAAAGTTAGTGATTTATAAATACAAATGCACGTGATCTCCTGAATGTGGCGCGACTTCAAAATATGAAAACCATATAATAAAAGTTAAAAAGTAATTCATATATATGTAGGTATTTTTTCTCTTTCTCAATTTCTCTTAGAAAATCAATTAATTCTATTCAAAATAAAATAAATACATGTTTCAAATAATCTTAAAAAACAAAGATAAAAATAACGCCTTCTGTTAACTGATGAAGAAAACTTTATGTTCTGGTTGTCGGTGTTCAATGTAACATTAAACAAACAATTTAACGCATGAAAATGCACATACGTTTTAAATATGACGTAATTTTCACGGGCAAATGTTTTTCCCACGTAATATTTCAGATAAAGTTTTCTTTAATCTTCAACATTTTTAATGTTCATATATATTTGAATTAAAAATGCACTATTTGGAAATATTATTCATATTATTCATATTTTTTTTAAATGTGGCAACTGTAAATAAAAACGACTATTTCAAAATTATGAATGAATTTTCTATTTAGTTCATAAACCTTGAATAATAATTAAAAAGAAAACTAAAAAAAAAACAGTTAAATTTAAACAAGAACGAAAAATCATGCATCAAGCATAGATTATGTAGCACTTTCCAACGCTTCTAAAATAATTTTACAAATCATTACCGTTTAATAAGCTGAAAGATGACATCTAAGTAAACAATTTGGAAAACGCATAACATACTTAAAAACGTAATTTCAGGAATTTTCAATATATACAATATTCGGAAAAATATCCGAATACTTTTATGTAGCCCTGTATATGATCTATAGATTTGTATATATACATAGGATGCTAAATTTTAGTTTAGTTAGGAAACGCGTAGCACCGTTTAAATTCTCCTTCTGGAGTTTCTGTCAATAAACGGAAATGTGTTCGCGAACTTTTGTGCTGCCCTTTATAGGATCTACAGAATTTATACACACCACGTAATAGACAAAAAGCTAGTTAAGATTAAAATCGCGTTTAGTAACTTAAAACGCACTTCCAGGAATTATTGTTAACAGACAGTAGAGAATTCTTTTGTGTGTCCCTGTAAATGAACGATGACTGCTATACACACACTATTATGTAGTAAACCTCTTGTAATGCACCTTAGTAATATATATAAACTTCAATGCGTTTAAAATAGTGGAACATTATTTAAATAAGCCGCAGACGATTTTTCTCCATAGACGTAATGTAACGGAATTATTTTGACTGTCCCTGTAAAGTAACTCTAAGTGCTATACACCTACTATTCCATATTAAGATTCTTCTAATGCATCTTAGTGATCTATATAAATTTCAATGCGTTTACAATAGTGAAACATTTTTAAAATAAACCGCAAATGATTTTTCCCCATAGACCGCAATGTAACGGAATTCTTTTGAGTGTCCCTGTAAGAAAACTATAAGTGCTACACACTTCAGTTGAAATAGGGAACGTGCCATAGATAACGACAGTAACATATAAAAATTGCAGAGCAATCCGAGCATATTTACGGGAGTTAGAGCACGGACAGACGGCCAGACGGCCATCCGGCCAGACAAACCGAAGTCATAAGCACTTTTCAACTAGGTTGGAAAGTGCTAAAAATGATTGTACATCACAGCTTACACTCTAAATAAGAAAGAGTGACTATTCACTCCGGAGGAGTGGATATTCACTCTATCGCGGAGTCAAAATTTGCCCAACCTCTTTAGAGTGACTATTCACTCTAGGCAAAAGTCAAATTGTTCACTCTCTGAAAGAGTTAATACTCACTCCCGAGAAGTGAATATTCACTCTAAACCGGGTGTGGATACTCACTCTTTCAGAAAAGTGACTATCCATTCTTCCAAAAAGAGTGGGTTTTTCACCCTGATAGGAGTGAATAGTCACTCTTTCATAGGAGCAGCTATCCACTCTTTCATAGGAGTGACTATTCACTCTTGCAAAAGGAGTGGATTTCTCACTCCTGACAGAAGTGAATAGCCACTCTTTCATAGGAGTGAATATTCACTTTTTATGGAGTGAATTGTTTTTTTTTTATGTTTCTTTTATGGGCATTTTAAAAGAATCATATATTTTATAGAGCATGCAATGAAAATAGACACAAGCGTGGTAAAGATTGGAATAAAATACTTTATTGGCAATATTTAATTAATTCATAGTTTGTAACAGTAATTGAACTCTTAAGGAAAAATTCAATTAGAGTTACATAATGAATTAAATTAGATTACTGACAGAAACAAACTAAAATATTTTATTCCAAGCTTATCACTATTGTGTTTGCTTTCATTGCATACCGTATAAAGATATGATAGTTTTAAAATGCCCATAAGGGCAAGTAATTAACCAAAATCTTAATAAGTTAATATTCTTTCTTTCTTTTTTAAATACCCATTAAGTTGTATTTAGTATTTTAATAATTCCTGTTATGTATGTTATTTTTTTTCATGTGTAATTCAAATTTTAAATCTTTAGATCTGTGTATTAATTGCTAATGAATTTAAATCTAATCAAACAGTTTTGTTTACTGTATTTTAGTTTTTTTTTAAAGTTTTATTAATAGCTATTTAATAGATGGATATTCTATGACTAACAATGTGTGATTTCACTTTAATTATTGTTTTAAATATAAACTCTTATCTTTTGACCGTACTGTTCAGTAAATTAGCGCTATTTTGCAAAGTCCTATTATTCTAAAATCATACATATTATTTCTGTTGTCAACATCCCTTTTTCTATGAATTTACAAAACACACAACAAACGAGATAACCTCCTTCGAAAGGTTTTTGAAGCAGCTTTTGACATAGTACTACGCCCACATTTCGTTAAAACATGGTTTTTGATAAAATATTGCTATTAATTAAAAGTTAAATCGGTATTGTTTTTATAAATGAAATGCAAGATTTTTCCTCAAATTAGTGTTGCCACAAAAATAAAATAACCGCATTATATAGTGCTGAACAATGATTATAAAAAATAAATAGTAGTACAAAAAAGATAAAATATCAATTCTCCACATAGGTTTCTTTTATATTTATGGTTAAAAAGCAAAATTGATATTGAAATGTTTAAAAGAAATAAAAGACACCATCGATCGGTCGAAGCAGTGGTATTTTACGTGTATAATAAAAGGTATGCTTTGTTATATTAAATTTTATTTTAAGTGCATTCAATTTTTTTTCATGTTTTCCAAGAAACGGATGGATATCTTGTGAATTGACGAAGTTATGAATTTTTTTCTTCTAATACTCCTACCCCCCCCTACCCCCTTGAGGCCATTTTTAATGATGTCAAAAATCTGTCATACATAAATTTTCGGCCCTTTTACTAGAAGTAATAATAACTTTAAACGGATTTGATACGTATCATAATTAAGAAGTTATGCACTGTAAACTGAAATGTCTGAAATTCAGACTTTAAGTGTCTGAGAAGAATGGTTTAAAAAAGAGACACTTTAAAGTGTCTTAAAAATTTAAGACACTTAATTGTGTCCAAATTTCAGACACTTGAAAAGTCTGAATCGCGGCCATTTTTGTGCTCTGATTTGTGAGAAATAAGCAGCCATTTCTGACAATACTTTATTTTTTTCTTAAGCATTAAATGCAGCCATGCTTGACCACATTGAATCCTCAATAAATGGTAAAATATTTGCTCATAAAGCAGAGTTGAGGATTGTTACAGAAGCAGAACCTGATTAAAGCATGGGCAAACTGGGTCATGGACATAACACCCCCTCCCCCATGATTTTAGGGGGCCCCAAATTTGGTATGCAATTTCCGTAAAGCTGATATTTTAAATTTCTTTCGACATTGTACTGATTATATTCAATATTTTGAACTTTCAAAGGGTAAGATTAAAAACAAAATATATTTATTTAATAGTATTTGGGTAAATATAATTTTTGTTTTTAATTTTATCCTACTCTACAAGTTAAAAATATTGAAAATAATCAATCAGTACAACGTCGAAAGAGATTTAAAATATCAGCTTTACGAAAATTGCTTACCGAATTTGGGAAGCATCTAAAATCCGGGGGGGGGGGAGAGCACTGGAACAATTTGCCCATGCATAATCAGGAAGCAAACCCAACCCTCACTTATAGTTCGCTAAATAGAGGTAAACAGAAGACAAACCCCGCAGTCCCGAGGTATCCGCTATTGAGAAGTTTCATTTTTGCAGTTAATTTTCTTAGTAGAAAGTACAAGTTTCTTTCCTTGAAGTATGCTTTGAATTAGTTTAACATTTGAATAGAATTATTCAGTAATAATAATAATAATAATAAATAAAGATATCTTCTTTCCCTGGATGTTTTACATTATCATTCAAATATTAACATCTTTAAAAACCAAGGCTGGTGTTATAAACCCTTCTTAATAAAAAAAAAAAAAAAAAAAAAAAAAGTCAAAGTATATTAAAATGTGCTAAACAACTTATATTTTTTATCTTGTACTTAGCATACTTAAATAGTCTAAAGCAATACAAAAGAACCAATTAGCTCTGCCATCTGAAAAACATGGGTCTTATCTACTCATCTCCCCCCCCCCCCCCCCGTACACACACACACATACACACCACTACCACGACGTTTCACATTATATTGATTTTTTACTTAGAATATTATTCAATTTAATGCTAATGGCTGTATATCTTGGAATTTAATTGTATTATTCATATGGAACACAGTAAACATATCTAAATGCAGTTTTTGTGTTTTGAGCAAGGAAGAAATATTTTTAAAAAATCCATTCCCATAGGAAATATTGAAAATTTATTTATAAAATATTCAGAATTTCACTATAACTTGATTCCAATCAGTGTTGAATTCAGACATTTTTCTCCGGGAGGGATTTCTATCTCCATGGGGGGACGTTTATAGAGTTTATTGAGGGAAATTGCGCTTTTTGACCATTAAAAATCATAAAATCGCATCGTCCGGGGGGGGGGCACATTTAAATGTTGCAGGGGAGAATGTCACCCCCCCTTCCCCTGAATTCAACAGAGATTCCGATGCTTTTGTGATTCGTTTTCTTGGTCTAGTAACTACAATGTTCAGGAAAGTTTCCCTACATAAATATAATTTTGTTTAACTTGAAACCATTGGCTTCGAAAATATAATTTGCAATGGAATTAACTGATCTGTCACTAAAACTGAAAATATATCAATAATGCAATGTAACTGGAAATTGCAAGGAAAGAACTTAATAATGCAATATCAATTAAAAATTATAAATTTTATTATTAAGATGACAATATGGGCAATTTGTTTTTATATACAGATAAGATGATAATCGTAATAACTCTTTATCTATCCTTGAAAAAAATTATGTATTCTTTTTTAATAACAAATCGATAAAAATAATTCTAGTTTCAAAACTAATCATGTCTTAAATATACATCTTAACTTGATGTAAGTAAATATATTAAATTGTAGCTTTTATAATTTCCATTTTTTATTTGAAATAACTTTTTTACAAAAAAAAAAGGAATAAAAAATCAAAATTTAAATTATTTTACATCTTCTCCAGTTTCTTATAACGTAAAGCAACAATTTTAAGCAGTAAAGCAAAGGTAAGTAATGCTTCATATATTAATTTATTTACATGAAATCAAATTTTAGTTGTAAAAAAAATATATTATTAATAAAATTAACTATTAAAAATAGAAAATTGGAATACTCATTAAGTTAAACAATTACTAAGTCACAACGATTTATTTCTTATATGAGTCATTTATATAGTTCGTGGTTCTTTCTCCGTGGTTCGTACGATCTATATATAATACATAATGCAATTAAAATTTATTTTGAAATTTTGCATTCTTCAATTAAAATTGCCATTAAAACTAATTTTGAAATCTTATCAAATTAAGTTTTACATAATAATACCATGGTTTGAAAACAACTATTAAAAAATATTCCATTTTATAAACAATATAGGTCTAAAGAAATATTAAAAATTCATTAATATTGAAAATTGTACGCATTTATTGAAAACACACAAATGAACACACAGATATATAAAAACTAAACATCTTTATTGGATATAAAAAAAAACCACGTAACTATATAAAATACAAATTACTCTAATAAAAATAACTTAAATGCTGAATAAATAACAGTACACTAGTTTAATATTTACCTGTATTCCTGATTGAAATTGAATTCATATATACACAAACCCAACCTTACCTCCATAATAATCCAAGTTGCTGAAAATGTAAAATAAAAATAGTATTCCACAATAAAGCGATTAAACGCCATTTTTAAAACATATATATGTTTTTAAAATATTCTTTGCAGGGCGTTTCCACAGTCTTTACACTCTGATTCTTTAAATATGCTGTAGAATAATGAAAAAAAAAAACAACGAGCAATATTTTAGCTAAATATGAAATTCAACAAGCCCAGGCATTGCTGTAAGAAGAACATATATACTGTTATAAGTACTATGCAAATTCATATCTAAACAGGTCCTTCGATATTGTAATAAAATGTTTTTCTGTTTAGCATTTCACAGTATAAATGAAACTAAAAAAATCACTTCAGAACACTCGTTTAAAGAACATTTAAATAGTAATGAGCCAACAGTCGATCTTACCGACGAACATAGAACACACACACAAAAGAAAAAAAATGCATGTCAGCATTTCCGTTAACGATGTCTGACTCATATTCGATTTCCAGTATGTTACATCAGTTGACTTCAGATCATTAGGTTTTTATCAGCGGTTTGTGGGGTATACAAACGGAATTTTTTTTTTCTTTATTTAGTATTTTTGTAAGTGTTACAATTATCAATTATGGTGCTTTAAAACAGAATGAAAACAGGGAAATAATAAATATTTTGTCATCTCACATTTAAATAATTACTCGAATTTTGATAAATTAAAAAGCAATTTTTATATTTCCAATTTAGATGTGTCTGTGGGAGGGAGATGAGATGTGTAGTTGGTATATTCTTTTAGCATAATTCCCGCCAGGAGGTGAGGCAGTGAAGGGCATTGCCCCTCCCTAGGTTTTGAAATTTAATAAATTAATTTTTGTTTCTCTGATTATTAAAAAATAAATAAAATTTACACTTCCAAGTGATTATGGAATAATTAAACCTTAAAAGGAAAGGATCTGAGAAGTTTTCTTCATAGAAGTCTCCCCCCCCCCCCCCCCACCTGAACTATACCGTACACAAAAAAAAATCTGTTACTCCCATGTGCGTTAAATTTATCTTAAACGGGTTGTTCGGGTAATCACAGTCCCATGAATTTTTTTAAACCTGCTAATTTGCACTTATAAAACTGCATTTTCAAAACTGTTATTAGAAACTTATTTTTAAATATTTAAAGTATTTAAGTATTTATTTTTAAGTATTTAGTAGTTTTTCTGAATTTAAGACGTCTCTATTTGCAGTGTCGTTTTTTTTCTGTTTTCACCCCCTTCCCCCCATTTCGATTTTGCCCTTTAACGAACTTGACCGAGATTTTATGTCCCTTGATTATATGTATCAGTTTGGAAGAGATTTGTGCAGAATTATTGAAGTTATCGTGTCCATAAAAAAATCATATAGCTATATAGACAGATAGATAGATAGATAAAGTTTTGAACTGGGGGATGTTTTGGGGTTCTAGGGGTTATGATCGGTGTAGATCTGCAAAAATTTTCAGAAATTCCAACATAGGGGAGAATGTAATAGGTAGTATTTCTTACGAAATCTACCTAAAAAGAAAAAGAAAAAATGACAATTTCGTTTCTCTCAATAAATAAATATGGACAAAATTATATAATGCCAGGCTTTCACTCTTCAACGGAGTGAAATATTTCACTCTCGTCAAAGGAGTGAGAAAGTCACTCTCGACAACGGAGTGATATATTTCACTCCTTTCTAGGGAGTGGGAAATTCCACTCTTTAAGGTGTATTTTTATAAAATTCACTCCAAAAAGAGTGAAAATGCCTCTCACTCTTCCAAAGAGTCAACTTCTCACTCCTCCCAATTTTAGAGTGTAGTCAAGTATATGCATGCAAAAGAGGAATAAAATGCTGTGCATAGTTTTTGATACTATAAAACTTATGTAGCCGAACTATCTTGACTGATTCTGACATTGAATAGCGCTTAAAACATTTCTTCGGTTTAACATATGCCTGCTTCAGCATATTTATACTATATTTTTTTCTATAAAACTATCAGTTTTCACGTTTTTATGTGCAATAGTTTTTAGGTGCACTCGTAATTATATAAATACGTAGCACCTATAGTCGTTGCCTGGTCCGTCCGTCTGTCCGTCCCTCCGCTTATAACAGCGCAAAAACTACCCAATCGAATGATTTGAAATTTAATATATATAATCGTTGCAGAATAATTTTGTTGAGTCATTTCAAATTTTATGAAAATTGAATCAAAACTTTAAAAAAAATTAATAAAAGTTTTCTTTATTGTATTAAATACGTACGTAATCTATACTGTAAAAGCACAAATCATGTCACTGAGGAAAACAAATATGGGCTAAACACTTCTTTTTCCAGATGCCAAGCGACCGTTCTTATTCAAAATTATTTTTTCGAATAAAATTGCATAAAAGTTACATTTTTAGAAAGATCGTCCAAAAAAATTGTTTGCTTGAGAGATGAGTTACATTTAAAAATGTATAGATTCTGAGATAACTTCAATAAAAATTAGGTTAACAACCGAATATCTCAATCCATTAAATAAATAAACAAAAGATTAATTCATCATGAGTCATAGAAATATTAAACCATGGAGGTAATCATTCGCAAACCTAGATCTCCATGGTGAATTTTACAGCACTGTCTGGTGTTAAAAATAATTGCATCTGTAAACGTGGCATATGTAATAAGGAAAATAAAAGGCTTCCGCATTTCGCTCACAGCAGACGATGTAATTTATATCACTGAATTATAACAATGATTTTTTTTACATTTTAAAACTAGTTTTAGCACGAAACGAATGCATCTCATTTGTCCCGTTTAAAGTACAATTTCTTACTTGTTCAAATATAAGCTGAGAAATTGAAAAATACATGATAGATTCAATACCGGCAGTAGCATTAGTAACGTAAAAAAAAAAAAAAAAAAAAAAAGAGAGAGAGAGAGATTTATTACTTAATGTTGAAGCCCCATTTCTTCCATGAAACGATATTAAATATTGTTTTAAAAATTGTAGTGTAGTTGTATTTTTATGAGATCATATATAATTGCACTGTAATCGAGTTTGAAAACTTAACAGGTTTTTTAATGGTATACGAAAATGCTATACAAAATGCTACACTAACCATATGCTATACAAAACCATATTAAATGTTATTTTTTTAAATAATTTAAATATTAATTTTCGACATGTGTGGAAAATATAATATACATAATATGATAGTCGGAGAAATATTTTGCATTTTAAACGAAATATTTTTTGATGAAATTTAATATAATGACAAAATAGAAAATTAAGTTTAGCATATAATGTTAAATTTTTGAAATAAATAGAGTATTATAAATACCTTATTCAGTTCGTAGAGTTGATGCCAAATTTAAAAGCCCTTCCGGCTTGTCCAGGGAGGAAATGGTAGATTTCCTATATCTTCGTTTTAAAACTTTAGCTAATGTTACTCGAAAACACCAAGCTAAAATGCAAAGAACTCGATTAGAGAAGATTCGTTAATACTGAATTTGAATAAGAAATTCACAAAATTAGTCAGCTATAACCAAGTTGGCTTCTTTTATGAAGACTTATTTTTGTCGCTAAATTTGGCAATGTTTCGCCATGTTTCGCTAAGCTTGGTGAGAGTTTAAATCTAACGAATATGATTATATAGTTTTATGCGTATGATTGGAAAAATGATTACAACAGTGAAGGATAATAATTTGCGAGAAATTGCGTTCATTAAAAGTCCTAAATAAATCCCTGTTTTTTTTTTTTTTTTTTTTTTTTTGTAATATGTTGTTTTGTTTTCAAAATGTCAGCCACCTAAAATTTCAAACTGCTAAATCTCAGTCGTCTTTTAAGATAGAGGTAAAACATAAAATGCTACGCAATCCTTGTATAAAGGTCTAACACTTACGAAAAAAAAAAGAAATTTGAATTTCGAGATATTGGTGAGCCTATTACACATAATTAGTTTCATCCAAGTCTGTTTATAAAAAAGAGTTCTATCATATGACAAAGATCATATATATATATATATATATATATATATATATATATATATATATATATATATATATATATATATATCAACATTTGCACGAAAGGTTGTTTTGGGGTCTGAGGTCATGATCCGTGAAAATATACCGCACTTTTTTCGGAATTGCTTTCTTCTGAACGGCTGCAATAGGTGGCCTTTAACTTTTTTTTATAATGAAAGCTACCTAAAAAAATTCTCTTTATGAATTTAATAAAATAGAAAATAATTAATTACTGTATATTTTAGACAACTGTTTTCAATGAAGAATAATGCGAACTCAAATGCCTGAAACATAACAAATCATTTGTGAAAATATTTAAAAATAATAAATATCTCAATGCATTTGACAGTTATATAACAAGTGTGTAGTTTTATAGGATAAATTAAAATAGTAATTGCATTTCGAATTGGAATAATACTAAAATACAAACAAATAAAAAGCTTTTTAAAATGCACTTCGTGATATTAAAAAATAAATAAATAAAAAGTGGTATATTTTCACGGATCATGACCCCATACCCCAATATAAAAAGAAATTTTGATCATTCATTTGAATATATAGAAAATTATCGTTCATAAAAAAAAAATGCTTCTGCATAATTGAATATTTTAACCTGTGAATATTCAAGACAACTTTTCTTCGTATTCTTCTTTTATTATTGTTATTTATTTGTTTAATTTCCAATCGAAAGTCTACATAACATATTGTCATTTTACATCCAAAATCATTGTTATTACTATATTTTATTATGCTTAATTAAACACTTGAATTACAATTTCAGAACGAATATGAGATTTAAAAATCAGTTTTCCTGTTACAATTGATTTAAAATTTAAAGAAATCGCCTTTATGATTTCCAAAATTCACCAAATTAAATTACATGATTACTACATATTTTAGACAAGCATTCTAGATGAAGATTAAGTTTGTTTCATAACAAATCATTTGTGCAAATATTTAAAAATAAGAAATATCTCAATACATTTCCCAGTTACATAACAAATCCGCATTCCTAAAGGAGAAATTAAAATATTAATTGTATTTTGGATTAGAATAATGCTAGAACACAACAAATTAATGCTGAAGAACCAAATACAATGAACGATGATAATCTAGATTGTAAACCGAATTCCATTATTAGATTGTAAATAAGAGCCTTTAAGTAAGCCTTTCGTGACATTAAAATGTATATCGAATATAATTTTGATCATTAATTTCAATATTTAGAAAAATTATTTTCATTATTAAAAGGTAAACCTTTTTGAATAAAAAAACATTTTAGATATTGAATGTCTATTCTATTTATCTATTAACTAAATATGTTTCTACATAATATACAAGGCTAGTCAAAATGATTGTCCTGATTACAAATGACAATAACTTCGTTGCAAACAATAATAGGTACACTGTCAAAAAATGCTAAAACAAATTTTGTTTTTCTGATTGATCCTTGCAATTACTAAACATTGTTTTGTATTCTTACTCAGTTACAAGAAAATATGTAAGAATTACTAGAAAACAGCTAGCAAAGATTCCGGTTTATAATACTGGTTACTAAAAAATTCTGCGGAATGCAAATTTACTAAAGAAAATTTAGTAACCTAAGGTTTTTTTTTACAGTGTAGAAACACCAAGCACGTCATAGAAAGCAGCTCAAAGTTTGTTTGCATACTTCATAACTGTTTCATGTGACCCCTTTAAGTCATACACAAACCATCCATGAATTCTACCAATCAATCAATCCATTTTGAACCAGATAGTGTGACTAGAATAGACACTCATATCCGTGTATTTTCTAAGTGCACTTTCATCTGGATCGCTTTTATAGGCAAAGAAGGGATATCTCCATAAACACAATGCATTCACAATGTCTGGTGAAAATAACTGCGTAAGAAAATAGAAATTTAAAAATTAGTTCAGACGTCAGTTTAGCGCTATGTTAACCTTAAAAGCGTCGATCACACGTATATATTATTTCCTATCACAGACAAAAACAAATATTTCATCGTAGACAATTTTTTCATTAAAAAAAAAAAAAAAAAAAAAAAAAAAAACGTGTGGGAGTAGACTTCTCGTACATTCATCGCAGAGGAACTAGCGTAAAAGAAAATATTACTCTAGAGTGGTAATGCCTTTATAAATCAAACTTTTATTTGTCTACAATATATTAAAACAATTACGCGAAACGATACATTATAATTACTTTCCTTATTTCAAGATTATATTTTGTTTTAACTTTGTCCTACATATTTTTTAAATTTAATTTTTTTCTTTTTAAATGTTGTCATAGAAAATATTCCCCTTTTCATTTAAATAATAAAAAAATGTAAGTTGATAAATAAATTACTACAATAACATATTCCGAAAACGTCAGCTCTAGGTGATATTCTTTTTAAAAAAAAATTATTGTCTCAAGATGGTTAAATCGATAAAATCTTTTAGAATGAAATTTTAATTTGTTAAAAGTATTTTTATTTGAAATAAAATTTGGCTCTTTATTTAGTTCAGAACACTTTATTTTTCATACATTTTCGCTAGAAAGTTCTCTTTTTATACAATGTTTTATAGTGTATAAAGATTGCAGGTCACATTTAAATTATTTAAATGTATGATTTGTTTTTTATGATGTTTTATTTTTCGACTTATTTATATCCATTAAAATTGTTTTATTATATGTTTAAAGTCTTTTTAATTAAATTTGATTAAAATTCTAAAGTGTTTTTATTATGTCTAGAGTTTAATTTATCAGTGTTAAAATTTTAAAAGTATTAAAAATATTTTCTCCGTTTCTTTTCGTTTGGTTAAAATGTTTCAATAAAATTGTTTTGCCCTATAATTTTATGTAATATTTCCACTGTCAGAAAAAAACTGAATTTGTTAATTTAATTTTGTAAGACTCTTATAACAGTATTTATAAAGTTAAATCATGTTTTACTATTGTTTCCGAAATTGATGATTTCCTGCTTCAGAAAACAACAACAACAACAAGAAAATTCTTGAGTTTAACGCTGCATATATTAAAATTGATGAATTGATTACCACACAGTTACTGACATCTTAAAGATAATTTAAATATTTAGGATTATATTAAATCGTTGTTTAACCTTAAATATTAATAATGATATTTCTATTATTATTATTATTATTATTATTATTATTATTATTAATCCTGTTAAATACATAAAAATTAATTGCATAATTTCACATTTTCCAACATAGTTAAAAACTGTCAATACGAATTCGGTTTTTTGTCTGTCCATTCATCAGTTCCTTCTCTAACTCGCGTAAATGTACTCTGATTTCCATGCAATTTTTATATGTTAATGAAGTTTACTATAGCATGTTCGGTATTAAAAATGAAGTGAGTAGTATTTGTAGTTCTTTTATAGGGGCATGTAAAATATTTCCATTACATTAAGGTTTATAGAGAAAAATCGTTTGTGATGCATTTTACTTAAATTGCTTATTTAGATATATCAATTTATTGTATGGAAAAATGAAATTTTTAAAAAATATTCTTTTTTTGTTGTAACGTGCTTCATCATCCATGCTTATTGCATGATTTTTCGTTCTTGTTTTTATAAAGTCACTGTTAATTTTTAGGACCATAAAAATCGAAAATTCTTTATTATATACATTAAAAAAGAAAACTGAAGGATACTCTTTACTAGTTTCACATTTACATTTATATTTTAAGTTTTGAAAGTTTTTTTTTACCATTGGAGGTAGACGCATTGCTGAGTGTTGGGCTTATAACCGACATCCTAACTTCTCTCAACAAAACAATCAAACACCATCATCACAAGATTGAACTTTATCAAACAAATTAATATTACATTAATGTATCATGTTAACTGTATATGATATTTAATTTTTAGGGAAACTGGTGAATACTAAGTATGTTTTAAGTATTGTTTCGTGTCCCCCATAGGGACACAATGTCAAATAAATTCGAGTAAAAATAGTTTTTCCAGCTAAGACTCCGACGAGTCTACAGATAATCTTATGTGAAGAAAGTAACTGGAATGTTTTATGAGGTGTAGATTTATGGTGGGTTAAATGTTTCACATGGCCGCAGACTAGGGGTTCTCGAGGAATGAAAACGGTCGGTTGTCAAAGTAGTAGCTCAGGAATTAGCAGATCAGATCAGAGTGATTATCTTGCTAATATAGGGGCAGCCATTAGGGTTTTCTAGATTGAGGGGGACATTATATTAGAGGGGATACACCTCTAATATAATATAGTGTATTAAGTTTTTTTGAGGACTCTGGCTGCTCACCCATGACTGAGATATATCGAGAGACACTTGTCTTCAATTATACTATTTGACTTCACTCACGTTATGGTCTATAAATAAAAATAATTTGTGGTGCACTTTATTATAATTGATTATTTAGATATCTCATTTTATTGTACAGAAAAATGAAATTTCCTAATAATATTCTGTTTGTGTAGTAAAGTGTTACATCATCTATGCCTGATACATGATTTTTCTTCTTGTTTTTATTAAGTCACTGTTATTTTACAGGAGTATAAAAATTGAAAATTCTTTACTACATGCATTAAAAAAGAAAAATGAAGAGAATTCTTAACAAGTAATAGTTTCTCATTTACATGTAAGGTCATTGTGGCTAAATGCGATGCGATTCTGCCCAGTTCAGACGAATTTAGGGTGTATTTGGCATTTTATTAAATATATACTTTTTTTAAGCAGAAAATGAACGAATATTGTGCTTTTAATTCAAAACTAACTTGTTTTGTAGAAATTAAATCATTATCTATAATATGTGCAAACAATATACGACTGTCGCATGTAGATCACTTTTGTCGTACTTAAAGTAGTTAAAACCTAAATGAGACGTTCAAACTCCTAAATGTGACAATGCATCAGTTCATCTTAAATAATTCATTTAATTGTTAAAAACTTGTAACTACTTAATAAAGATTTGAAATACATAAAATTGAAAGTTGAATAGCTGATTATTGAAACTACTTAATTATACTAATAACTTTATTTAACAATAACTTAAATAATACAGAAAATAACTGAGATAAATAATCTTGAATATATTATAATCAAATAATGCCTACTATACGCATTTTAACTTTTAAAATGAAAAAGAACAAGGAGTAAATATTGAAAGACTGATACAGCATAAATTTTATTCAAATCGCTTGCTTCTCAGTTTTCTTTAAACTCATTTTTGGTTTTCCTCTTCTTCATAGAGCTAAGTTTTCTTTTTGGTATCTGAAAGGCACTGATATGTACCAGTTTGATGTTTAGGCTTCTTCGTAACTTTTATTTCTGCTGCGGGTTTACTTCCAGATTGTTTTAGCGACTGACTTTGAGTTTTTGTCGAATTTTGTTTTTGAAGTGCTGTTTTTGCTTTTTTAACCCTTTCCGGCGCGGAGAAAATCTGTTTGTAAAATGATGAAATAATGGACTGACACCAGAATTTACAAACGAATTCATTATAAAATAAAAACTTGTTATTTTCCCGGTACTTAATAAAAGGAAAATTTTAATTAAATATTCTTGGTGCCGTTTGTCAGTTTTGGAATTAAAATTAGGTGTCCTTTTTTGTGGACACCGCCCGTTAAAGGGTTAAGCTTTAATTGTTCTATCTTTCTATTTTTTGTCTTTGTTTTTGCTCTCTCACTTCATTATCATATTTTATTTTTTTTCATATGCTTCAGTTGTTAAGAATTGAGCAAAGTTTGACCCTACTGCTTTTCGTTTTTGACTGGATTTTCATTTGTTGGTGAAACTGTTTTTAAAAAACAACTTTCAAAAGCATGAGATGAATTAGCTTCAGCTAGAGATATTTGTGAGTGTAATACTTGTTGAACTCCAGTCTGTTCTTTAATAGATATATCTCTAAAATATCTGCTTTTGTACGTTAGATTTTTAAAATATGCATTCACTGTTTTTAAAAATTTAAAATCGTCATCAAATATATTTCTATTCAATCTTAAATTTGTTTGAAAAGACACATCACACATTATTTTGGAAAGTTGCATTATTATTTTCATAATGCTTAGTTTCAAAACTTGTGCTTGCAAAACAGTCAGCATTAGTTGTTAAGTTCTCATTAACTATATTTATCAAATCATGACTAATTTGAAAAGCAGGAAACATATTGCCATCTTTGGCAGGAAAATTATTCTTAATACTCGATTCATTAACATGAAAATCCTCAAAAAAGTGATTTATTGGCAGGAAGCAGATCAGTGCATAAATCATTCTCACAGCTAAATTGTTATCAGCGAAGGCATTGGTGTGTATGACTGGTATAGAAGTATTTAATTCATATAATTAATATTTCTGAGTTTGAAAATTTTTATAGCGTTGAATGTCATTGTGTTCGAATGTTTATCCTGGAACAGCACACCGACTGAAAGGGAAAATGCCATTTTTCTATTACAAGTTTTTAAAAACATGTATTTTTTTCTATTTTGATGAAGTGAAATACGTATTAAAGTACTCGGTCAAAGAAAAACACTATCAGCAAATCATATGGAAATTCCTAATTTATTAACTCAACACAGCTTAATTAAACACAATATCTCCTTTAAACATCATTTTAATACAATATATGAAAATACCCTTTAAACTTACCATAGTTAATCTCCTAAAAGTCTCACCGCATTTAGGTTATTCAGTTCATAATAGGTCTCTGAAGAAAACAAGCCATTAAAATGAGTAAAATATTTTCACACATTAATTTGAAACCTGTCCACATTTCCCGAGTTTACACTATAGGTAAATGAAAGACACGTTGTAGTCCTTGATGTCCATACTGTTATTTACTATTCAAAGTTTAAAAAGAAAAATCGTGAACAACATCGGGACTTTTCGTCGCATTTAGGGAATATGGGAAAGCTGCATAAAGAACAGTGTGTACTGTAAAGGGAAATGTTTTTAAAGAAAACATTTTAAACGCAGAAAACTGTTTCATGTGTTGTTTTCCTGAAGTCCGGATGTCTCATTACAGAGCATTTATATACGATTCATGCGTTAAGATTTGAAGTACAAGAACATTTGTGGGTCGTCATATTTAGGCACAATCACCTTAAATATTAAGTCTTATTATATTTTTTTTTAATGCGGTGGACTATTCATAGAGTGTTGAGCTTATAATCCACATTCTAACTTCACTGCTAAACATCCACTTCAACTTTGCGTAATCTCAGCGGACATCGATATTCACACATGAATGTCACAAGAATGGAGGACTTTGCGCAAAAAAAAAATTAATATTACATTAATGTATTCTATTAACGGCATATGATAATTAATTTTTAAGAAAACTGGCAAATATTAAGTATGTTTTTAGTATTTTTTTTATCCCTGTTAAAGAAATTTGAGTATATTCAATTTGAATACACACCAAGCAGCGGCGCAGTATATTTAATGCTTAAGGGAGGCCACTCGTCCTGGCGAAGCCAAGACGTGGAGCGGATAGCCTCCCTCGGGAAACTCCTTGGCACGCGGGAATTCGTAATGAGTGACTTCAGCTGCCCGTCAGCGGGCAGTTAAAGTACAGCACCGGGACCATCATCGGACACGCGGGTCCCACCAAGAAGACTTCAGTCTAAATCGCTTGAACCGTTCTTGTCTTTTTCGTCCGCGAAAAAAAAACTGTCAAAATAGATACCAGACAGAACAACCACAGCGCAGCATAATGGTGAGTCTTGCCGTACCTTAGAGATACGTCTTAAATAACACCAGAGTACCTTTAAGAGGCTACTTCACTCAGACGAAAACACCCGCTCGCTAATGTTAATCCTATGGAGGAAATATTTTAAGATATCTCGTTCGCATTTCAATATTTTTAAATGATTTTTTTGCATAGGACAGCTGAGGTCAATCTGTATGCACGCTCTTTTCTACTTTTTCGATTTTTGTTGCAGTTGTTTTTATTGGGGATACTTTCACTTTCAAAACCGGTTCCGAAAGTGAAAGTATCTTAATAAAAAAAAACTTCTAATCAAAATCGAAAAAGTACAAAGGAGCGTGCATAGAGATTAACCTCAGCTATCCAATGCAAAAAAAAATCATTTAAAAATATTGAAATGTGAACGAGATATCTTAAAATATTTCCTCCATAGAATTAACATTAGCGAGTGGGTGTTTTCGTCTCTAAAAATATGGCCCATGCAAAAAAACAGATCATTTCCCAGATTTTGAGAGAGCTTCAGTCATGAAGTCGAATTGTAACGTTTATGAGAGCCGTGTTTTCTTAGAGCAGTGGTTCCCAAACTTTTGGACTCGCGGAGCCCTTTTTGGAAAGAATTTCCGAGGCGGAGCCCTTTAACCCTAAGTACTCTATGGTTTATAAATTAATCTTTTTTATGCGTACGGAGCTGAGAAAGATCTGCTGGATAAGAGTCCGAACCAGTAGTTTCCAACATGGGGCCAAGTATCACAGTTTGGCCCTTTACTTGATACAGAAATTCTGAATTCATACTAGAAATTTTGAAAATCAAATTTTCTATTATTTAACCCTTTCAGGGGCAAGCAATTGTGTTCCTGTAACGTCAAATTCACACCGGTATTTACGAAAGAATTTAGTTCAAAATAAGGAAAAGCAATTTTTCAACTTTTCCTGTCAAAGTTAAAAAAGTAAAATTTAATTAAAAGTTTCTGGTTCGAATCGGATTAAAATTAGGTGGGGTATAATATATCCCACCGCTCCTCAAAGGGTTAACCCCTTAACAGTTTTATTTAATATTACTATTATTGGACACAATAAATTAAAAATAAGGGCGAAAAATCACTTTTTTAGGTGGATTTCATAAGCAATACTACCTATTATATTCTCCCCTAATTTGGAATTTCTGGAAAATTTTTGCACATCTACACCGATCATGACTCCCAGAACCCAAAACCACCCCAAGTTCAAAATTTCATCTATCTATCTATCTATCTATCTATGTCACTTTTTTATGGATACGATAACTTCAAAGTTCTTCCAAACTCATACATAAAATCAAGGGGTATAAAATCTCGGTCACGTATCGTTAATGGTCAAAATTGAACCAAGGGTGGGGGGGAATAGGGGGCTTTTTGTGAAAACAGAAAAATCCCCATAACTTCTTAGTTATGATACGTATCGAATCCGTTTAAATTTATTATTACTTCTAGGGAAAGGGCCGAAAATTTAAGTATGACAGATTTTGGATATAATTAAAAATGGCCTCAAGTGGGAAGGAGGGGGGGGGAAATAGGGGTTTCAGAAGAAAAAAAATCATAACCTTGTCAATTCACAAGATATCAAATCCGATTAAATTTATTATAAATCCTCTCAGTATTATCTACAACTTTTATGTTGACAAGTTTTTTATAGGACCAACAGTAGGCTTTTTGTCAAAACAGAAATATCTTCAGTACTTCTTAATTATGATACGTATCGAAAAGGACAGAAAATTTATGTATGGTAGATTTTTGATATAATTAAAAATGGCAAACAGCAAAAAAAAAAAAAAAAAAAAAAGAAAAGAAAAAAAAGAAAAAAAAAAAAAGAAATCTGCCGGCTTGCTTACTTTACACAAGTAGATTTCTGGGCGGTTCCAACTGCCGCATCATGGCAAAAAGGTAATTTCTTCTGCAATTACCAATAAACAGGCGCCCCACGGTCTGCGTCTACCTGTGCCTGTAGGCCGAGCCGTCAGAGATTTTTTTAAATTAAAATATCTGCCTTCTATAATCGAGATATGTCCGCCAAATACAGCAAAAATTACAGTTAAAAATTTGTGATTTCTGAAAGCTTTTAGTAACGAAGAGAAGAAACTCTTCTTACCCGACCGACGTTTAGGCAATACTGTTATGGGGTTAATGACATCCATTTTTAAAATAAAAAATATTATTTCGGGAATTTCCAGTACGAACTTGGAATTAAAGATCAAAATGGTAATCCGGTCTGGGTCATGCATTGCATTGGGGCTTCCGTGAAACTATTATTGTTTATGTCGAAAACCACACACAGAGAAACAAGTAAGTTGTACAGTTTTCGTTTAAAAAGAGAGACTTCTGTATAATCACAATAGGCTACTTGCGAAAAGAAAGGAAATAGGTAGGCCCAGCCGCCCACGAGTAATCACATAACACGTTTTTTGCTTGTCTCGTCCACCCATGATAGAATCATGCGATTACGGATTCTTTTTTTGGTCTTTTTTGCGTTTCTAGTACTTCTAAACATGCAACGAAAACGAATCGCCTCTGAGCTTCTTATTTTGAACCATTTTTTAAAAATACATTTAGAAGCAGATCATCGTTTTAAATTTTAAGTGGACGAGGCAAAATCTAAAACCTGTATTGTTAGGTGCAGCATCGTTCACTTTGTTTGGATGTTGTATTAAGTATTTAGCTATTAATTATAGTTTTGAATAAAACTTAATTTCACCACTGTTTTTGCCTCAAAATAGATATACGGTTAAGAACTACACATGTTAAAAGAAGTTCAACTAGTAGAAAAACTTTACTAACAAAACGGGATATATGGGTGTGGGTTAAATTTATATCAAGGCGGGTACTCATTGATGAAAAGTCTAAGCAAGGGATGGAGCTGAGCAAAAGTTCAGATTGTTAGTGTTATGACAAATATAAAGAACCAATATATAATTTTTAAATTGCTACAGCTTTATTTCTGATAGGAAAATGTGGCATCATAACATAATAATCTTAGCCAATGCCGAGACCAATTACAACAACATTTTAAAGAGGGGTTCTTAAGTGATACAAGATGTTAAAAAAATGCGTTTTCAGAAACATACATTGCTTTAACAATTAAGTACAATTATGTAAAACAGCATAGAAAATTTAAATAACTATGAATTAATAAAAATAAAATAAACAGATTAAATGAATTAAAGTTACAAAAAGAAAAAAGAAAACTATGTACACAACGTAAACAAATATTAAATGAATATAATGAGAGGTTTATTAAATGATACAACATGTTACATGCGCCTTTGCTCTTTCGATTCATGTTGTGTATTTGATTCAGAATACTATTTATTGTAGCTTATTTTGAATCGAATTTTTAACACGTTGCCGGACAGTAGGAAAAAGTGAAGTTCTAAAATTGACACTATATGTTTTTGTAATTTTTAGAATATTAGAAGTATAGTTTTACTCTTTCTGCTTAAATAAACTTAATTTTGATTAATTCAGCACCTTTAATTAGGTTGCACTACTCCCTTCACAATCACTTCAGGGTGGCTAGTGGTCAGGGAAAAATACAGTCAAAAAAGTGATAAACACCAGTATATTCTTATACAAAAATTTATATTGATTATTCGATCAAATAATCGATTTGATTTTTTCTATAAGAATATACTGGTAATTATAATTTTTTTTACTGTATTTTCCCCTGACCACCAGCCACCCTGCACGTGCATACTGAAGCTGCAACGCGTATAACAGGTGAAAAACCGAGGCTAACGAAAAAGACAGGCTACCGTGGTGCATTCCACTTATCTTTTTTTACAGACCGCTAGAGTGACGTGCTACTCTTTTCGTACACCTGCATTGGTGCATTCGAGCATCACATGACTCCCGCGGTCTGTAAAAAAAGATACGAGTAAAGCACAGCTGTAGACTTTCTTTTTCATTAGCCTCGTGGAAAACGAACTTCAACCTAAAAAATTGTTTCCAAAACATGACACTGGGCTTCTACTTGTACGCCGGTAAATGCACATTTGTGCTACTATAGCCGTAGTGTCTAAAAACGACCGTTTCGCTTTGGGCGGTTACCGGTTATAGACGCCATGCCACATTGTGAACTTCGCTTTGATGGCTATAGCCGCAAGTGTCCGTCAACGTGTTAAAACACGTTAAATGCAGAGACATAAAATAAAGTAGTGCAAACCAAAAATATTATATAGAAAATGGATACATATATAATGCAAATTTTTATAGGATTTTAAAAGATACATTATTGTAATTTTCAACCCAGTGATAGATGTATTTATTTTTGACACACACACACGCAAAAAAATTCCTACATACCTTCGAAAAAATTTCCCTTGCAACATGCTAATTTCTTTCATACTTTGTTTATTTTCCTGGAACGCCGCGGAGCCCCTCATAAGTGTAGGCGGAGCCCCAAGGGCTCCGCGGAGCACACTTTGGGAACCTCTGTCTTAGAGGCTTGGTTCATGAAATCAGTGAAATCTCCACATAATGAAGCCAGCTCGGTTCCATCTGAATACCACAATACATTTTGATTCAGACGTTCGCCATTACGTCCCACATTTTTGGAATTGTTTCTGACACATGCTCTCTTCTGCAAGTTGTTTTATCATCTCTCGTGTTTTAGTGTTTTCAATTTTACATTACTGATGAGGGGCTTCTGGAAATCCCGAAACGTAAAGTGCTGTTTTTAATAAATATTTGTCATTTTAAAATTTATATTATAATTGTCTGTATAGATGTACTTGTTTTTAACATACATATTCTATTTAAAAATAGAATGTTAGTTTTAAAAATCACAGTACATATAAAGGGGAATATGACAATTAATAGTTGAAATTTTAATTCGCCTCTTTTATTAAATATATTTCCCATTGCTTTATATTTTCTAGGAAAATAAATAAATTTAATTCCTGGAGAAAGTGAAACATTATCCGCAATTGCTTTGTTTAAACTGTCAAAGTATTTCTCATTTATCAGAAAAGACATTTTACTGAAAGGACTATTATTACCAATGCAATGTGTAATTTATGTATAAGACTAATTAGTAATTTTCTTTTTCCTTTATCTTACTGAATGAATGGAGAACGAACAGTATATATTTATTGATGCAGAACGTTCCATTAAAAGTAATGATTACAAAATTGGGTTGTAACTCATTTGATGCAACAAATATCCCGTGATTCGCATGATTTATATATTCACGTGTGAAAAGAATATAGTTTGTTATTTATACATATGAAGTACTGATTAAAGGCATTAAATTATATTTCTTATATTCGATTGAACAGCAAAACATTTGCTTAATTATCTAGCAGGATAGTTATTAAAACGCATCTTTTAACTGTATCGAAGACATATATGTCTGATCTTAGTTATTTGTTTTTACGCTCTTTCATTTGAGGCATGCTATAATTGTTCTTTTTAAGATTACCTAAAATTTCCCGATTTTTTAGCACAATTATACAGTAATAATAATGAGGGGTTTTTTTGCAAATGAAAGAACATATCTTTAAGTTTTAAAAACATTTTTTTATTTGGAAATTAGTTGGAAAGTGGTCTTCTGGCGGCCTTTGATACAGGGGCGTGCAAAAATTGAAGCGTTCCGCGGTATTAGATGGAATCGCCAAATCTGTTTATCTGTAACGAAAAAAAAAAAAAAAAAAACCTCCTTAAATTTTACGATATTTTGTAGTCCTTTTCGGATGTGTATATCAATTTTTCGATCCTGAAGAAAATGGCGGCTGTTCAAATTTGAAGTTGTGTCGATTTTGGACAAAAATTTCCGGATTTAAATCTCGAAAAAGAATATTTACAATTCGAATATTGAAAAACGCGTCCGTGAAGGGTTACATAATATTAAACTGATAAAATCATGAAAATTTCAATCAAATCGGTCGATCCAATCTCGAGTTCTACCTGGTACCAATTTGTAAAATACAGTTTCGAGAAAAACAGGTTTAAAATTTTACAACGTTTTTAAACAAATATATTAAGTTTAGTAGACAAACCACAGCGTTAGCAAGACTGAACCGAAAAAAAAATAATTAAATATTCGTTTTAATGAAGCAAGAATCATCATTCCTACCTCCCATTATCATATTTCGTTAATAAAAGAGTCCATATAAATTTTAATAAAGGTAATAAGGCTATTAATGATAACATGCCATATAACATTCCGAGTATATGGTTAAAGTTTTTGAAATAGAAGATGTTTTGTTAAAGTTGGATAGAACTGTTCAGTTTTCTGCCTCCTCTTCTCTTTTCTCGAGCCACCCCTCCACTGTAAAGTAGATTCACCCGGTTCCCCATCCGAAGACTGAGTACGCTTAGGAATTTTTCAGTACGCAATCAAAACTACCCTGATGACGATCAAGGTCTGATCGTAAGCGCTCGGTGCGAAATGTCGGAAATTTTTAAGTTTTTAAAAACTATTTTATATTGTAATAACATATTTTATATCTGTGACATCTTTTTATGTTTGTGACATTAAATGCACTTTTTTAGCAAGTCTTCTTTAATTTTTATTTCGATATTTTCAAGGTGAATGTGACATTCCACGGTATATGCTTTTTGTGCATATTGTTTACTTAGACATTATCTTTCACCTTATTAAACGGTTAAAATTTCTAAAAGTATTTGGAAAGAGTTGGGAAGTATTACATAATCTATGCTTGACGCATGATTTTTCGTTCTCGTTTTTTTTTTTTGTTTTTGTTTCTTATTGTTGTTATACCACAAAAGTATGTTTTCCAGAATCCTACTTTTCCTCTCGAGATTTGTTGCTCTGAAATGCATAAAGATTTTTTTTTCATTGCGAACTTTTTTTTTTTAAATAGTCACATAAATGCTTATTACGATTGTTGATGACGTAGAAAGCAATTATTTTTAAAAATAGTTTAAATCCATATCTTCTCATTATTATTATTTTTTTAACTTTATCTCAAATAGAAAATAAAAAGCTTGATGAATACTTTACTTAAATAGCGTGCTACAGAATTAACAGCTGCAGCATTTTTTTTTTCCTGAACAGTCCCAAGGCGATTGATAAATGATATTTCTTTCTAAACTGGAAAGACATTTTATAAATTAATCTCATTTAATGAAAAAAATGCATTTTCATCGCCTTTGAATTTTATCTTGTTTTGTCAATAGAATTGTTTTTACTTGGTACGTTTCATTTTTCTTGCATTTCATACAAATTAACATGGACAAAAAAGTGGGAAATTTCTCGTTTTTAAAAAAATCATCCTGTTTTTTTGAAATTCTTAAATTTTACCTGAATTTTTCTTCTTATTTTAAAATGTTTTCTTTTTCTTTTTTTTTTTTTTTTTTTTTTTTTTTTTTTGTGAATAACATCAAAGGAAATTTTCTCTTTATTAACTCAAAAAAATAAAAATAAAATAATAATAAAATGTTACCCTATAAAATTATCTCATTCATTCAAATACTTTCTGTTTTTAAATAAGCAAAAATTGGGTTTGTGACTGTGGAAAATAAGACTTACATAAAACAATCTACGTAAAAAAGAGATACAGACATTTTATAAATGTACTTTTAAAAAGCAAGTCGAAAAGCCACAATTTAAAACGCATATTTACACACATTCTTATACCACTTTATATTTTATTATCTTCATAAAAACATACATTTTTTTACAGTTTTGAAACTAATGTAGTTATGCAAAAAATTAGTATCACAGAAAAAAGAATTGTTGATTAAGAATCCATATAAACGGATGATTTGCCAAACAAGTTTTATCATATCATATATTCTAATACGAGCAAATCTTGTGTGTGTGTAAGTGTGTGGTTATGCAAATTTTATATTAAAAACGGCTCTAACGATTTTGACGAAATTTTGCATCCTACCGTTTTGAGGCACCAGAAAACGATTGGGCTAGGTCACATGTTCGAGAAAATTCGATTAGTGGGTCATTTGGGTCATGGTCAAGCTAATTGTATCTAAAAAACGGTTCAAACGATTTTGACGAAATTTTGTATCCGACCCTTTTCGGGCACGAGAAGACTATTGGGCTGGGTCACATGTTCGAGAGCTTTCGATTAGTGGGTCATTTTTGGGTCAACGCGGGTCAAATAAATTTTATCTAAAAAACGGCTCTAACGATTTTGATTAAATTTTGTATCCTACGAGTTTCGGGCATGAGAAAATCATTGGGCCAGGTCACATGTTCGAGAAAATTCAATTAGTGGGTCATTTTGGTCATGGGTCATTAGGGGTCAAGCTATTTTATCTTAAAAAATGGCTCAGACTATTTACACTAAATTTTACATCCTATGGTTTTTGGACACGAGAAGACTGTTGGGCTAGGTCACATGTTCGAGAAAATTTAATTAGTGGGTCATTTTGGTCATGGGTCATTAGGGGTCAAGCTATTTTATCTTAAAAACGGCTCAGACTATTTACACTAAGTTTTGCATCCTATGGTTTTCGGGCACGAGAAGACTGTTGGGCTAGATCACATGTTCGAGAAAATTCAATTAGTGGGTCATGGGTCATGGGTCATGATATTTTTGGTCATGGGTCATGCTATTTGAACTCAAATTTAATTTTGACCGAGCATAGCTCGGTATTCTCTGCTCGTACAGCATGAAAAATGTAAAAAAAAAAAACAGACAAGCTTTACAATTCAATATCTTTTAAATAAGTATAAAACTGAAATATGTGACATTTTTATAAGATAATTTTCTCAAATTTCAGAAATTTTCTTTACAGTAATTTTACAACGACAGTATATTCTCGTTAATGCGTGTCCGCGTAAAACGTATTTACGGTTAAAGAGGAAAATTTCATTTTCACATCGCTTACTGCGTTGAGCTCATCGGATAATGCGTACACATTTTTCAAATTTAACCGTCTCTAAGGACATTAACAGACTGATTTAAGAGAATCTAAAAACACTCGTTTAACACATTACATTTCAAAAACAATTTTTGTTGGACATCTCTAATTGGAATTTGTTAAAGAAATTGTTAGTGACATTGATGAAGAGAAAGATAACATATTCCACAACCGAGAACGTGAAATGTTCAAACACTGCCACCAGTTCCCCGACATTTACCAATGAAAATCTGATGTAACAAAGCACATTTCAGAGTGTGTTGCAAAACTAGAAAACGGTGTAATAAAAATATCATTTGTTACACTATTGATAAGAAAAACAATATAATAATTGCCCAGACATCCGTGAAGCTTACGGTGGAGACCCGAAATTTTGTTGTCTGACTATTTGTATGCCTCGCGATAACTGGTACAAGATGCACCCTTTTAGTCTGTAATTAAGTAGGTATGTTGGTGTGGTATCCGGAATAGGCTGTATAGGTTTTGGGGAAATTTTGTTCATTCATTCGAAAAATATAGAAGATTTACTTTTAAGCCATAATGCTTTTCAATGGGAATTTAAACGATTTTCAAATTTTAACATTCATCGAAAGGAAATGTTGAATTGCGAAAATTCATTTAAATGTTAAATTATGTATTCTAAAATTTCCCAATTAATGTCTTAAATTACAACAATTATTTTCAATTTTTGTCAATAAATATATCGAAATTTCTACATTATCCATATATTTTTATGAAATTTTAAGCTCCTGTTTTAAAAATATAAAGAATTTTAACTTTCCAATTTTAGATTTTTGTCATTGATTTACTTCGTTTTTTCTCGTTTTCTTTAACTATTACCTAGCAACAGTATTTCATAATGTATGAAAGAAAGAAAATTTATTAAAATAATTGATTCATTGTTACATTCCCGAATATGAAAAGAAGCTCAAATTAAAAAAATAATCAGACTAAATATATATATATATATATATATATATATTGTGATGGTATCTTTAACTAAGTTAGCATCAAGCATAAACGATGCTAGAAGCAAAATTGTTTAAAGTGAATGTGGATACATTAAAGTACTGCCATAAAAGCCAACCTATTGCGCCAAATCACACTTGCTAAAATACGACAGTTAGTCTTTGACCCGATTTCGAAAGATTTCGCAATAGTTTTAAGCCGTTACACACAAGTGGACACGTTTCACTGTATGTAGATAGTTTGATGCATCACTAACGAAGTTAATATATTAAGAAGATTTTGTCAACTTCTGTACTTGAAAGCTCAAGTACATACCAATAGGAAATATACTAAATGCTCCCATGATGGAAAATATTCTTGACATCACTATTGGTTTCATTTAGTGGAGTTACGGTCCCTCGAACTTCAACACCAATAATATCTAAAAGTTTTCTTTTACTTATTTGATCTCAGAAAAACTAGGCGAAGAAAACTTTTAGAAATTATTGGTGTTAACGTTCGAGGGATTGTTCAAACGCTGAAAAAAAATCCGCCTGCGACAGTCGCCATTTTTATCAGCGCGCATGCCTAGTATTCAGAGGGCGGTGCATCAATGCTGAGTGGCGTCAGTTTCGGCCTCGACTGAACGCCAATTGCTGTGAGCGCCATTTATTGTTTGAAATTTGAACTAAAATCAAGAATCACAGTAAAAAACTCCTGACATCATACATAACCTTTTGCAAGTATTTTTTTAATATCTGTCACCGTTTGCAAGTTATTGAATTTTAAAATCCATCAGTCATTTTTGGGACACCCGGTATGTGCAGCATGTCCAAATATGAGTCTTCATTATTAGATGTTTTTATACACACGCAAACACGACAATTATTCTTTAAAAATAATAATAATAAAAATGTGAATTATGTAGCCAAAACTATTGTGTAAGAACATTTGTTTCTATTTGGATTCGGTAGATGGTGCTACCAAATACCAACACATTGGAAGCTGCAATGACACAAATTAATATAATTCTGAATTCACAGAGCTAAAATGTCCATAAATGGCTATGAATTAAAAGTAACGTATTCTTCCATATTATCTTCTTTTATAATTAACATTTCGCTTGTTTACTGCATCACAAACAATGTTGGCTACAAAATAAACTTCAAACCAGAATTCAAAACTACCGCTATCTTTGCTTCAACTGCACATGCGCAGTAGAATCAGTAGAATATTCCGAGCTCAAAAGCAAGGTTGAGTTTGTCAAACTGAGTTTCGATTCCCGCTCTCAGTTCGCCTGGTTCAGTTAGTGGTGAATTGGATTTCAGGTTCAACAGAGAGTTGAGGCCTAACTCGCAAGTTGGGGTTGATGGAGAATTACCAGGTTAACGTCCTGAAACTTAAGCTAAGGAAAGAAATAAAAATTATTTTGAATAAATGAAAGTTGCATCTCAATTTTATAAAAGAAATAAGGATAAACTTAAATAAGAATCTAAAGCCAATGATCGCAAACTCATCCATAAAATGAATTTTCATCCAAAACTCCTCGGAAATGTTTTGTCTATAGAAGCCTTCAATCCATGATTGGTAGAATTATGTTTTAGCGGAAACGCCGTAAAAATTGATGATAATATTTTTGCACTGTAAGTACCTTCGCAATTTATACAGTGTTTCGATAGTTTTGACTTACATTAGGGTGAAATTTTATTCACAGATAGCACATATCAGTAACTGCTCCAAAGGAATAACAATTTGAAGACATTGAGTTTTGGATGGGATCGATGGCGTGTGAATTAAACATGGATGGATTGCTGTTGCTAGGGTAACAATCTAGACGATTCATTCTCATTTGCGGATGTACAATATAAGCAATTTTCTATGTAAAGTTTGTTTAAAAATACATACTGTCCTCAAAGTTAAGTGAATAAACGAAATAAATATTTTTTTGAATTAAATGAAATTTGCATTTGAATTTTATAAAAAAAAATACTGAACTTAAAAAAGCATCAATGACCAATGATCGTAAACTTATCTCATAAAATAAATTTTCATCTAAAACGCCTTGGAAATGTATTATCTATAGGTTCTCTCGTCAATACATGTTAGGCAAAATTACGATTTTATGGAAACGCCGTAAAAATTGTCCATGACATTTTTGTAAAGTGATAAGTATCTTCGCAATTTAATACATAATTGAAATAGGTTCGAACTCACTTTAGGGTGAAATTTTATTCAATACACAGCGCATGCCAGAAACTGCTCTAAAAAAAATATCAGTATGAAGACGGTGAATTGAGGGTGTGTTAAACATGCATAAGTTGATATTGCTAGGGTATCAATCCAGAACATTATGAATTGATTTGCGGATGCAAAAAATAAACTAACTATCATTGAAATTTAAGTTAAAAAAAAACATACTGTTTGTTCTCAAACATAAGTTAATAAAAGAAATAAAAATTATTTTGGTAAAATGAGAAAGTGCCTTTGAATTTTATAAAAAGCAATAAAGAAAAACTTTAATACATTTCGTGAACTTATTAAAACTATATATCATCGATCGAATGTAGCTCTAAGCCAAAAAATAATATTGTAATGTCCCTAGAAATACATTTTACGCATTTGAATTTTAAAATTCTTTGGACATTTTCCTAAAACAACAACAACAAAAATTTCTGTTTTTCTGTTAAGTAAAAAAAAAAAAAAAAGTTGAATATTTTGGAATTTCAAAATACTGTTCTTGAAAGGGATAAATTTTGAATTTTGAAACAGTACTGTTCCCAGTAGACTAATGGTGTGTAAATGCTTAGCAAACTGTGAAAATTTCTTATCTCTTTGTATCTTCTCTTTTGGGACAAAGCTAAAATATTGTTTGAAGTTTAGAATAAGAAGCTATATTGTTTTACGAATACTTAAAAATTCATTTTCATTTTCAATACTTTTTATAAATAATATTTCTGTTTATATATCTTGACATTAGTTACAGACTTGTATATTTTCAGCATAGCATTTTTCATATTTCATACTATTTTTTGATATTATATTAAATTTCACTTTTTTTTCTTAACTTTTTGTGTATATTTTGTGTGCGTGTGAAGAATGTTTGAAATTGAAAAAAAAAAGTTAAGACCGTCTTAAAATAATATGTTTTTAAGTTTAATATTTCATTTTTAAAGTAACGTTATGCTTTTCTTTTCTAATGATACGAAAGAAGCCAAGTTTAATTTATAATTATTAATCAGATATCATATGAAAACAGCACCATATAAAAATGATAACGTTCCATATATATTCAGACATGATTTAAATTTTCATTTTTATAATAATTAATACGAATCCTGATAAACACTGGCTTTCTATTCTGAAATACCACTCATAAAAATTGGAAACACTTATACATGAATTAAACTTTCTTGATGCCGTCAATAAAAAATTTAGCCAGAAATTTTCCTTGGAAATATTGGACAACAAGATGCTATTTATTTTCCATGAACGGTACATTGTTTAGTCACTTATTTATTTTTACCTGTTTATTATATTTTTTTATGGTGAATATCATGTTACACAAAACACAAAATAAAAGTCTTAAAAAAAGAAAAAGCCGGAAGATCTACGCAGATTTTTATTGATCCATTTCCAAATCGTTTGGCACATTTCCAAATCGTTACTTTTTTTTATTATAGAGCAGGGCATGAAATTTCAGTTGAAAAGGTACTAGCCGGACTAAAATTTTTGCTCGCCACTATTTTACACTCATTCAGACAGTAACATCGGCCACCACACCTGCCCAGAAAATGAACTATTTATGACAAACTGAATTTAAATTGCCATTGTCAAAAGGAACTGTCTGTTAAATCCAGAATATTTTACATTCATGAAAAATATGAACAATTTTTAAAATGTTAAAAAATTCAGGAGAAAATGAATAATTTTTACCGTGTTTCAAGCAGCTGAGCTTAGGTGGCGAAACCTGATTTACTTCGCGCACGAATGAAGAGGGATCAGATTCGGCCTCGGAAGCGAAAAAAGCAGCCTTGGTTCTTGCGCCGTGCCAAAGCAGGAGAACGAATGGAGACCGGGGGAAGTTCGGTCCTCCGTAGGAGAGAAATGGAAGTGGGTGACGCCGCATTTTTTTCTTCTTTTGGAAGATAAATGCCGTCCCTTTATTTTAAAACACTTCTGCGTGTCCCTAGATTGAGTCACGATATTCTGAGCGTATACAGTTTGATTTGAAGCACAACCTTTAAAGACGAAACTTACTCGCCAACCTCAAATATTTACTCGCCAATGGCGAGCTGGCGAGCGGAAATTTCGTGCCCTGTTATAGAGGGATATTTCGACTTTTCGGTACATTTTACCTTCGAGTGCAAAACAAGAAGTCATTCTACCAAATAATTTAGGAATTATTAAGATTTAAATATTGGATCTCGTAATGTTAAATTCCCTTTTAATCGCTGCAAAACAAATCGCAATTCAAGTAGTTTTTAAAGCATAACTAAAAAACTCCTTCCGGAACCAGATATAATTTTGGATTTACATATTTAACAATGGAAATATTTACAATGATACAAACATATGCATGTAAAGATTTAAAATTAATCCTCCAAGAAATCGATTTCTGTTTAAAAAAATCATATGTTAATTAATACTGTTTTCAAAAATCACTAACAAATTATGTATATTCTCGAAATTACTTTTCTAAAAAAGTTATAAACTGTAACCGACAAACATTTAACAGGAATTAATTTCTAGAATTTTCGAAAATTACAGCTCTTTACGAGAAGTAGTTTTTGTGTTAAGCTTTAATAATTATGCGCATTGTTTTTTACAATGGAGACGGGGGGAATTAAAACATTGGTATCCTTTTTGTAAAATTTATAAATGAAAGCAGTTTTTTTTTTCTTTAGGATTGCTTCAATTAAAGGGTTATAGGACTTTTACACCTTCAAAACAATCAATCTTTCAAATATATATGTTATATAAAAATTTATTTCCTTCGTATCCTTCCATTTTATTCGCATTAATCTTTTAAAATTAATCTAACTTCTGTCATAGTCAGTATTTCCTTAATTCTTAATAATATCTATTCCTATTTAAAGTCCTTTTAAAAGTAAATATCCGTATATTAATAATTATTTTATTCCAAATCTTAATCTAAAATTTAAGATCATTCGTAGCTTTTATCAGTTCCCCAATCTATAAAATTCTGAGACGCGTTCTCATTTCGAATGTTTTTTAAAAGCCATTTTCTTTTTATTATTATTATTATGCTAAATTTTTTGCGCGCTGAGGTAGTTTCACTCCAAAATTAATCCGCTACCAGGTTCGGAATTCTTTACCGTCTTAGCTCCTCCTTCGCACCTCATTTGCTGGGCTGGAGCTAGCCTCTCACTCATTGGTTTGTACTCTCGTGACGTAAATTACTGTATGTCTCCGCTGAAGGAACAAAACCAGGTCGCATCGGTCGGAGCACTAGATTTTTGACGTTTTCGGAAGCATAAACAAATATGTATCTGGTGTTTTTATGTCCGTAGAATATTCTACTGGCCCAGTAACATCTTAATTCAATGAAGTGAAGCAACGTTAGCCCGAGGGCTATAAATTTTAGACCTTTAGGAATTGTTTCTGTGTTGTTCGTCTTCTAATAAAATTATTTGTCTGGAGATTGGCTGGATTTATTGGAAAACTTTGGTGGACTCATTTCATTGCCTTCTACTTCGCCATACTCGCTAATATCGACTGCAACTTGCTATATCGTTGAAGGACTGCCATCTTTTCATCGAATATTATTCATCGTAATATCTCAACCTCGTCAAAATGCTACATATATATATATATATATATATATATTAAAAATTAATTATTTCTCAACACTTTAAATAAAAATGAATGACACTCTTAATAGTTGTTAAATCTAGAATATTTTTCAACAAAGAAATTTAAAATAATTTTTCTCAAAATGTTATTTTAGGGCATTGGCGCGCAAGGTAGTTAAAATATTTTTCAATATTTCCCATGAAATTTTCAGGATAATATTCAAGTATTTTCAGGTGTGTGGTAAACTCTATAAAACAAACCTACATTTGATTTTTTTTCTTTTTTTTTTGGTTAAAATCATATTTTTTCTTGGTGTTATTATGTCAAACTTTTGAAATTTTTATATAAGAAAGATACAGTTTTCTTTTTAAAACATAAAAATGCTATAAACAAACATTTTTTTATGTTTGGTGTAAGCAGAAGGCTCAAGTAAAATTATATACCAAAAATTTCGTTTTACATGCAGAAAGTCTTTTGTAATCTTGCGCGCAACTTGCGATTCAATTTTTTTGCTCGACAAGTTTAAAAATACCTATAACAATTAATTTTCTCCATTTTGATCAAAAAAAAAAATTATGAAATGAAAGTAGACACATCATGTACCTATTACTACTTTTAAAAATTGTGTTTTTGTAAAACTTTTAAGACATAAAAAGAAAAATGGTGAATTTTTCCCTTTTTCGAGATTTTAAAATTCCTATGACCACTAAATACACTGCTCAAAACAATTAAAGGATATTGCAGTTTTAGGTGGATTTTGTATCTGGGAAACTTTTTAGCTGATTGATGCATGGTCGACAGACATAGTAGGTTATATGAGAATAAATTACACATGTTTGGCAGAAAAAAATGCATTTTATTGCGCATTTGTGTACAAAAGGAAAAAAACACAATTTGTGCATATGAGAAAAAAAGAATAAGAAAAGGTGTTTTCTTCAAAGAAAATCATTTTCAGTAGGGGGTATGCTTTCCACGGGCGGTCAGCAACGTTGAACACCTTTGAGGCATGGACTCAATGAGGCTATTAATGACGAGTTGGGGTATTCTGCCCCACTCTTCCAGAAGAGCTCTTTCCAGTTCTTGGAGAGTTTGTGGGGGTTGTTGGCGGCCAGAAACTCGTCTTTCTAGAGCGTCCCAAACGTGCTCGATTGGATTCATGTCTGGAGAACACGCTGGCCATTCCATTCGAACGATTCCTTCCTCGAAAAAGAAATCCTCCACCAGGTTTGCACGATGTGGCCTGCAGTTATCGTCCATTAAAATGAAGTTATCTCCGATTGCTGCAGCGTAAGGGACTACAATAGGTCTGAGGATCTCATCCCTATATCGGCGACCAGTCAGAGCTCCATCTCGAATGATGTAGAGGTCAGTGCGCCCGTCAATGGAGATGCCACCATACACCAACACTCCTCCACCGCCAAATCTGACACTTTCGTGCACGAACGCAGGATTATTCCTACTGCCACGGTCCCTCCAGATGAAAATACGCCTATTATACGGATGCACAGAAAAACGGGACTCGTCAGAAAACAGAATATTGCTCCATTCATTTCTCCTCCAGTTGACATGCTCGGTTGCCCACTCCCTGCGGTCGCGACGATGCCTTGATGTTAATCTAACATATACCATCGGTCGGCGAGCATACAGACCTACAACATGGAGCCGGTTTCGGACAGTCTGAGTTGAAATCGTGGTGCCTGTAGCCGAGCGAAGGTTTTGTTGGAGAAGAGTAGCGTTCATGTTTCGGTGTCTCCGAGCTGTTAACGCTAAATACCGATCTTCATTGGGCGTTGTTGCCCATCTACGACCTTGTCCTGGTCTTCGGCCTGCACATCCACTCTCCAAAAAACGGTTCCAGATCCTGGAAATGACACTTTGTGACACTCCAATGGCTTGCGCTACTTCGGCTTGAGTTTGGCCCCTTTCTAACCTACCAACAATTCTCCAAGCTTCTGAATCTGTCAAATGACTTCGCTGAGACATCGTACGCATCGAAACAAAGCAATCACTGAATGCCGATCGTCCTTGTCTTCATTCTCTTTTATCCAGTTGAAAGTCAAATTTCATTCGCTGCCGCTGAAGCGACGTTTTTGACGTCGAACTCAAAATTTGCATACTCCACAGTTTGAAAACCAGAAAAATTTGCATTTGTGATTCTCTTCTTCTATTTTCGGCAAAAAAAATTTCGTTTATATCTTTATTTTATATAAAACTTCAAATATCCTTTAATTGTTTTGAGCAGTGTATAAAGCAAAGAATTAACTGAGCATACAGCTTGACTTGCATTTAACATTTATTAATATCAAACGATATATTAAAATACAGTTAATGATAAACAATATTTACAATCTCAAAAACTATCTTTTGTCCAGATTTTTCAGTAAATAACGGCAGAAAAGCTTATATGTTTATTTCTTTGACTGGTCGATAAATCGTTTTATTTCAGCAGTATAAAATTAACACCTTATAAATGAGTGAGTCAATCAATAGCAAACCTATTTTGAAACTAAGTAATCTTAAGAGTTAATCGTTTTAATCAGTATTTTATCCAGAGTTTAGGTAATGGACACAAAGAAAATTAAAGAACAGTCTTTCGAATATAATACCAGTTGGAATATTTTCAATTCACCTCTTTTATTATTTTTTATCTAAAAGTGTCTCAAAATTAAATTAATTAAATTATAAAAAACATTTTGACGATTTTCGTTTTCGTCCATAGTATAAAATATATATTGTTGATTTGAGCAAGAAATATTGCCCCAACAATGGTATGTTTCTTTATGTTCCAATATCACACTAACATTGGCGGGGAATATATTCTGCAACTTCATTGAATACATTTTCAATATAAAATATACATATCTGCAATATTGAGATTTAATTGTAAATACTTCCAATGTGAAGATAAAATGTATCCAATATTTCGAAGAATGCAATATTGGCGCATTATTGGTCCTCCATATAAACAATATCGGCCTTCTACAGCAGATTAATTAGTATTTGATGCACTTTTGGATAAAATATGTTAAAAAAAGTTGCAAACCGGTATTTTATGAAGATTTTTTTAGAAGACCTTTCTCTTAGCGTATTTTCTTTTCACGGATTTATTTTAATTAAAAGTATATATAAACAAAATTAAACGTACATAAAACAGTAAAGTTTTGAAATAAATCTACCCTATATATATAAAATCCTAATGAAACGAATTTGTGAAACGATTTTATGAAACGAATTTATGAAACGATTTTATGAAACGACTGATTAAACGACTGATTGTGTTTCAGAACTATTTTTAATAAAATATTAAACGCTTGATGGTGAAATTAATACCAATTGTCCATAAAAATCCGCGGATGTCGAAACTGGTAATAGAATTTTGAAATTCGAATTAGTTTTCGAGATATTATTTTTTTTTCTAATTTTACTGACATTTCTGTAATGATGGCAACTAATGACTCAGTTTTTTGTGACAAAAAAGGGAAAAAAATGAAAAGGATCCCGATAGGGAATATTGATTTCTTTTTATTCGTCATTTTCAAATTGAATTTGAATTTATCTTTTATTTCAATCAATAATAAAGACAAGATTGTGTTAAATTATGTTTTACAGGAAAATTTGAAAAAAAAAATCACATTTCTATCGTCAGGATTCAATCGTCTGTCAGCAGTTAATTTAATTTATAAACTGAAAATATTTTGAATAAATTCGTCCAAATGACGTCATTTATGTAAATACGTCATTTATGTTTATACAATTTATTTAATATAAAGAAGCCATTTATCTATTTTTATGTACAAAAAGAGGTAAATTGAAAGACATTTATAAATAAATTGTATATATACATATAAATACATGTACAAACAAGCATAAAAGTTCGGTGCTTTTCCAGCGAGGCTAACGAAAAAGAAAGGCTACCGCGGTGCTTTACGCGTATCTTTTTTTACAGACCGCGAGAGTCACGTGATGCTCGAATCCACCAATGCAGGTGTACGGAAAGAGCATCACGTCACTCTAGCGGTCTGTAAAAAAAGATAAGTGGAATACACCGCGGTAGCCTGTCTCTTTCGTTAGCCTCGTTTTCCAGTATATGACGAAACAGAGAAAATAGCCTTGGCGGAAAAGGAAATTTGGCAACATACTTTCTGTCAACCTATTCACTTTGTCATTTTGTATACAGAAGCATTTTTTCAATATTTATACAATTTGTTTAGCGTAAAATGTCATTTATCCTATTTTATATATAATCAGAAGTAATTTGTATAGAAAAAACAATAATAATATACGTATAATTAAAATACGCATATAAACAAAAAAATCATCGAATTTTTTTCTATGGCTGTTTATGTCATTTGGCACCAAATCTCACTTTCTAATGCTCGAATTGCGCCAAGCTTTTTAAAAAAGCGTCAAGACCCCTATAATAGAAAAGCACCAAAAGTTCATTGGGTTTGTTTTCATAACTTTTGGCAACAAATATATGTATATTAACGAATCTATCCGTTTTTGAAACTCGAATTACGCCAAACCTAAAAGCAAAGGATCCTATACTGGAAAAGTACCCGATTTTCTTATGGACAATATTCAAGTGACATAGCATGGTGTAAAATTATCGCGGATAGCAAATTTGTTTAAATATCTCATCAATTGATGCCGAATAAATGCAGGCATGCATGCAAAAAATATTTAATTAATTTTGTATGATAAATAATTATTAGAAAATTCGTATATACATATTAATTAAAATAAATAATTTACATATTTAAAATAACATGAAAATATGCATGATGGTGCACTAAAATAGAGAGAAAATTAAAACGTGTTACTGAAAATGTCTATAACATAGTACTTTTCAATACCGTGGTTCTTAATGTTATTCACAAGCAGATGGAATTTTTCTCATCCTTAAACGCAAAGGAAGAATAGAATACAGATCGTTGTTATAAAAGTCTGAGAGGTAGCCACAATTTAAACCTAACCATTTTATACAAGCTCTTTTTCAAGGTGTAATTGATTTTACTTATCAATCCCGAAAACAGTCGTCAGTTGTCGCAACAGCTGTGTATGAAGCCATGATAACAAAAAAAAAAAATACCCGATTAAAACGTTAAAAGCATGGCAACCCAATTACAGATTTACCAATATTTTTAAAACAAAGCACGCTGTCATGTTTTTAGAGGCCTCTAAGTCTGAGCGGGGGTTGGCGAGCGTAGCTCGCAGGGGGTAGGCCCCCTAGTAGTATATAAAACATTTTAAAGATCATCAGAACGGCACACCTAATAGTTATTTATTCTTTTAATAATTTCCAATTAATATTTTTTTTCTTACATTTAAACAGAAAAAGAATATTAACTTGGTAAATAAATTACTGTCTGAACATGTTACGAAAATGATTAAATATTTTTTATCAAATCATTGGTGATCCCGAGGTGTTTTGATCGATGAACACAGGACTGAACGAAGTTTATTAGTCATTGTTATTTACTAAGAAATACGTCTTTTTATTGAAATGAATATTTTTTCTTTTACTTTATACTGCCATATTAATTTTTTTAGAGACATTGCATTTTTAACGCTTTCCAACATAGTTGAAAAGTGTTTAACAATTCGGTTGGTCTGTGTGTCTGCCCGTGCTCTAACTTACATAAATAAAGTCGGATTGTTATGCAATATATATTACTGAAGTTTACTATGACATATATTTATGTAAAACGCTAAGGTACGTGGTGGTGAAAAAGCGGTAATTTCTCTTTTGCTGATATCACCGAGTGGTTTTTGAGGTAATGATTTAAAACTCACCACATATATGTAGAAAAACTGTCTGCATCCGAAAATCCAATTTTGTAAAAATCGGCCAGTAGTTTTTCGTAATTTTTGCAAAAAAAACTAGCTATTTTCTTAAAAGGAAAGAAAATTAAGTGCGAAGTCAGAAAAAAAAAACGCGCCATCATGTTTCTGTTTCAAAAGTTACCGATATTTGTTAGCTCCATTGTTGTAATTTATGCATTATAACCTCATTGTAGTACGCAAACTTATGACGTCAATGTTAATGACACACATATTTGTGATTTGCGATATAGATTGACATTTAGAAACTTCTTATGTACGTAACAACCACGTGTTTTTCTTCTTTTTGAAAGTGTAAATTGATAGGTAGCAAAATTACACCGTACATTCTTTGTTAAAGATTATTGGTTAGAGTTTGAGGTGGAGGGGGAGTCGTAATTTAAATATTACATTATAGTTAAATATATATAGATCTGAAGCCCCCTGGCGGTGGAAAGGGGAACTAGTTTATTTTTGCAAAGCATGCAAACACCTGCTATACGGTGCCGTAGGCAGAGGGACTTTAGACAATTTCATGTAATCAGAGCGAGGATTCTTGTACTGCAAAGTTTGTGCGATGATATTCTAATACCCTGTAGATCAGACATACTTAAACTTTCGAAATGGTTTTAAATAATATTTAGACAAAATAATATATTAAATCGAAACAGTCTTGCCTAACATTATTCATGTTAAGAAATAAAAAGTTTCTATATACTAAGAAGAATTTTTGTTTGTAAACATAACAAATTCTCGAATCTCTTATATAGATTTTTTTCCCATTTTAAAGCAATAAGTCCTTTACAAAAGAGACATACTTTTTCTTACAGGACTGTTTTTCAGTACTAGAAAAAGTTATTGAGAATAAATAAGACAAACGGTTGTATATAGAGACATTTTGAAATGTTGAGTTCAGAATAATTTCATTTCCTAAAAAGGGACATTTGAAAAATTCAGTTGCGTTGAGAACATAAAAGCATGAAAAGGAGCAAATTGTGTGAAGATTTAAAGAATTCAAGTTAAATACTCAAATCCGCCTTCTTTTTAGTTATAAAGATTTAGTTACTAGTGAAATAATTTCACAGCAAAAGAAACGCAGATAAAAAAATTCGCTGTGAAATATTTAAAAATCATTTTAAAGCTAAGATGACGAATTTGCAATCAATAAATATTTTTAATTATAAATAAATTTATCAGCATTTTTTCTTGTTAATATTTTAAATTCATTGTAGCTAGTAGATGTTTATAATAAAAAGATATTTTGAAATATCACAGCCATCATACAAAAAACAGTATAATTCCAAAAGTAAACTTCTGGTAATGATATCTGAAAAGCAAAAGAAAATAACGGGTCACGAAGCATACACATTTATTGTCTACTTTGAATGTTCTGAAAATAAAATGAGTTGGTATAATCTTTAAGACGCCATTTTAATTAAAACTACATGCATTCCCTCAAAGAAGATATTATTTAACGTCTAATGACCTTTTTGATGTGGTTCCTTCTTAACAACTCACAAATAAGAGAGGTTTCTTTATTTTATTTTATTTTATTTTTTTTTTGGGGGGGGGGAGGGGAGGCGCGCTGTGTATTTTATCTCTCTAAGCAGTAATCTGAAAATTTTTGAAAAATCTTTTATTACATTAAAAAATTATCTGTTTTTTACCGCTTAAAGTGACGTTTAAATCATATTTCAATCTTAATTAATACAGGATATATATATATTTCTTTGTTTTCAAAATCTAGCTTTCAAGTAATGGTTGTCATGGAAATGTTTTTGCGTTTTTCTGCATGATAGGGTTTTTCACCAATTTTCGACTTTAAATTGTTATAAGTTAAGAAACGATAGAGACCAATGATTCAAACTTGGAACATGTATTTTTCAAATATATTACTATAATTGTGATTAACCAAATTTGAAAAAAAAAATTTCCTTTTGAAACTATGACTTTTTTAAATATCAGTTACAAAAAAAAATGCTGAATCATAACTAAAACTTTTATATTTCTGTTTAATTAAATGAAAATATTTTGAAATTTGGCGAATCATATTTCTAGTTATAACAATTTTAGTTTACCCCACTTTTTAAAAAAAAGTGAAAAGTAAAAATTACTTTTTATTTTATAATATATGTCTATGATCTATATTTACGGAATAAAAACCGAGGTCAGTATTTTTGGGATATCCTGTATAATTTTAACAATGTGAGTGAAAAATCAATTACAAAATTCCAACTTTACATACAAAAACCAAATTGAGTTGAAGAAATCCATCGACAAATAAATTACCATATTCTCAGATGTTGACTGATTGAACAGAACACATATTCTTCTAATTTATTTTTGTGGCCGTAGAATAAAGTCTTTGGTAAAGTAACAAGATTTCAGTATGAATAGAAAAATTAGCGTTTTAAAATGTATGAAATCAGATTTCTATGTTCTAGAAGAATTAAAAGAAATCCTTCTACATGCATAAAATTTTCTATGTTCTAAATTAAAAGAAATTTAAAGCAATACTGGTGATCGCCTTTTATTTTTAAAATGTACTGACATATAAATGATTACTTCTAGACTTTGTAAAACGGTAGATGCAAACTATAGTGTTTGCAATTTAGAGGACATTTTTATACCACTATTTCCACATAGTAATATTCGCCTTATTTAGTGACAGATATTCCATGATTACATAATGAAAGATTCGAAAACAGTAATATTCATAAATCAGCCAAATTTGCAGCTAATTTTCCTGTAAAACATCTAAATTGCATTAGAGTGAGTTAATTGATAAAAACTAATTTATTTACCAATAGAAAAAGTGTCATTTTAATCATCCTTATTTATGTACGAGGTTTGATTTTAGTTATTATTTATTTTATTTCTGTAAAAACAAAATATTATATTACAAAAATAAAAACATTGTTGTGTTTTAAAATGTTATGAAACCAACTTCCGCAACAAAGTTTCTAAGTAATATTAGTTGTAAAAAAACATATTTCAATTAAAAAAAATGACAAATGAATTATCACTTCTGTATGTTATGAAAATGATAGCTGCAATCAAATTCATTTAAAACATCGCAGTTGCATTAGAGTGAATTGATTGATAAAGCTGCGGAAATTTTTCACGAATAGAAAATGCATTTCTTTAATCATCATTATTTATTCAAGAGGTTCGATTTTAGTTATTATTTGTTTTATTTCTCTAAAAACAAAATATAATTGTACAAAAATAAAAACATTGTTATGTTTTAAAATAAAATAACTTGAAACTGGGGTCAATCAATAAGAACTAAAATATCTTCTTAAAACACCATCAAAAACTTTAAAATGCGCTAGGCCTTTCGAAAGATCTGAGTCTTTCTTTGCCAGGCGCAAACACGTCTTTTTGCGCCTTCTTTGGTCTGACGAAGAAAGACTCAGATCTTTCGAAAGGCCTAGCGCATTTTAAAGTTTTTGATGGTGTTTTAAGAAGATATTTTAGTTCTTATGTTTTAAAATGTTATAAAAACAACTTCCGCAACAAAGTTTCGAAGTAATATAAATTGTAAAAGTAAATATTTGAATTTAAAGATTAAATGGCAAATGAATTATCACATCTGTATGTTATGAAAACGATAGCTGCAATCAAATTCATTTAAAACATCGCAGTTGCGTTAGAGTGAATTGATTGATAAAGCAGCGTAAATTATTCATGAATAGAAAAGGCATTTCTTTAATCATCATTATTTATTCACGAGGTTCGATTTTAGTTATTATTTATTTTATTTCGCTAAAAACAAAATACTATTTTAAAAAAAGAAAAAGGAAAAAAAATTCTATGTTTTAAAATATTATGAAAAGAACCTCCGCAACAAAGTTTCCAAGTAATAGTAATTGTAAAAGAAAAAAATTTAATTTAAAGAATAAAAGTGGGTGTCGGTGCAAGAAAGTGCTAAACCGCTGAGATATAATAGTTTCAAAGTGAGATCGAATACTCAAAGCAAGATATATAACATACATTTTTTTGCCAATGTCAGTAACATTTGAGCTATTCTGAATAACAACATGGCATTGCTTTAATAATATCACTATTACGTTCTTCGTAAATTAGCTATCTTCATTGGGGGCATAAACGTCTGGGGCAAAAAGGAAACCTGGTACATTAGGGGCTACACACCAAGTGACATTAGGAACAAATAATATGTAGGATATTATAATTTACAATAATAAACAACAGATTACAGTGTTAGCTTTATTTCACCAAAAATGTGGCTTGGCACAAATGTCAAATGAATTATCACTTCTGTATAGTATCAAAACGATAGCTGCAACAAAATTCATTTAAAACATGGCAGTTGCGTTAGAGGGAATTGATTGATAAAGCAGTACAATTTCTTCACGAATAGAAAATGAATTGCTTTAGTCATCATTATTTATGCACGAGGTTCGATTTTAGTTATTTATTTTATTTCGCTAATATATATATACTAGGGGGCTCAGCCCCCTACTCGCTAACGCTCGCCAACACCCCGTGAATTCCCCCGCCCACTCCCCTCTTTACTTTTCTAGTAATTCTAGCCGGAATAAGTGCTAAAATAAATCAGTTGAACATATGAAATTGACAATTTTTTAATGTAAAAAAGTAATTGAAAACTCCGTTGAAAACACAACTAAAAATGCATTTAGTTGATGCTACTAATGGACATATAAATCATTTAAATACTATGAAAAAAGGATCTTGGAAACATAATTAGTTTAAAACTTATTGCACCTATAATATTGTACAGCACGGCTTAAATTCATTAAAAAAAAGAAGAAAAAAAAACACTACGTGGTAGGAAGATAGTTTATCATCAATGATTGTTTAAATTTCGTTCGACATTTTACTATTCTAATTGATTATAGATTTCTGCAAAAGAAATTTTTACTTCATTGAAATTGAAGAAAAATCATTTTTACTTCAATAAAACATCAACAGATGGCAGCAGGGGCATTCTAGAAAATTTATATTTTATTATCTCCGATTTTTTGTGTGAGTGAAATTCGTAAATAAATTCTAAATAAGAGTTGAGAATTCAATATTACTCATAATTAAACGACAATATTACTCATAATTAAAATGAGGAATCATCTCAGACATTTTGGATTACGTTCATATTTTATTTTTAATAATTGCGAAATGAGTTTCACTGCTTTGACACTGACCGCCATATTGGAGCGGTAGCTAACACAATCTTGTCTGTTCATTTGTCTGAGCTCTGGAAACTATGATTGTTGTCAACGATAAGGCAGAAATTCAGCCCTATTTCCGCGCCACGTAAGACAAATATATATATAGATATATGTAATAATAAAAACTTCTCCGTCATTTTACCTTAATTAAATTATTCCAAATTCTTATAATTCTACTTTTTTCCCTGTCTTTTAAAATATATCTTAAATCTAAATTATATTTTTATTCCATATCTTTAATCAACATATTATTTTAATTCTTATTCTAAAAATCTTAATCTGTTAAAAGCTACACTTTTTGTAAAAACCCCTAATTTATTTCTTCTTTTTAGACATTAAAATTTAATTTCTTTAGAACGTCTCTTAATTTTTATTAAAGTTATCATTCAATATCCCATAATTCATTTCCACTCGCGCTTCTAACTTTTTCACTTTAAAAATATGTCGAGAATAATATTAAGTTCCGCAGCCTTGCAAGCCGCTCATTGGTTAATTTACCCCTGCATTGGCGAAGAATTTCTGCGCCTCGCTACCTTTAAAACGCAGTTACGCAGACCCGGAGCTCAGAATTTTTAGGTGCTTTCAATTGCTAAACAAGACCCGTCACTTGGAGGAGTAGTGTCTATAAATTGGTGTAATTCTTTAATAAATGTAACATCTTCATGATGCTTTCTATGGCGTAGCACAACTCATTTATGAATTCTGAACTTGATAATTAGTGGAATTGTCTTTGACTGGTGAAGTGTCAATAAAAAGTATTATTACTAATGCAGCTTTCTGTTATTACTACGGGAAAACTTCTAATGTTTTTCTTAAACATCGTCTTCCAGCTGGAGCCTTCGACTGAGCATCTGCTATTCTACAAAATCATCGCTTACCAGAATTAATCTATTGATATAATTCACTATGAAATGGAAAGCATTTCACATATATATATATATATATATATACGAAAAGAAAGAAAAAGAAAGAAAAAACTATGTGTTAAACTGTTAGAAGAACAACCTCCGCAACAAAGTTTCGAAGTAATATTAATTGTAAAAGAAAATATTTCAATTAAAAAAATAAATGACACATAAATTATCACTTCTGGATATTATGAAAACGACAGCTGCACCCTATATTCATTTAAAACATCGCAGTTGCCATAGAAGGAATTGATTGATAAAGCGGCTCAATTTCTTCGTGAATAGAAAATGCATTGCTTTAATCATCATTATTTATATATGAAATCAGGTTTCATTTAATTTTTCTTTTCATTTTGCAATAAGAAAAAAATAAATACTCGAGTTATAAATTACTACGACCGGTGCAACAAATTTCTTTCAAAATATCTAAGTCGAATTGGAATGAGGTCTGTGAAGTTGGCCCCCCGACCTTTCCGGATTGAAAAACCGAAAACGGCATTCGTTTGAGCGTCGTTTGAGCGCGTTTGAGCGACAAAAATTTTCGTTTGAGCGACATTCTGAAAAAAATTATAAGCAAGTTAAAATTCGAGGCCTTCGTTTTGTGAAGTTGGCCCCCCGACCTTTTCGGATTTAAAAACTGAAAACGGCATTCGTTTGAGCGTCGTTTGAGCGTGTTTGAGCGACAAAAATTTTCGTTTGAGCGACAAACTGAAAAACGTTATAAGCAAAAGAATAGCCGGAGGGGTCCACATTTTGTGAAGTTGGCCCCCCGACCTTTTTGGATTTAAAAACTGAAAACGGCATTCGTTTGAGCGTCGTTTGAGCGTGTTTGAGCGACAAAAATTTTCGTTTGAGCGACAAACTGAAAAGCGTTAAAAGCAAAAGAATAGGCGGAGGGGCCTTCGTTTTGTGAAGTTGGCACCCCGACCTTTTCGGATTTAAAAACTGAAAACGCCATTCGTTTGAGCGTCGTTTGAGCGTGTTTGAGCGACAAAAATTTTCGTTTGAGCGACAAACTGAAAAACGTTATAAGCAAAAGAATAGCCGGAGGGGTCCACATTTTGTGAAGTTGGCCCCCCGACCTTTTTGGATTTAAAAACTGAAAACGCCATTCGTTTGAGCGTCGTTTGAGCGCGTTTGAGCGACAAAAATTTTCGTTTGAGCGACATTCTGAAAAAAATTATAAGCAAGTTAAAATTCGAGGCCTTCGTTTTGTGAAGTTGGCCCCCCGACCTTTTCGGATTTAAAAACTGAAAACGGCATTCGTTTGAGCGTCGTTTGAGCGTGTTTGAGCGACAAAAATTTTCGTTTGAGCGACAAACTGAAAAACGTTATAAGCAAAAGAATAGCCGGAGGGGTCCACATTTTGTGAAGTTGGCCCCCCGACCTTTTTGGATTTAAAAACTGAAAACGGCATTCGTTTGAGCGTCGTTTGAGCGTGTTTGAGCGACAAAAATTTTCGTTTGAGCGACAAACTGAAAAACGTTATAAGCAAAAGAATAGCCGGAGGGGTCCACGTTTTGTGAAGTTGGCCCCCCGACCTTTTTGGATTTAAAAACTGAAAACGGCATTCGTTTGAGCGTCGTTTGAGCGTGTTTGAGCGACAAAAATTTTCGTTTGAGCGACAAACTGAAAAGCGTTATATGCAAAAGAATAGGCGGAGGGGCCTACGTTTTGTGAAGTTGGCCCCCCGACCTTTTCGGATTTAAAAACTGAAAACGCCATTCGTTTGAGCGTCGTTTGAGCGTGTTTGAGCGACAAAAATTTTCGTTTGAGCGACAAACTGAAAAGCGTTAAAAGCAAAAGAATAGGCGGAGGGGCCTTCGTTTTGTGAAGTTGGCCCCCCGACCTTTTCGGATTTAAAAACTGAAAACGCCATTCGTTTGAGCGTCGTTTGAGCGTGTTTGAGCGATAAAAATTTTCGTTTGAGCGACAAACTGAAAAGCGTTGTAAGCAAAAGAATAGGCGGAGGGGCCTTCGTTTTGTGAAGTTGGCCCCCCGACCTTTTCGGATTTAAAAACTGAAAACGCCATTCGTTTGAGCGTCGTTTGAGCGTGTTTGAGCGACAAAAATTTTCGTTTGAGCGACAAACTGAAAAACGTTATAAGCAAAAGAACATTCGGAGGGGCCCATATTTTGTGAAGTTGGCACCCCGACCTTTTCGGATTTAAAAACTGCAAACGCCATTCGTTTGAGCGTCCTTTGACCGTGTTTGAGCGACAAAAATTTTCGTTTGAGCGACAAACTGAAAAACGTTATAAGCAAAAGAACATTCGGAGGGGCCCACCTTTTGTGAAGTTGGCACCCCGACCTTTTTGAAAAATAAAAACTGAAAACGGCATTCGTTTGAGCGTCGTTTGAGCGTGTTTGAGTGACAAAAATTTTCGTTTGAGCGACAAACTGTAAAGCGTTATAAGCAAAAGAATAGGCGGAGGGGCCTTCGTTTTGTGAAGTTGGCCCCCCGACCTTTTCGGATTGAAAAACTGAAAACGCCATTCGTTTGAGCGTCGTTTGAGCGTGTTGGAGCGACAAAAATTTTCGTTTGAGCGACAAACGGAAAAGCGTTATAAGCAAAAGAATAGGAGGAGGGGCCTTCGTTTTTAAAGTTGTCCCCCGACCTTTTCGGATTTAAAAACTGAAAACGCCATTCGTTTGAGCGTCTTTTGAGCGTGTTTGAGCGACAAAAATTTTCGTTCGAGCGACAAACTGTAAAACGTTATAAGCAAAAGAATAGGCGGAAGGGCCTACGTTTTGTGAAGTTGGCACCCCGACCTTTTCGGATTTAAAAATTGAAAACGCCATTCGTTTGATCGTCGTTTGAGCGTGTTTGAGCGATAAAAATTTTCGTTTGAGCGACAAACTGAAAAGCGTTATAAGCAAAAGAATAGGCGGAGGGGGCCTTCGTTTTGTGAAGTTGGCCCCCCGACCTTTTCGGATTGAGAAACTGAAAACGCCATTCGTTTGAGCGTCGTTTGAGCGTGTTTGAGCGACAAAAATTTTCGTTTGTGCGACAAACTGAAAAACGTTATAAGCAAAAGAATATCTGGAGGGGCCTTCGTTTTGTGATGTTGGCCCCCCGACCTTTTCGGAATTAAAAACTGAAAACACCATTTGTTTGAGCGTCGTTTAAGCGCTTATGAGCGACAAATTGAAAACGTTATAAGCAAAAAATAGGCGGAGGGGCCTTCGTTTTGTGAAGTTGAGGCCCCGACCTTTTTGGATTTAAAAACTGAAAACGAAATTCGTTTGAGCGATAAGAATTTTTGTATGCGTTGCAATATTTCCATAGTTTTTAAGTATTCTTTTATCCTTGAAGATAAAATTACAGCTTCAATATAGCCCGTTATATTAAATATTTTGAAGTTCTGTATAATCGGCGACAAAAAGTTTCGTTTAAGTATAGCAATTGTTTTATAGTTATAAAGTATTGTTTTTCCCAATGTGGTTAAAATCAAAGTTTGTTTGAACATATTTTCCCCCAATTACCCCACAAATTTAAATACACTTGTTGGAATTTCTATCTAACAAAGCGCCAGTCTCTAAGATTTTCAGAAATCCTAATTCTGTAAGTGCTATTCGTTTGAGCATCTATCAAAGACATCTGGAATAAAAAAAATTCGTCCTCGCAATAATTCTAGTTTCTTTTGTAGAGAACCAATTTTTTTATTTGAGAAATTCTATTTGATATATTATTTATTTATTTATTTATTATTTTTATATTTGTGTGTCATAAGTTTCAGCGTCATTCGAGGACATTTTCAGATCCTTTTTTTTAAATTTCTAACCGCATTCTGGGTTCAGTTACGTGGAATTTTTTTATAAAAAGTTTCAATTGGCAGTTTGTATACAACCCCTCATGCAAAGGTATTTTACTTTTTTTAACTGCTATACGTTTGAGCGTCTAGTAAATATCTCTAGAGGAAAAATAATTCGTTCTAGCAACTTTTCTAGCTTCTTCATAAGATTTGTTATTTGTTTTATTTATTGTTATCTCTTTTATTTATTGTTATCTCTTTTACGAATGTTAATTTGACAATTTATATTTATGTTATTTTTTTATTAAATTAAAAAAAATTTAAACGCCTTAGGTTTGAGAATTATTCGAGGACATTTCAGATACCAAAAGTTTTGTTCTAACAGCATTCTTAGTCCAATTGTTGGGAATTTTATAGTAACAGGTTTCAGTTTGACAGATTGTATACAACCCCTCATATAAAATTATTTAATTTCTGTAAGTGCCATTGACAGGTTTCTGACTTTAACAGAACCTATGTGGTATATTTCTAATTAATTTAATTAATTATGTTTAATCATTGTTATATATTACTGTATTCTGATATATATTTCCCCTTTTCTGTAAAACTCCCGTATGTGAGCGGAAATGGAATTTCCCTGATCCACTTATATATTTGTAGGATGTTCATGAGATCATTGTGAAAGTAACTAATCCGGCTTAAGAAGGTGAATACAATGAGCACTGGATTCCTAGCGAACTGGGTTCAGAAGATAATAAAAAGGGGGAATGTTCTAGAGAAATGTTTCGACCGGTGTAGAAACCCCGTGAAGGAAGAAACACAGGCCCCGTTCATCTGGAGAATGGCGTGAAGTGTGTGACGACGAATCAGTCGTTTGTGTACAGTGTAGTAAGTAAGTAAAGGCAGTGTCCTGTGAGAGAGTAGCGGTGTAGCGAGCAGAGCCAAGTGTGCAGAGGAGAGGGTAGCGAGCAGAGCCCAGTGTTCAGACGACAGGGTAGACGAGCTGAGCCCAGTGTGCAGAGGAGTGTGTAGAATCACAGAAAGAACGTGCATCGGACAGCTTGGTCTAGGGTGAACAAATTACTGCGTAGACGGAACGGTGTGTATGAGTGGTGCGTAATGAAATAGAGTAAAACGTGCGATGAGTGAGATTGTCAGAATACGGCGAGTGATAATAATCTGTATGAACCAATTAGGACTATCACTGTAACATTTTTTTCATGCTAATTTAATCAATAAATTATTAGTTGATTATTTATGTGAGAACTTCTTTTCACAACGTGTCCGGTATCAGTTTAATACCGGTGGTGGCAGCAAATACCATACTACTAAAGTCTCAAAGCTAGGAGTAGTACTACTGTGACCGCAAAAGGCGACAAGACCATAACAGCCATTTTTTTTGCGTCATTAAAGAGCATTTCAGACTCCCAAAAATTTGTTCTCTCAACATTCTTAATTTAACTATCTGCAATTTTCTTTTTGCAATATTTAATTTGACAGTTTGCATACTACCCCTAATACAAGAATACTTGATTTTCTGCAAGTGTTGTTTGTTTGAGTAATGATTTGTGCAACAAAAGGAATTCTTTCTAGCGACAACTTCTTTATAAAATAATAAATTTTTACACATCCTAATTTGACAATTCCTTTTTAATATAGTACTTATTAATTTATTAATCTTTTTAAAATGTCATTAGTTTGAGCGTTATTTGAAGACATTTCAAGTACCAAAATCTTTGTTCTATCAGAATTCTTAGCCCAGTTATGTGGAATTTTGTTATAGCAGGTTTCAGTTTGATATTTTATATACAACTCCTCATACAAAGGTATTTACTTTCTGTAAGTGCTATTCATTTGAGCGTCTATCTAAGCCCTCGGGAATAAAAATAATTCGTTCTTGCGACAATTCTAGCTTCTATCATTTTTAACACTTTCCAACCTAGTTGAAAAGTGTTTATGACTTCGGTTTGTCTGGCCGTCTGCCGTCTGCCGTCTGTCCGTGCTCTAACTCCCGTAAATATGCTCGGATTGCCCTGCAATTTTTATCTGTTATAATCGTTATCTGTAGCATGTTCCCTATTTCAACGGAAGTGTGTAGCACTTATAGTTTTTTTACAGGGACACTCAAAAGAATTCCGTTACATTGCGGTCTATGGGGAAAAATCATTTGCGGTTTATTTAAATAATGTTTCACTATTTTAAACGCATTGAAATTTATATATATCACTAAGGTGCATTAGAAGAAGCTTAATATGGAATAGGGTGTGCATAGCACTTATACTTACTTTACAGGGACAGTCAAAAGAATTCCGTTACATTACGTCTATGGAGAAAAATCGTCTGCGGTTTATTTAAATAATGTTTCCCTATTTTAAAAGCATTGAAATTTATATAAGGTTCATTACAAGAGACTTACTACAGAATATTGTGAGTATTGCAGTCATCGTTCATTTACAGGGACACACAAAAGAATTCTCTACTGTATGTTAACAATAATTCCTGGAAGTGCGTTTTAAGTTACTGAACGCGATTTTAATTTTAAATCGCTTTTTGTCTATTACGTGGTGTGTATAAATTCTGTGGATCCTATACAGGGAAGCACAAAAGTTCAGGAACACATTTCCGTATTATTTAACTCCAGACGGAGAATTTTAAACTGTGCTACGTGTTTCCTAACTGAACTAAAATTTAGCATCCTATGTAGTATATATACAAATCTATAGATCCTATACAAGGCTGAATAAAGTATTCGGATTACTTAGATGTTATCTTTTAGCTTATTAAACAGTATGATTCGTAAAATTATTTTGGAAGCGTTGGAAAGTGTTACATAATCTATGCTTGACGCATGATTTTTCGTTCTTGTTTAGTAATGCAACCGCATTATATGCAAATATATGCAACCAGACGTATTTGAACCCGAACCCAAAATACTTCAACCCGCAACCCGAACTCGAAATCACTTATGAAAGTAAATATATATTTGAATGTGAATCAGTATATTTTCAGTTTACAGTACTGTAAATTAAATGTATAAAAGAAATGTAATTGTAGATTATTCTTTTTTTACGGTACAGTTAAGAACACTTTTTTTCTTCTCTCGGAATATAAAAAATATTATCAACATTTCATTTTTAAAACACACACACACAAAAAAAACATGTATCATATTTGTTATCGTTTATGTACAC